>CM046852.1:26987721-27587721 GCA_025618425.1 Heliocidaris tuberculata | reverse complement strand
AAAAGTATGTACCTTTATGTACAGTGTATAACTCTGCATACAGATATGAACAAGGCCCTATATTTAGAAGAAAAAAAAGAATTTTTATTATTTTTTGGCAGAGAATTCACCTCAATGATTCATCAGTATATTAATAATAGGAAGTGAACTAAGTGTAGCTCTGTCAGCTGTTTGAAAGGATTTCAATCTGTTATAATAATCTGAAGGTCGTGCACTTTTGTATATTGACCTTCATATCAATACAATTTTAGGAATACTTCCAGGATGTAATCGTGGCCATTGAGTCTAGTTAGGTTCACACGAGAGTCCCTAAACTTTAAGTTTAGCTCGTTGTTGTTGTTTTGGTCCCATGTGAACCCTCATCGTTGTTAATGGGTCATTTTGTAGAATTTTTATGTTTCGCTGGCTTAAAGTTTAAAACTATTACGATCCTGTGTAAACAAAACTTTTATACTTGTAATTGTACTGATACCAGGGGAATGGCTATCAGTCAAAGTCCATGGGATGGATAGTGGTGGATCAGGAGGGGGCCAGGGGGCATGTGCCTCCCCTAACAAAACCCGGTCTGGCGTATCTTACAGTACATGTGGACATTTAAGTACAGAAAGAAAATGTGCACCCTAGTTGTCCCCCTGGCAGCAGTTTTAGACCATAAAAGGCACCTGCAAATTGTGATAGATATATGTAAAATGTGGATTGAATGTGGTCAAGTATTGATAAATGAACATTCCCCCTTTGTTAGAGAGCGAATTTTTGAAAATGATTAGATAAGAAGATTCTGTTGCTCACATTCAGGGGACAGTGTGATTTATCATAGTCTGCTTCCCAATTATTAAGTGGAGGACTTGTAGATTGTAGACTTTATTTTGTATAAAATGGTGTCAACAATGTTCTGTATTTAAAGAAGTCGATCACCCTGTCATAGTGGAAGAGATTTGTGGGAAAGAACTGTCTAGTAACACCAGGTAACACTAACACCTACATGTAATGAAGTCATATAGGAAACCATTATCAGTCTGTGTGTGGGATAAGGACTAAAAGCAGATAACTCAATATGTCTTGA
This sequence comes from Heliocidaris tuberculata, assembly GCA_025618425.1. NCBI lineage: Eukaryota > Metazoa > Echinodermata > Echinoidea > Camarodonta > Echinometridae > Heliocidaris > Heliocidaris tuberculata. The sequence continues at coordinate 27,586,658 of CM046852.1, read as the reverse complement.
TGTACCTCAGCAACATGAGCAATGCTACACATTGATTAAAGACTTTCTTCTCTTTGTGCTACTGAACGAAGGCCACCTAGACATAGTAGAAGAGATTTGTAGGAAAGAACCTGTAACACAATGAAGTCATATAAGAAACCATTATCAGTCTCTGTGTGGGATAAGGACTAAAAGTGGATAACCCAACATGTGATCTTACTCAGCATCACCAGTGACACTACTACTAGACTGCAGACTTTTTCAGTTATGAGGCTAACTAAACTCTCACGACAGCCTATTCATTTTTTTTTACTAGAAAAGCTATTCAATAATTTTTAACCCGAAACTCGTCATCATGACTGGAATTCAAGTCACCTTTAATATTGTAGTTTCAAACTATAGCAATATCCAAATTATTTTGATACTTTATCCATTCATTTTGAATATATTCTCATAAGTGTCCCTCGTACGAGTCTTTCTATTCAAATTTGAGTAGATACTTTTGAAAGTGTAAACTGGGTAACAACGTTCTATTTGATGAAGGCCACCTAGTCATACCCTGCTTTCATACGGGGGTAAAATTTGTTGTATAGTTAATGCGACAGCGTTCAGACACGGAACATTTCGGTGCGATCTTTACAAGATTTATTGCCGGAATAGGCAGACAGTTGGGTCATGTCAAACACCCAGTCTTTGCTTCGCTCACATTTATACATCGTACTGTACATTGTAAATCTGTTCACACACAGATTTTTTGCCTCCCTCTATACAACGTATCGTATGCGTACACTGCCCTGACCCTCGTACAGATGCAACATCGAATCTATACCATGTTCAGACTGGGATAATTTGTCGTATAACGATGTATAAACTATATGTCATATTCATATGAATAGTTTTACCCCGTGTGTGAGCAGGGTTAGTAGCAGAGACTATAGTAGGAAAAGACCATGTAACCCTGTATCTAATGGAGTCATAAAGGAAACCACAATGGACATTATCTGTCTCTATGACGGTTAATGTAGGGACTTAAAAGGGAATTACTCAATTTTTTTTTTTTTAAGTTGGAAAAATGTGTAAATCTCATTTTTTTCTCTCAAAACAATACATTCAGTAGCAAAGTGAATACATTTCTATTCATACCTAGCCTGTTCAGACTATAGGTAAGTTATACAAGACTCAAACAATTACTTTTGTATTGCTATATGGTTTTCGTATAGCTACATGTATACAATGAATCTTCTAGCCTGAACAGGGCAATAGTCGTAGGAGAGGAGACCTGCAGGAAAGCCCCATGTAACCTTACACCTAATGGAGTCATAAAGGAAACCACAGTGAACATAATCAGTCTCTATGTGGGTTCCTGTATGGACTAAAAGAGGATAACTCAAGATTTTTTTTTAAAGTTGGAAAATGTGTAAATCTTTTATCTCTCAAAATGATACATTAATTAGCAAGGTGAATACAGTTCTACTAGGTTACATGTCTTTTTTCAGAAGGTTCATAATTCCGAAGGTTTGTTACTCCGACAGTTCGTAATTCCAAAAATGAAATAGGGTTCATAATTTCGAAAATGAAAAAGGGTTCATATTTTGGAAGTTTCATAATTCCGAAAAGTTATGTAGGCTCTATTTAATTTTCGGAATTATGAACCTTAGGAATCATGAACCCTTTTTCATTTTCGGAATTATGAACCCCCTGCTATGGGAAATTTATTTTTCGGAATTACGACCCTTCGGAAAAACGAACTCTCGGAAAAAAGGAGTAACCCCCTTCTGCTCAAACATGTACATGGAAAGTGGTGGTTTATGTTTTGTTGCTTTGTTGAGATTAAAGGAAATGGACTGACATCAGTAAAATGAATAAGTGAAATGCATGGAAAGCAAGAATAGAATGATTTAGGGGTAATACCACAAGGAAATGTTTATTTCTAAAACATTAAAAAAAAAACCATTGATGACCAGGAGAGTGTTTTTTACACTATTTGACATGGTTTTACTTTGACTCATCTATATGTTTTCATAAAAAATAATTTGTCAAGTTCTGGTATCAGAATCATATTTCTAGAGAAATTAGTCAGAATAAACTTGTTTTTATGCTCATACTTTTTTTTTTGTTGCAAAAATTGCTTATTGAGCAAGTTATAATGGTGTGGATTTGGGGGGCATTAATTTACAGAATCTTAGAAATTATATACATCATATTAATTTTACAGAAATATGATTATTATGTAAATGCAATAATTTAATTGTAACTATTACTCTTTATAATTTGAAAATCTATTTTTTAAAGAATAATTTGTTTACATAAGAGAGAGAGACTGAGACAGAAGCACATAATAATATAGATTATTTAAGACGCTAAAAACAAGGAGTACCATAGCGCTTACAAAAACATAGGAAAACAAAAAACACAAGCAGTTTTTAGTAAAGATGGAAAAAAAAAAAAAAAAACATATATGGGGACTGAGGCTAATATGCTCCCGTATCTTTTGAAAAGACCGCTGTAAATGAGGAAAGAGCTAACATTAAATATAATTTCTATCAGTAGGTTGTAATTCAATCTCTGAACAAAGAAATTGACAGAAAACTAGCCCTTGTGAATAGATTTTAAGTTCATTTCTTAGTCAGGGCCCCATACTATGTTTTTTTTTGTAGGATCCAGATTGAAATTTTTAGGGTCTGTATGTATTTACATGTACATGTATGTAGGCCCCATGATAAATTTTGAAATTTTAGCGGTCCTGACATACATGTAGATTTTGGGTGCCGATGTGTCCTGGGAGTCAATTTCATCGCTTTGATTATTGTTGTTGTTGTTTGTTTAATAGTTTCAAGTTGCTGAGGGGAGGATTGACGAGTTGGAATCATGTCAGTGTGTAAAAGGCTGTCAAGTCAACGGAGAATTAATGGAACACAATTCACAATGGACGGAAGATTGCTTATCTTGCACTTGCCAGGTAAACCATCATCATCTCTCAATTTTTTACCATTTCTCCTTTTTATCATCAACATACTCATAGCTGTCAAACTTTATTTTTTTTCCTAATCACCTCTTGCCCTTATTCCTTCCTTCCTTCATCATGTAAGAACGATTATTCATGTTTTTATACCCTGTACAAAACTTGGCCAGTTGGCTGAAAATTAAGTATTTGTGGTTTCTTCTATTTTTCATTTTAAGTGCATAGGGACATGCTATCCTGCAATGTGTTAAGCGCTATAAAAGTCTAACCGAGTATTATTATTATTATTATAAGTTTTCAATAAATCTTTACTCTTTCTTTTTCTTTTTCTCCTTTGTTCCTTTCTTTATCATTTTTATGTTTGGACTAAGAAGGACGTTAACTCCTATGATGGTACACACAGTTAACTCCCTTCTGTCTCCAAACAGACGATAATAAGAATGATCGATCGATATTTATGTGTTTATACTCTGAACAAAATTCTGCAATTTAGCCAGTTGGCTGCATTATCTTGCGTTATACCATCAGTACATTGTACTTCTACTGTTATTTGCATCACATCATTATTCTATTTCATATGATTATTATCAAAGTGATGTTATCATCATCTTTATTATTATCGATATTATTATCAACACCATTCTCTCATTGTACTGCAATTTTCGTTTTCATCATTATCACATGGTCACATTTGATATAACATTATCATCACTCCGAAATCTAACTATTGGTTTAAAGCAATTATGGATATAGTTTGTTTCCATTTGTTATTTGTTACGTTCATGTTCATGAAATTTAAAAAAAACATAGGTGGCCTTGAGAGGTTTGTACATTAATAAAGTTCACTGGAAATCAAGTAAACAAATTAAAGTTTCCTAAACACAAACAAATTGGATGGTATTGTGACGTTCACTCTGCCCTTTCAAAAGAAAAAGGTTGAGAGAATGGTTTAATTCATTTAAAATGCACCCCAGGGATAGCTGCTTCTTTCATCCTATGAAATGACATTTCTACCCTACCTCTGCTCTTTCACTAACATTCACTATAAACAAGGCCCAGTTCACACAGAAGCAACAAACGCTTTGTACAGTTGTTTGTCACAACAGTGCAGAATACACATTTTGACACTGTTCCCCTCACATTTGATTAATATGTAAACAGTCATTTACCAAATCAAATCCATTGTGTAAAAGTTTGACATGATTCTAAAAAGAAGTGAAATTCAGATTAATAACTTTAGTATTATGTTCACTTTTGTTTTAAGTATTAAAAAAAATTGTGTAACCATGCAGTGATGAATAATGTAGGCCTATACAGTTGTTGTTTTTTTTTACATGCATTTTCTAGTTTATATTCTTTTTTGTTATCTGCATTGATTTTCTTGCTTATCTGACAATTTAATGTTTGAAATGTATTTAATATAATTTGTGCAATGGACTTTGTGGCAGATTAGCCTTGTGCTAAACAAGTTATTCTTTAAAGTACACTACTACTGCTACTACTACTAAATACTACAAATGGAACAGGTACAACATACATGTACGTGTAGTTGTTTGCAATTGTTGGTATCGTGCTATTTATCAACTCAATTCAAAGGAATCTATTGATTTTCGGGGCGTGTGTTTACCGATATTTTCACAAAGATTTGGAAAAGAGGACTATCAGAATATACCTGTATGTACAGACATTATGTAGATTGTAGGAGTTGGAAGTAAACTTGAGAAAATAGGTCTCATTATGATATTATGTGTGGGTTGATAGCCTGTAGACAAGCAATAAGAGTACGTACACTTATTAACTGACAACCAGCACAATTGATATTGATCAGAGTTGTTTGTGCAGTTCTTATTTCTGAGAAACTATCAGGACTGCCCCGTTTCTAGTTGTGAAACTAGACATGTGTCCTTTTTATGCCAGGTACATATATACCTGTAGATTGACGTAATTGTAAGTTTATATATTTTGTATCTCTATGTGTTTTATTTTTCTTCCAACAGGGCCCTCTGGGAGAACAGTGCATGTCACCGATGGGGCTACCCTGTATAAATAAGACTTAATAATAATGATAATAATAATTAATTGAGACACTATTTGAAATAATTTATACCATTAGGAGTGAAGATAATATAAAAGCCACAAAACCAGTCAAAATACCATTTAAAGAAATACTGGGGTGGTATTCTGAGATTTATTTTATCTTGATTTTAGTGAAAAGATTTCAATTGTCATAACAAATTTTAAATCGCAACATTTCATTGGTGTTTGCACAGATGAATTCCGCCACTTTTGCAAAGTTATTAACCAATGGTGTGCCATAAGCTTATATTTTGTTATGACAATTAAAATTATTTCACTAAAATCAAGATAGAATAAATCTCAGAATACCACCCCTGTTTTTTAAAAGATATTATTGTGGGTCATTGATTGAGAGGCATGTTCATATAGAAAATGTGAATTCTTTGGGAAAGGGCCCAAATTGATTGTAATATTAAAAGTGTGTGAAAATAAGCAAGAGAGGCAGGAAAATATCATAATAAATCAGTTTGGTAAAAATTAGTATTTGGATAAAAAATAAATAATAAAATTGGAGATAAACAGGAGTAAAAACTAAGATCAAGGCAGTACTAATGAGAACAAAAAAAAAAGGTTGCTCGATAAAATTCAGATTACATTAAGTGGAATAAGCATAGATTAGAAAGGAATATAGAAAAAAGGACTGAGGGCTGGTCAGATTTGTCGATAACGATAACAAAATTTTTCATTAAAAGTACACCTTAGAGCTACTCTACTATTAACCCTTTCATGACAGGCAATATTTCAGTGCTAAATGGATCACATTTTGTTCTTCAAATTGGCAACAATAATATTTTTTCTTTTAGTGCCACATGGTTCTAATAAGGTGTAATGTCTTTGAGAACAATATACATGGTTAGAGATTTTGTTGAAAAGTTGAGAAATTACCAATTTTGATAAAAAAACATTGATTTTGAACCTCTCAATGTGTTGCTGATTTAAGGATTTTAAAGCTGATTCTCGTTTTTAAAATTTCTGGCATCAAATGCAATATGGTCATGCAACAAAAATGGACAAAGTGTGTGCAGAAATTTTTTCTCTTTCTACTCATGCATCTGGCATATTTTTTAGAGTTCTGAATCAAAAGTTATTGAGCCAAACCACAAAATGTGGTCAATTGTCTTGAAAGGGTTAACAGACACATGCATACTCATATGTACACACTATATGTATATACCTGTAGTATTGAGTACCTTAAACTGAAAATTATTGTCATCGTTATTGGAAAAATGTTACCAGCCCTTTACAGAGAGATGAAGCTTGTTGGCTGATAAAATTGAAGAACAGAAATGGGAGATTACCAGTATTCTATTGTTTGAAATATTAATTTTCAGAAATCAGACATGCTATTTGACCAAAATTCTGAGGTCTGTATATTCTGTGCAGGAGATGAAGCAGGAAGAACACTGTCAATATTACATTGTGTAAATGAAGTGAGGATTGAAATTATACGAGATGATGATTTGTTTTGTTTTATCCTTTCAGTCAGGTCATGTTAACTGCGAACCTGTTGCCTGTGAACCTGTCTACTGTAAGAATCCTATCTACCAACCTGGGAACTGCTGCCCAATCTGTAAAGGTTTGTATCTCGTATTTGGTTAATGATATTAATAATAATTATAATAATAAGAAGAACAATAATAACAACAGTGATAATAATTATAGTAAATAATCATAATGATGTTCATAATAACTATAGTAATAATAATAATAATACTGATAATGATAATAATAATAGTAATGATGATAATAAGATAATAATAGTGATAATAAAAATAATAATAATTATAATGAAATAACCATAATAGATGATAATAATGATGATCATAATAAAAATCATAATAATAATAATAATAATCCTTTTTCCAGCATTGGGGGGAATCCTTTTTTTCTCAGCCTATTGTTATCATTCACCTTAACGCACGGTCGCTTTCGCCGTAACGTCGAATTTCTATTGTGACGGAATAAACCGCATTGATAGGATTCCCCCTAATGTAGGAAATAATGTTGTAATAATAATGATAATAAAGATAATAATAATAATATTTCTTTTGAATAATGATATTAATAATAATAATGATAATGGTAAAAATAGTAGTAGTGATGAAAATAATGATAATGGTAAAAATAACAATTATATGAATGATAAGAATAATAGTAATTCTTGTACAAATAAAAATAATGAGGGGGAAGTAATAAACGATTCACCTTAGTTATCATATGTTTATTTTTTTTATTGATTACAGCTAATTGTACAGTATCTGGAGTAACGTATCACCATGGTGAAGTGTTCCAGCAGAAGACTTCTAGAGGAGCTCTACAGATTTGCAGTGTGAAAGAATGCAATGTGAGTTCAGTTATCATTATTTACAAAACATTTCTCAAGATATTGAAAAAAAGCATGTAAAAAGTATTTCTCCATTGAGAAGAAAATATAATGCATTTACATGTACAAATGTGCACATCCATTGATGATTCTTCAAAGTCATCTGTGCTTCGTCACAAGAAATGAAAATTATATTGCCATGTATAGGGACCCGGGCTTCTTGGCAGAAAATTGTTTATCCTTTTTCCAAATAAAAGAAATATGGCTTCATGGCATCCCTTAGGGAGATTTGAGAGGACCATAGGAATTCTGCAGGTTCAGATTGCAAGTATGCACTTACATGTTTTATTAACCTTGTCAGGGAGAATTTTCCCTTGTCATTTTTTTCTGAAATTCCCCACTCAAGGTATTGGCTTCATGGGTGATATGAACTGATGAGAACCCTGTATATAATGCATATTCTGTTGTGGAACTCAGAAAAAGCTTTCTAGTTGGTGGTGTTCAAAAGACCGTGTTTGACTTATGTTAGGACTATTGAGGAAGAAAAATCTAATGCTCTAATGCTCATGCTGAACGAAAATAGTTGATTAAAGGGAAGAAGATGATAGAATTTCGGAAAGAAATGTCTCTTTGCAGGGGAATTAATTTGATAATTTTGAATTGTTTTGATTTCAGAATGGTGGAACAACCAATCAGAGACAGGACAGTGTGAGTAACATGTGCCCCACGCCCTCCTGCCCTGTATCTGAAAGATTTACTGTGCCAGGCAGCTGCTGTGAATTCTGTCAAGGTACGATCTCTTCCAGGTCTTTGAATTAATATGTATGTATAATGTATTGTTCAAACCTTTATTTGCAAAGATATTCATGATATTCTTAACCCTAAAAGGCGTCCGGGTTGGTGGAATCCATCCCCCCCCCCCCGGATGTTTCTCGCAATATGTCCGCAAATCGCAAAGCAGTCGCCGCGGCATTTCACGAATTTTTTCTTTTGAATCTCACGCATCCTTTTAAACCAAATTAGCGATGTCCGGGCATGTGGTTCCGAAGTTGCTCAACATTTCGTACTTGCACGTCAGACCAAAAATGTGTTTTCAGCTAAAATTTAGAAATCTATGAATATTTTTACATTTACTGATTAAAATTAATTTATTTTATGCCTTTTAATGATCGCAAAAGTGTCCCCGACAAATTTCATCAAAAAAGCAATAAAAAACAAAAGGTAAAAAAAAACAAAGAAATACATAAGAAATTTTAAATGCAATAAAATACATAAGAAATTAATTTTGATACCAAATTTTTTTTAAAGTATATTTGCTAAGAATACTGGAAAGAGTGTCTAGACCAAAAATTAGCATTTTTTTAGCTTTATTCAATGATTTAGAGCAAAATTCTGATTTCATGCATAAATTAGCATAATTAATTAATTTGAAATTATTTCAGAGCATTTAACTACTGTGTAAGTGGTTATTTTCGCGGTGGTTTTATTTTCGCGATTTTCGCGAGTCGGTCCTCGCGAAAATTTCCACTTCAATATGTGGCTGTTTATAGTAACAAAAACATCACAAAAATCGCGAAATTAAACCCTCGCGAATTTCCCTACCTAGTCCAAAATCGCGAAAATATCTGTACGCGAAAAAAACAGCTTATACAGTATACAGTTTTGTAGACTACATTGTGGATGACGTGCGTGCCGATTTTCGGCGCGATCGCACAGTCGACCGTCGAGATTTCAGGGGGGTGGGGTGGATTCTTGAAGCTCCATTAAAATGGTGGATATTTCCAATCTCTTTGCAGGGACTGATTACTGTGCCCAAGGTCACAACTGCGTTTCCCCTAAGGTTTGTGTGAATACGCCCACGTCCTACGAGTGTATATGTCCAACTGGCTACCTGGAGGTCAATGGAAACTGCACTGATATCAATGAGTGTGTGGTGAGTGAGACACAGCCTGATCCTCACTGCTACGAAGGAACGTTGTGTGTGAACACACCAGGGGGTTATCGATGTGAATGCAAGCCAGGATATGAGAGGGTCACCGATACAGCATGCACACGTAAGTTTATATCATTAACCCTTTCAGGACAGGAATTATTTAAGGGCTAAATTGATCACATTTTGTTCTTCAAATTGGCAACAACAATATTTCTCTTTCTATGCTACATGGTTCTAATGAGGTGTAATGTCTTTAAAAACAATATACATAGTTATGAATTTTGTCGAAAGTTGAAAGAATTGCCAATTTTGATGAAAAACAATGATTTTGAACCTCTCAATGTGTTGCCAATTTAGGGATTTTAAATTTTAGAAAAGAATGGACATAGTGCAGAAATTTTTCCTCTTTCTACTCATGCATCAGGTATATTTTTTAGAGATCTGAATCAAAAGTTATTGAGCCAAACCACAAAATGTGGTAAAATGGTCTCGAAAGGGTTAAGAAACATTTGAGTTCGAGTAAAGGTGAAGTATTATTTGTGAGCTTTGTCATTCTTTACACTCCCATGCAGAATATTGTCATAGTAGGGATGTCACATGAAAAAGATTTGCTCTTAGAATGCCCTTGTATTCAATATAAATAGTACATATCAAATGAATAACAAAATCAAATCAAATCAAATCAATATTAAATCAAATCAAATCAAACCAAACCAAATCCATTCAAATCAAATCAAATCAAATCATATCAAATCAAATGAATATTTTATTTCAGAGATTGATGAGTGTACTGCTGGAACTGTCATGAGAATGCTGATTGCATTCAGTACTGATCAGATCAAATCAAATCAGATCAAATAGGATCAAATCAAATCAAAACAAATCAATATTTTATTTCAGAGATTGATGGGTGTACTGCTGGAACTCACAACTGTCATGAGAATGCTGATTGCATGCAATACTGATCAAATCAAATGAAATGAGATCAAATAAGATAAAATCAAATCAAATCAAAACAAATCAAATCAATATTTTATTCCAGAGATTGATGAGTGTACTGCTGGAACTCACAACTGTCATGAGAATGCTGATTGTACAGATACCGATGGTAGTTTCACCTGTACGTGCCAACATCGATACTATGGAGATGGAACGTACTGCTTCCGTAAGTCACATCCTGTCTATCTGAAGCTTCAGTCCTGAAGATTAAAAAAGTTACCCTAGCAATAGAATATACTGCTTTTATAAGTCTCCCCCTCCCTATAGGACTTTCCGTCTCTCTCCCTTTAGAGTGCTTCAGCTTGAGATCTAAACATTTTTACGAAAGTCCAATAAATCATTTGATAGAATAGTGGTCTTTGAAACTGTGAGGTCTACAAATCCATACAAAATTATTGTGCTTTATTATACATGTAGCTAGTTAAGTGTTATAGGCTGAAGCTACATGTAAATAGGACGTACTCTTTTTTTTAAAGTATGAACCAGTATACATCTTTCAGTTTACATCCCAGATTCCTTGGGGCATTAGCAAACATTTTCTTATTCAAATATGCAGTGCATAAAACTGTTTGAAGTGTATCTTTTCCTCATGGGGGGGGGGGGGGGGGGGGGGGGAGGGGTACATACATGTATAGGAGTCCAAGTAGTAAACATGGCCTTTCACATTTAACAACAGAGTTACAACAGCTTTGACTATTCCTGAGAGTCTATAATGACGGCACTAGACAGATACAGATCCACTCACACAATCTCATTTGTTGAAAAAAAAATAGTCCATGTATTAATCTCTTGATTTTCTGACTTGTTGTATTGTATCATTTCTGTTTGTCCAACAGCGATATGCAGCAAGACTTGCCAGAACGGAGGAGTTTGTATCAGACCATCCGTATGTGAATGTCCACCAGGTTATGAAGGAGATGCATGTGAATTAGGTGAGTATGTGTAGATCTTTCAGAGAAAATATATTATTATAATATATATTATTACATATTATTAGAAAAAGTATACAAATAGGAATGACACCCTCAAATTTTAGAAGTCCCCCAGACCCTGTCTTAAACAAGGATGGAGGAACATTGTACAATATATGACCATCAGAACAAGACGTGACCCAGAAAGAATGGAACACCTGTGATCTGCAATTTCAACAACATCATTTACACAATATAATTAGTTTTTATTGTGTTGGGTAGAAAGTTGTTTTTTGAGTAAAATGACACCAAGATCATCAATTTTGTGTAAGGCATCATAATTCTACCGCTATTTTTGTGAGGCAATGTCATTTTCAGAGTTTGCTACTTTTTTCCCCCACGACGGCTTTGCTTACAGTTGGCTTTGTTGACAAACGCATGATTGCTCTCGCTCTGAAAACAACAACATGAATGAAACGGAGATTGTATGGAAAGTTTCATATGCAAATTTCTCACTGCTTCAAGCATGGCTATGGTTGCAAAAAATGTATGAACAGAGATAATCCATGTAGCTGGTCATTCACATATGAAAGATTGTAACGGTTATTCTTGTATTCCTGTTTGACTATTTCTAGATAAGAATGAATGTATAGACAGAGAAGATCATTCACACGTGAAAGAAAAATTTTCATTCCTATATATGAATGAATAGAGAGGGTCATTCACACTTGAAAGATTATTTTGTCTTGTATTTCTAGATAAGGATGAATGTACGAATGGACAGAGTCAATGTACGGGTCATTCACACTGCGTCAATCTACCAGGCAGCTATCATTGTGATTGTGATAGTGGATTCTACAGTGATAGAGCTTATATCGACTATGGAGCATCATGTACAGGTAAGCATACATATGTGTAAATCAATCACAATAATCCGACCTTTGCTCAGGCGACAATTGCTCCATGCAGGCCTTGTTTCATTGAAGGGTTAAGGTTGCAACTGGATTTTAGGGTGGAGTTTATTAGGTAAAGTGTTGGGTCCAGGGCTAAAGTTGCAATGTATAAATTTGATTTGTTTTGGAAATGGACAGTTGTCACAGAAGCATGTGTTGTGCAACCATCAGTTGTAGACAGTAATGGTGGGGGGGGGGGGGGGGGGGGGGTGTGGGGTGTTCTTGAAAGGGACAGATATTTCAGTTGTCATGACAAATCAAACTGTGATATGTACAGTGTGTGGCTTAGTACATGTATGTGGAAGACATGTATGCAAACACTGATGAAAGACAATTAAACATTACATTTTTTATTGCAAGTAAAATACAAGTAGAATACCACTCCTGGACCTGAGTAGTCTACACCAACCAACTTTGAACTCATGGCTGTTATCATTTTAGGACCCTATAGGAATTCAGCTATATTATGAGCTTTCATAGGTTATCCTGTGGAGGTATATATACATGCATTTCCTTTCATTGTGATACATTTCTTATATTTTAATGATAAAGCTGATTCTGGTCATAAGATTGAATTGTGAAAGAAACTGTCTCAAAGCAATTGGGAAAGGTTGATTATATATAGCACATATGTAGCTCAATCCTGCTGAGAGTCACATGCACTTCACACAGAAATGTGTATATGGGACTGCACACAAAAGTTCGGCCTGAACATTTCAGCTGTTTCTTATCATATTTTGAATGTGAGGCCATTTGAAGAGCAATCCTTTTCAGGGGACATATCTACTATGATAATCTTCCAAACTAACATAATAATAAGAATGAGAAAGCTCACAAATTATTTTTTCCCTTTCCTAGAACTCAACCTTCCCTTTAAGTGTATTATACTTGATAATCAAATCCAGTCAGTTACATACATGTATATGCATACAATGGGAATAATTTTTGTTTACATTGATAAATTTTCATCTTACAATACTTTACTGGCAGAGCAGAAGCAGTGTAAGCAATACATATTTTGTTCCTGGAGGCTCTCTTTTGATTTGCTAATGTATGGTACAAGTGAAACTTTCATGTAGCAAAAAATTAAAGTACCTTTTGAATTTCCGTTTGTTTTTTTTTAGGGGGGGGGGCAGATCCTTTTGTCATTTTCCAGAGCTCTTTCAGTTCTTTCCTACTCTAAATCGCTCCATTTATGTTTTTTTAATGCTGTTTCAGATATTGATGAGTGTGAGACGTCTAATACATGTGATAAAAGTCGTCTGTGTATCAACACTGAGGGATCATATGAATGTAGGTGCTCTGCTGCTAGCAGCTGCTCTACAGCATGTCGTACTGACTGGGGCAAGAAGGGTAACGGAGCTACGTGGGATACACACATGTGTCAAACCTGTACCTGCCAGGTAATGCATTGTTATTTTTAAATTGGCAACACATTCTTTTTTTTCAAATTTTTCAAATGCACATGTGTCAAACCTGTACCTGCCAGGGAACACATTGTTTTGTACAAATTGGCAACGAGTATCTTTCCTTCATTGTCATATTTTTCAGATTATCCTGTATCGAAAATGAAATTCCAACTGTATAAATAAAGGTTATACAGTACAGCAAAAGTCAATTACAAAAAGTAGACGCTGTCACAAACACTTGAAACATACTTATACAAGTACAATGTACTTACAGGCTTATATATAAAATATCACAAAAATGAAATTGCATACTTAGAAATGTTATGCTTATTGACATCAAGAATGAAATGCCAAAAAGTATTTCCTTCACTTCAACCAGTTGTTGAGATTTTCATTTTCATTTTCATGACAGATATTTCCTGTAGGTTTCATTCTAATTATCTAGAGCTTATTATCTGTAAGAATTGTAGTATTGTTCTTAACTTCTAGTTTGTAGCAGAGTGAAGTACATGTAGCAGGAAAAGGGATCACAATAAGCCAGTTCGTAATTGCAATTTATGCATGTGCAGATAAAGATCATTTGTACCAAGTATAATTGACCTTTATACGTTTTCATAGTGTGCGCACCATGATGCAGTCTCCAGTATGATTTCACATGTTAAACAAGTTGCGCGTCCATCAAGACAGATGCGAGTGTGCGTACAAATTTGTTGTCATTTCAGGGTCATAAATTGTACCGTGTACTAATAACGAACTTGCTTATTTGCTGAACAGTGATATCTTGAAGTATTTTGATGTAGAAGAAACCACTGCTACGTACATATACATGTATGTGAGCAGGGTTGGTATTATATAGTTAACCCTTTCGCGAGACAATCGACCACATTTTGTGATTTAGCTCAATAACTTTTGATTCAGAGCTCTAAAAAATATACCAGATACATGAGTAGAAAGAGCAAAAATTTCTGTACAAACTATGTCCTTTTTGTTGCATGACCATTATTGCATTTGATGCTAGAATTTTAGAAACGAGGATAAGGTTGAAAATCCTTAAATTGGCAACACTTTGAGAGGTTCAAATCATTTTTTTAAAATTAAAATTGGCAATTTTTTCAACTTTTCGATAAATTCCTAACCATATATTGTTTTCAAGACATATTACACCTTATTAGAACCATGTAGCACTAAAAGAAATATATCATTGTTGCCAATTTGAAGAACAAAATGTGATCAATTTAGCCCTGTAATAATTCCTGTCCTGAAAGGGTTGAATCTAAATTGAGTGGTTTACTTGTCAAAAATGATGCTCTGAAAAGAATAAGGATCGTACAAGAAGGTGATGCTTGGAGAAAAACTCCAGAAAGCATGGTGTGGAAATTAACAAAGGCGATTTGCTAGTGACCAGAATAAACTATATAACCAGGAATGTGTATGCCAGAAAAGGAATGTTGTCGACAATTGAAGATTGTGTACATGAGATGCATATGTACATGTACACAGAGGAAAAAAAACAGACCACAAAATCAGCCAGCTCTTTGGAAAATATGCAAAATGTGTGAAAGTCATTGTAAAAGTTAACTGAACAGAATTGCCAGCTGTAAGACTTGAAAAGGTAGTCACTACATATCCAGTATGTTTATGAGTTACTTTGCCCCCTCCCACCAATCACAGACACTTTCCAATTTCTAATACATTTCATCCTAAGTTATTCAGGGTTTAGTATCCAATAGCTCAATGACTATTTGACTATATACTATATACTTTTTTACTCTTGTGATATTACTTACTATTACTGTTCCCAATTATTTTTGTCTTTTTCTTTTCAGACTGGTGTTGTGACGTGTACACCTCAAGTCTGTGATTGCACCGATCCTGAGATTGATCCTGTCTGCTGTCCAGTGTGTGTAGCTGAGATTCAGCAATGTCTTCATCAGACGTCAGCTATCACATACAGCCACAGGGAGTGGTGGAACCACGAATGCAAAGATTGCCAGTGCTTGGTAAGAGATGATGATGATGATGATGATGATGATAATAATAATAATAATGATAATGATAATGATAATGATAATGATAATGATAATGATAATGATAATAATAATAATAATAATAATTTATAAAGTGCAGAAACTATGTATATATATATATATTCTACTGCGCTGCAAGAGCTCCCAATGATGATGATGTTGGTGGTGATGATGAGATGATGTGGTGATGATGATGATGGTGATGTGATGATGATGATGCTGATGATGATGATGATGATGATGATGATGATGATGATATGATGATGATGATGATATGATGATGATGATGATGATGATCGTGATGTGATGATGATGACGATGATGATTATGATGATGATGGTGATGTGATGATGATGGTGATGATGATGATGATAACTTTTATAATATGGCAATAATGATAACATCAGTGTTATGAAAATGAGAACCAAATACATGTACATAGTAAAGGCATGAAAATGATTGTATACATGTAGTAAGAACATTATTCAGTCAGTCATCTGAAACCTTCTCAAGGTCAGAGTTGGCTGCCATGCACCTCCATCTTCTTTGATCACCAGTTCAAAATTTAACAAGTGTCAAATGTTTACATTTTTCAGGAAGGAAACATCAAATGCAAGCCTGTACAGTGTGAGACACTCAACTGTCCTAGTGTGTACACTCCAAGAGGTGAATGCTGCCCTCGATGTCAGCCTCACAATGAGTGTGAGCTTTTGACCCCTGGACCAAAGGTTGCATCACCTTCCACATGCGTGACTGATTCAGGAGTGGTATATTCCCATAAGGAGAGATGGTTTTTAGATGAGGATCAGTGCACAGAGTGTGTATGTAAGGTGAGTATTACACAGTATACATTTAGATGTACCTGTCGGAGTAGTTAATAACTTACTTGAGAGCATTTAATTCAAAAGTAAAACTATGTTCTTGTAGGCTGACCATTTCTCCCCAAATATCATGCATGTAAAAAAATTGTTATTTTCATAATAAAGTAGCAATATCAATTCAAAATGAATCATATCACTTTTTAAATCTGATTGTTTAATGTTTATTTTTTACAAAATGCATGTGTTTTTCAATGTTGTTTTGACACAAGGCTGTGATTTTTTTTCTTATAGTGATGCATTCATTTGTAAATTAACAGTTTATTTAGCTGTTTGATGTGTTTTTATGACTAACCAAAACATAATCTTGCATTCTGGGAATGACAAAAAACTTATTCTCCCAGACTGAATAGAAACTTATGCTGCAGTGTTCAAGGCTATGACTATAAATGAATGATACATTCAGTGTAGGCCTACCAAACCAAAAATTTAGCAAAATTATAATAGCTGAGTAATGAGTAAAAAAAAGAAGAAGAAAATATAGCTTGTCTTCTCAACTTCCATTATAGTCATGTTTGCTTTAAAGAAAGTTGTGGTTTTCATTGAATGATGTTTCCTACAGTTTCTTTTAGGTTGTGTATATTTTAATGGTTCTAACAACCTATCAATTGCAATCCACACTTATAAAAGCCAGTTTTGTCAAACTGTAATTTCATAAGATGATATACATGTAGATTTAACGTAGATACCATGATAACTTTGAATTTATCATCTTATTGCTTTGCCTTTCAGAATGGAAACATTTGTTGTGCTTACAACAGTGCTTGTGCCCCCTGATTATCTGACATGAGGGACTAAGGACCATCGTGTGTTCCAGCTAATATGATATATTGATAGGACTAAGGGAATGACATTTGTGCTTCGTTGATATTGGACTAAAGGAATCAGGCTTGATGGCAAGATTGGATCTGTAAATAATGAAGAGAGCTATAAGATATATGCATAGCCAATCGATGTATATGTAGCAATAGTAGATTGGTCATCCATTTATTCAAACATATGCATCTGTTAATATTTAAAATTGTTATTTCATATTTGTATTTTAAAGGTTAAAATTGTATCTTCCACATTGTAAAAGTTGTTTAGTGTTTGAAGTAGTAAGATTTATTGTACTACTATATTATGCAAATAGTTTAAAGTTCATTTTTAGCAATTTTGTGCTGCTTCAAGTTTTTTTTTGAATTTTTACCATTTCAGTTGTATATTAGTATTGCCAGTATATACCTCATTCGTGGTCTGAAATTTTGTATTTTATTTATTATCGGCCGGCATTAGACAGTAGAAGAAAAAAAAATACTTACAGTTTTATGCTCTTGTCTACCATGCAGTAGTGATACAATATGACCCATCTAGCATTTCACCTTTCATAACATTCTCCCTAGCATGTAGGCCTACCCATTTACTATAGCTGGGTTGCTATGGTGGTCATAGGTTTTCATGGTATCAAAGCGAACTTACGCTGGTGAATTTCAAGGCCTCAGTCATATGATATCTGCTAAAATAATTTGGTAGAAAATATATGATAGTCGAGTACTATTACAGTGAAGAAAATCAAGCAACTAGTCCTGACCACTCCAGCTACAAAACATATTCTGGAACAAAATAAACCATCTGTGAAGAGGGCACAAACCTTCAGGGGTAGAAGTAAACAATTAAATGTAGTATACAAATGCTTGCTGTGTTTTTATGTTTTGCTGCAGTAACTTTTTTCTGCATAAATTTTTCAAAGTTTATTATGAGCTCTGCAGATGTATATTACAAGCTTAATATAGGAATGCAAGTATTTATTAATAACTTTGTATTTACATGTATGTATCAGAGTTGCATTTGTAAATATTTTGTTTTTCAATATTTTGTTTTAGTTTTATACTGAAAGTATCATGCCGCAAAGGAACATATGTCTCTATGTATTAATGATCAGTATGCAGTCATTTTTAAGGATTTTTGTTGTTATGTCTACATTTTAGTTAAGGCTCTATAAAGAAAGGATGTACATATGTACATTTATAGTCTTTATTTAATTAATTATTTAATTAGTTGTTCTTGTCAACCAAATACATTTCATACATAGGACAATATTGTTCTTTATTTTAGAGTCTTAAGTGGCGTTGAAGAGAGACATACTGAAGCTTTTCGTCTTGCACTCATCAGAGTATACCGCAAGAATGAACAGAAAGCCGAAATCAAACAATATTACTGGAATCTAAAGGAACAAAGCGTGCATGCAAGACGAATAGCTTCAGTATGTCTCTCTTAAACGCCATTTTCCGATTCTGTAATACCAAACATCTTTTTAGAGTCTTAAGTGTAAAATCGTCCAAAATTGGTAGCGTTTTAATGTAAACTCAACCTTGATTAAGAAAAATTGAAAATTTGCTTTAAGTTAAAGTGAAATGAAAAGAAAGAAAAGAAACAGCTACAGTAGGAAGTGAAAGAGTTAAACCAATTGGACAATGATGAAGAAAGTTATAAGGTTAATCTAAATATGGGAATATCACCCCAGCAGATGAGTTTTGTGTCTGTTGTATGTTCATGCATAAAGAATTAATGTGTATCTCTTCCATCAGAATGATCAGGAAATATTTTGATAATTTTTTATAACAAAACGAAGAGTACTCTAAGCTTAAAGGTATTTTTTGATGCACTAACTAAATATTTTGTTCACAAGGTACAGCACTACAAGAAAGGAATATACACAATATGACCAAAAGATCTTTAAAACATTGCAAGTTTTTGTATTTTACTATGATTACAGGGGTGTAATTTTTTTATTGAACTGTAATTTAGATATGTTTCCATCAAGTCGTCTGTCCTAATGAATATGATTTTACAATCATTACAAGAGTGTATTACATGTATCATATGAATGTTATCTACATGTACATGTAGAGCATTCAATGTATTACAGCAGTGTCTTTTTTAATCATGACCATTCATGTATTGCAGATGTGTTTAGAATTGTTGACAAACATATCATGGAATGAAGTTGTTTTTAAGCGATGTTGCAACAGTGTCAGCTTTATTACAAACAAAAATGTATTGGTAATTGATCATCATTGAGAATATGGTAGCTCTATGGTTCATGTACATGTATTACTATGTATGCTGGCTGACTGGTAAGCAAGATAGGTCTTAAAACTTGTCATGTACTGCTCGGTTATAATTATGAAGTTTATTAAAAAGTCAGATTTACATAAATTACACCGTTCCAATTTTGCATGTTTTTGTGATGTCCTATGTGTTGTCTTTCATGTTCATGTTGTGTTTGATCAATTATGACCCAGCATAGAAAACATGTTAAGTGTTAAGGGCCCAAGACATTTTTTTTCCTACATTATTTAGATTGAAATCATTGAAATTCAGTCCTCAGTTGTAGTAAAAGTACCTATATTGGGGGAAAAAAGTTTAAATTTCCTGAGTTGTCTACTTTTAATATATTTTCCCACAAATACTTTCTGATGTAAGTTCTTTTAGAACGATCATACATCAAGCATAGATTTCTCTTTGCCTGATAAAAAATAGATAGCGTAGCTTAATAATTTGATCCTATATAGGTGATAATGATGAGAGGATGATGATTATAGGAATGATGAGGATGATGATTATAGGAATGATGATGATGATGATGATAATGATTGTGATGATGATAATGACATTGTTGATGATGGTGATGATAATGATAATGGTAATGAAATACATGTGTACAGTATGATGTTGATAATGTTAATGATGGTGGTAAAGATGATTAATAAGGATGATGATCCCGGCAAACACAACTTACAATCATCCATTCTTCCCATTATTCAATCACTTACATGTATTCTTTCTACATGTATTACTTATTCCCTCCCTAGCAAACGCAAAAATTTTAATTCTCCTTATGTTAAAAAATATAGCAATGATATCAAAAACTGCATCAGGATATTTTTTAACCCTTTCAGGACAGGAATTATTTAAGGGCTAAATTGATCTCATTTTGTTCTTTAAATTGGCAACAATAATATTTTTCTTTCAGTGCTAATTGCTTCTAAAAAGGTGTAATGTCTTTATAAAAATATACATGGTTAGAAATTCGTCAAAAAGTTGAAAAAATTGCCAATTTTGATGAAAAACAATGATTTTGAACCTCTCAATGTGTTGCCAATTTAAGGATTTTAATGCTTATTGTCATTTTTAAAATTCCTGGCATCAAACGCAGTATGGTCATGCAACAAAAAAGGACATAGTATGTTTAGAAATTTTTGCTCTTTCTACTCATGCATCTGGTATATTTTTTAGAGCTCTGAATCAAAAGTTATTGAGCCAAACCACAAAATGTGGTCAGTTGTCCTGAAAGGGTTAACAATGTGACACTGTACCTGTATACTTGGGGAAAGTCTAAAGTATTTTTTACCACATATCAATGACCACATCACAGATTTTGGTATTTTGATGATGTTATCAATTTGAGAGCCCTAATAAAGCTTCGATCAGAGAAAATAATAAGATAATGTAAAAACTATGTAAATGATGCTTTCAATATTACTACATGGTAAAATGCCCGACACAAAAAGATAATAGTAATAATGTAATAATAACTTTCTAATGCGCACTTTCTTATAGTACCACTCAAGGCGCTACATACACATGTCAAAAAATACTAAAGGGTTATATTAACCACCAAAAAATGCATGTACCTTGGCCTTGACCATTTGCTGAGCCATTTGTTTCTACATTCATCCATTCATTCATTTATTCATATATTCATTCATATATTCATTCATGTATTCCTTCATTCATTCATCCATCAATCCATTCATTCATTCATGCATTCATCACTTCATGTATTCATTTATTCATATATTCATTCATGTATTCATTCATCCATCAATCCATTCATTCATTCATTTATGCATTCATCACTTATGTATTCATTCATCCATCAATCCATTCATTCATTTATGCATTCATCACTTCATCCATTCATGTATTCATGTATTCATTCATTCATTCATTCATCCATCAATCCATTCATTCATTCATTTATGCATTCATCACTTATGTATTCATTCATCCATCAATCCATTCATTCATTCATGCATTCATCACTTCATGTATTCATTTATTCATATATTCATTCATGTATTCATTCATCCATCAATCCATTCATTCATTCATTTATGCATTCATCACTTATGTATTCATTCATCCATCAATCCATTCATTCATTTATGCATTCATCACTTCATCCATTCATGTATTCATGTATTCATTCGTTCATTCATCCATTCATGTACTGTATAAGCTATAAATTTCGCGGCCATAAATTTTCGCGAATAGGACTAACCAGACTATTTCACGAGTGGTTGAATTCGCAGTCGGAAAATTCTCAAATCTACAAACAGCGGTGATGATGTACTTTTGCAAAGCGAAGTGGTGAATTTCTGACCAGGAGACAACAAATTCAACCGACTTCTAATGTTGGCAATATTTTGGCGTGTTGTTAAATTCGCGACCCACTCACGATTCACGAAATTCGCGAAAATAAAACCCCCGCGAAATATATGGCGTATACAGTATTTATTCATGTATCAATTCATTTATCCATTCATTTATCCATTCATTCATTCATTTATGCATTCATTCATGCATCAATCCATTCATCCATTCATTTATGCATTCATTCATGCATTCATCCATTCATTCATTCATTTATGCATTAATCACTTCATTTATCCATTCATTCATTCATCTACCCATTCATCAATCCATTCATTCATTCATTTATGCATTCATTCATGCATCAATCCATTCATCCATTCATGTATTCATTCATTCATCTACCCATTCATCCATTCATTCATTCATTTATGCATTAATCACTTCATTTATCCATTCATTCATTCATCTACCCATTCATCAATCCATTCATTCATTCATTTATGCATTCATTCATGCATCAATCCATTCATCCATTCATGTATTCATTCATTCATCACTTCATTCATCCATTCATGTATTCATTCATTCATCACTTCATTCATCCATGTATTCATTCATTCATCTTCCCATTCATCAATCCATTCATGTATTCATTCATCCATTCATCCATCAATCCATCCATCCATCCATTCATTCATTGGTCACTTTCATGTACCAAAACATTCTTAGTATTTCATGTTGTTTAATATTGCACATCTGTGTATAAAACGCAATTGACATTATAAAACAGGAATGGATCAAGAAACAAATAGGATTTCTAGAAATTTGTTTTATTTAGAAAATACAAAAAAAAACTTGAAACCATTATTGCACACTAGCCAATCATTAACATTTCCTGATTATACCCTGCTCTAAGATATGTTGTAGTTCCATGTGCCTCTGCAATACCATATCTTATCAAGTACGTGTACATGGGGGTCGGGCTAAATCAGCACTGAGTTTAAGTCCCCACTATGCATTGTACCTTTCTTTAGCCTTAAATTTCATGTTTTGTATAATTCCACTTCTTGAAATTTTTTAACATTACTTCTTTGCTAATCATTTTACACACTGATATCAAATAATTTTGAATTTAAGTGTTTTGAAATGAGTAATTACTGTGAAATTCAATGCAAGTATTTGCGATCAATTCAACTCTCTGAGCTCAATCAACCGCATTTTCCGCCAAGGCTGAGAACGCCCTTGTGCCGAGTTAGCCCGGATCTGTGTACACATATTTAATACAATACTTATACATGTATATGCAAGGAGAGGCCATTCAAAGACACAGATAATACCAAGGTTTGATTACACATAATGTAGATCTACAGTTTTTGTTTTTACTAAAAAATGGCATGATATTCTAGTACTGTTGAACAGACATAAGCCATGAATACAATGTTTCAAGAAAGCTATATTGCAAACGGCTAACTTCAATCCATAAATAAATACAAATAGGACTCACATGTTAATATAATGTACATGTACAAAGCACCTAAACATTTATACATAATGTAGAACTATTGCTTATTTCTCTTAAAACCAAAATAAGGAGTAGAGCTTTGGACAGGAACAGACGATGCCTAGAAGCACAGAAAACCTATTACAAGAAATGGTTTGCTTGAGTTGTTTATTTTTGTTAAAGTGTACCAATCACCTGAAAAAAAGTTGTGTGAAGCTACATGTAGAAAGTATAAAAATCAACCTCAAAGAACATTGTCTGGTATTCTATAGGTCAACAGTTAATGAGTATGAAGGAAATAAAGGATAACATGAAAATGCTCACACGGAACCGAACTCCAAGTTTGGTTCCGCACGAGCCCTTATCTTGGCGAGCTCATACAGGTGCGTCGAATAGTCTACTCACGGGTCGCTTATAGAGAGTGCAATTGAAATTGCAATATACATATAAATTGCATACACATGTAGTATAACGACATGGAACCTCTAACACACAGAGCAAAATATTTTTGGTGATTGGTACCCTCTAACTATTTTGTTTTAATTTAGCAGATAGATACATGTAGTAAACAAAAATCAGTAGACATAAATTAAAGGCAAGACTTTTCTCCACTCTGATTGGCATAAAAAGCGATATTACTAATAAAGACAATAATGATAATGATAATAATAAAAATGATGACGATGATTAAAATAAATAACAATGACAACGACAACAACAACAACAATAATGAGAATAATGTAGCCTTGTAGCCTTAGACCAGATAGAGGGAAATTGTCTCCCTGTGTTCACCTTTTATTGTTATCATCATTTTATGAGGCATTTCCAAAAGACCATAAAAATATACATTACTTCATTTGCATAGAAAATGTACATGAGGTTGTGAAAATGAAACATGCACTTAATTTGCTTGCAAATAGCTTATAATGGCCTGCATAATCAATAGGAACTGCCACCAGCCAATGAAGGCTTTCAAATAATCTGCTTGAGTATGCTGGCAAGATTTCTTTATAAGACTTAGGGTAAAATACATGTACTAGCTTGGCCTGAAATTTCATCTGAATACAGAGGTTGGCTAAGCATCTGATCTAGCCCATAAGCAATACAGGGAAAACTCGAGTTTCCTTGTTATAGTCGTTATCTCGTTATATCAGAACATACATAAAAATGCAGATATGGGACTAGATTGTACATGTTTACAAGAATGATTACCAAACTTTTTCTTTGTTTTAGAGGCATGAGATTTAGCTGGTTATAGCCGATATCTTGTAATAGCAGACCTCGCTATACAGGTTCGTGCCGCCATAGAATTACAAGTAAGTAAATATGGGACTGTGACAATATTCTTGTTATAGCTATTACTTTGTTATAGCCAACCTCGTTATGTTGAGTTTTCCCTGTAATTCTGACATTAAGTATTGAACTGAATAAAGGCCCACAGCAGACATCTTTAATAGTCATGTTTCCTGCAGCCTACCTCCAGTGGCTTAGGTGGGCCATTCTTTGTAAAGTGAAACTAATTTGATAAAAGCAAAGTTCATTCTTGCTGTTTTGGAATAGTATATTCTTGAAGAGTAAAGTCTAAAGTTACATGGAGCACATTTTTTTTTAAAACGGAAGACCCAATTATGCTAATTTGCATACAAGATTTAAAAATGAAATATGAGTTTTAAAAACCTGCTTCTGTAAGAGGTCACATATGTGACCTGAACTTTTTGACCTCCGACGTAGAACTGGTATTATTATTGACCCTATTTTGTTATTTAATCCATTTACCTACAGCATGTCTGTATTTGCTGTATATACAGGAAAAACCAACACACTTGGAAGGTTATCAAAATGATAGGGCTCACAAATGTCCCATTCCCTGTTTTTTTGGTTACGCACGTGACTAAGAATGGCCCAGCTGCAGACCAAGTATCACCATCTGATACTGGTTTCACAGAGTACTAGACCCTTGAACTTGGATGCAACAAGAAGCCTGTCTTGATGAAAGATGACAGATGATGATGCTGGTAACTGAGTTCCATCATCACTGTAAACTTCAAATACCTCATTCGATGAACCACGGTACCGTATATGAATAACCTGCATAGGGAATAGAGATGCAAATACCTCATTAGTTGAACCATGGTAAAGTATTATCAAGTACCTGCATAGAGAATAGAGGTGTAATTACCTCACTAGTTGAACCACGATACCGTATATCAAGTACCTGCATAGAGAATAGAGATGCAAATACCTCATTAGTTGAACCAAGGTACCGTATTATCAAGTACCTGCATAGAGAATAGAGATGCAAATACCTCATTAGTTGAACCACGGTACCGTATATCAAGTACCTGCATAGAGAATAGAGGTGCAAATACCTCATTAGTTGAACCATGGTACCGTATAAGAAGTACCTGCATAGAGAATAGAGGTGCAAACACCTCATTAGTGGAACCAAGGTACCGTATTATCAAGTACCTGCATAGAGAACAGAGATGCAAATACCTCATTAGTTGAACCATGGTACCATATATCAAGTACCTGCGTAGAGAATAGAGGTGCAAATACCTCATTAGTTGAACCAAGGTACCGTATAAGAAGTACCTGCATAGAGAATAGAGGTGCAAACACCTCATTAGTGGAACCATGGTACTAGCATTTGTATAGAAGCGGTATTTTTAATTCTTACATGTATTCCTCTTTCCCTCTTTTTCAAAGATCAAAAATCATCCCAAACTTTAAAAATTCCCAGGCTCCACACTAATCTTTCATTGATTAATTGAACTTTGTAGGATCTATTTGCATGGCACCCCAATTTAGATTTTAACCGTTGACTACTGAATTCTCTCATTCTCATAGGCTTAATACAGGGACAACCCGGTTCCCGTAGAAAACGGGTTAACAATTTGGGGGTCTGGAGATGAAATTTAGGCACCCATGAGCACTAGACACGTCTTAGTGTCAAGCCTTACCCCAAGGAACAGAAGAATGAAAATTTTGCAGGGGTGCATCGACCAGGCTATTCACAAGTTGCTTTAATGTTTATTGAAATTGTATTTACACTGTCTTGCTATATTTTATTACAAAAGTAACATTTGAAGCTGATACATTTATGTACCTTAAATGTCATAGATCTGCTTGGAACCTCCATCATACAGAGCAAATATTATTGGGTGACTGGCCTCCACTAAGTATGATGTGATTGTGGTTGTAATGATCACCTACCTGTGATGGTGGAATTGTTCTCCTATGTCTTTGATAAGCTTCATATTTATATGCAGTAGGATGGTTTGCTGTCCACACACTCCCGTTTGCATCCACAAATACTTTGTCTACCAAAGATGAAAGGCTGACTGATCTACCAGTCTGAAAGAAAAACAAAGATGAAAGGCTTACTGATCTACCATTCTGAAAGAAAAACAAAGGTGAAAGGCTTACTGATCTACCAGTCCAAAAGAAAAACAAAGCTCATGTTAAGTTTTCAGAACCCTAAAAAATTACCAGATGCATGTGTAGAAAGAGCAAAAATTTATGCACACACTGTCTCCCTTTTTGTTACATGACCATATTGCCTTAAACGCCAGGAATTTTAAAAAGGAGAATAAGCTTTAAAATCCTTAAATTTAAAGTTCCTAACCATGTATATTGTTTTCAAAGACATTACATCTTATTAGAACCATGTAGCACTAAAAGAAAAATATTATTGTTGCCAATTTGAAGAACAAAATGTGATCAATTTAGCCCTTAAATAATTCCTGTCATGAAAGGGTTAACTGCATCATATGTGGACAAGGGTTGAGAAAAGGAAGTGGATTTACCTGAGGGGATAAGATGTTTGTTGCTGGATCTCTCCTATAACCATGTACACCCATACCATACATCAATGCAATGTAGATGGATCTGAGGATAGAAATCAAGAAATAAAATCCATTTTTATGGTCATCTGTACAGAGTACAATTGATCTTTATACGCATTTATCGATTGCGCACCATGATGCTCACGCCAGTATGATTTAAAGGTATCGTACAGTAGTGGGAAAGGTGGCGCTTTGGATATTTTAACTACTTTGTCAGCTGGAATGGAAATTACTACATATACTGTTGCGAAATGATTAATTTCGAACATAGGTGACGTTTGTTTGAAGAAAAATGGTTTAGAAATGGCTAAAATATCCAAAAAGATATACATCGAATTACTTGCGCGGTACCGTAAGTGTGTGTAAACAATGTGTGCGAACCGCTATGCGCCGTTGAGCCGGGAGCGTCGGGGTAGGTGGTCCTTAGCGAGGGTATAAGGTAACCGTTGATATTCCATCATTTGAATTATTTTACTGAAAAATCACCGGAAATCATGAATAGAATACCGGATTATCTCACTCATGTATCTTTTTATGCAAGCCGAACAATATGAAACTATTTTTGAGCAGTTTCATGCCAACTTTCATTTTGCTACCACTACTGTTTATTAGCTTTAAGTTGTTAAACAATTAGCATGTCCACCAAAACATTATTTCATTTCCATTTTTAAAAAAAATATTTGATACAATTTTCGTCGATGATTTGGTATAAAATAACATTTTATTCTGCTGAAATCTTATACCATTCTATTGTGTCACTCTTTCTTTTCTACATGTTATTCTATTTGATACTGTTTTATATGTATTTATTGATCCCCCCGGGAGTATTGCAAGTCAGAATAGGGGACCCTCAAGGCTTCGGTGATTCAGTTTGCCTGCCCCATTCCTGGCAATTTGTCAGTACACTTGGGGGATCAATTACATTATTTTCAACCTTCTTGTATTGTTTTGTTCTTTGTAATTATACATGTATATACTTTGATTTGCCGAATAAAATAATAATAATAACAGTAATAAAACAGATGCGCATGCGCGTACAAATTGGGGTTATGTCAGGGTGATCTGTACCATTACGAACTGGCTTATTTATATAGCTCTTTGATCTTTTCTGATATCTTGGGATTAAGTGCATTTTTTGTTGTTGTTTACGTGTACTTCTATTCCTTTCACTACATACATATTACTTTTTGATATGTACAATCATACCTACAGCAAGGCAATGTAGACAAAAATCAATGTATATAAGGTAGCATAGCGAAACGTAATGGCGTGTAAGAATGCGGGAAAGACGCATATGACAAAATCATTTAAATCAAAATTTTATTCTATAGAGGCAGAACCAAAATATTAGAATGTAGAATTAGTATCTAACTCTATGAACATTTTTAAGCAAAATAATAAGAAAAATTTTCTTCAGATAAGTCTGATTGTGATTTCAGATGCACAGGCAAAACTACCAATACCGTTCTTTCCCGCATCTTTACATGCCACTACCTAATTTGATTCCTTTCAATTTATAACAGACCTTTGATCTTTTGTGATATCTTGTGATCAACCACATTTTCATTTTTGTTTATTTTTAAGACACAGTGCCGACTTCTCGCACTTCAACTCATGAAAACTTACCACAGCGCGATGCCACATTGGCCCTAGAGCCATGTTAGCTAGAAGCCAATATTTGTACATGTGTATATCATCTACAATAGTCATGAAAGTGCCTAAGTACACAAACTGTTCATAGTCATACAATAAAAGTAGTCATCAGGACTTTGATTAGATAACAGGATTGGTGACTTTGCACAAACCATCACTGAAATACACCAAATTGAATTCTAGGGTGGACATTGTTGATATTTCAGCGTACAACAAAAGGAAGAGCAACGTGGAGAAGGTTTACGGTTCACCATGTGTAGTTAGAAGAAAGGAAATATAGGCAGAAATTGAAATGGAAAGACGAGTAACCTCTCTTCACTTCAACCTGCTACTACTCAAACCATCGCTACTCACGCCACATTCAGCTCATCTCATCTGGTTTACAGTCCTTTTCAGGACTTCACTCATTTTCAAGAAAGAATACCTCTATTTTCCTCTTCTCATCCTTTCTCGTCTTTCCATTTCAATTTCTGCCTATATTTCCTTTCTTCTAACTACACATGGTGAACCGTAAACCTTCTCCACGTTATAAACTCCACCATGCAAACCTACAAAGATCATCTGAAAAGGAAGAGTCTCTAATCTTACTTTCCATCTGGTGACATATGAATCCCACTTGGTTCAAAGAGAGGGTTGGACACCAGTCTACAGGTTGGATCACAGTATAGTACACTCCCCCATGGAAACATCATATAATGCTCAAACAATCTGGCTCCAGGATCTAGACTGTGTGCTTGATTGGTAACGTAGAACTGATCCGGGCCTACAGCCAACACATCACTCAATCTGTAAGAGAAGAAATGAGAAAGTGCAAATGTATTTTATGAATCTCTCTATATCAGTACAACTCATTTCATGGGCTCTCCAACATATACGCTCAAGGCTTTACTTCTTTAAAGATATAAAGGCAGCTTAGCGAAATTCAGTGGCGCATAAAGATACAGGAAGGACACACAGATGAAAATTTAAGTTTTGTCTGTGCTTCTAAAATTAGAATCAGACAAATCTGAATAAAAGTTTTCATATTAATTTTCTTTAAAGTGTTCAAAGAGATAAATACTAATTCTACATCCTAATATTTTGGTTCTGCCTCTATAGAATAAAATTTTGATTTTGAATAACTTTGTCATATGCATCTTTCCCGCATCTTTACGTGCCACGTTTTGCTAAGCTACCTAAGCCTGTATTCTGAGCTCCCAAGTTAACTTAAACCACAATCTAAGTGCGGTTTAAAACCCAGTCTAAACCTGCCCTTTAAACCAGAATTTTAGACAATCACATTCTGAACTCCAGTTTAACTTGAACTGCAATCTAAGTGTGCTTTAATTTTGTACAGAAATTAAGACTGGACTTGCAGTCTAAGTCAGTTTCAATTAAACTCTTGTTTAACTTAGACTGGAGTTTAAGTTCACCTGGGCCCTCTTGCATAAAAAGTTGCGATTAAATGCAACTCAAAAAATTTAACGCAAGTCCCAAATATGCGATCCTAATTGGATGAAAATCGAGTTGCGTTAAATTTTTTGAGATGCGTTTAATGGCAACTTTTTATGCAAGAGGACCCTGGAGTTCAGAATATGGGCCATAGGGTTAGGGTTAGAGATGCAATTGTGTTTTAGGTAAGGTTAGGGTTAGGGTTAGGGTTAGGATTTGGGTAAGGTTAATTATAGCATTTGGTACAGGGTTAGAGTTTTTTTAGTGTAAGCTATGGACCAAGGAGAGCATACAGTATGTCATACAACCCTCTTTCATGGAATATCATGTAGGGCTGAGTTCCTTTATGTCTGGACCCACTGTGCCACTGTCTGTGAGACTGAAGACAGTTTTAGCATACCAAACTTCTCATAAAGTGGATTGTGAATCTCTCTGATGTGCTTGATGATTAGTTTGTCTCCTTCCATATTCCTCAATCAACGGCCTTTTTAACTAGCATTTCCTCCAGAGTAAGACCAGTGCCTAGATCCATGCTAAGTCACTGAGAATGAAGACAGTTTAGCATACTAACCTTCTCATAAGTGGATCATGGATCTCTCTGAGGTATTTTATAGTTGGTTTGTCTCCTCTTCTCCATTCATACACCTCTATAGAATCTCTCATTGTCTGCTGGTTCACTACATAGACATATGTCAAACCTGTAGCATGAAAACAAAACAAATCATAATACTAACAGCTCCGACTTGAAGAGTGTATTCCCAAAATATTACCAAGCGTCTTTGCCAGGAGTCAACACTAACAGGCACCTGAGGCACATGGGAGCCCAAAATCTTAGGAAAAGCTGTTTTTAGAGACAAGAACATCTAAAGAGGAATTGGAAAAGCCTAGAGCGTGTCAGGTGATCACCATGGCCATGGACCATTTCCTGAGCTGTCAAATGCTGCATGGCACTTACACTGAGAGGAGCTTGACAGT
Organism: Heliocidaris tuberculata; assembly: GCA_025618425.1. Classification (NCBI taxonomy): domain Eukaryota; kingdom Metazoa; phylum Echinodermata; class Echinoidea; order Camarodonta; family Echinometridae; genus Heliocidaris; species Heliocidaris tuberculata. Next base: position 27,555,379 of record CM046852.1, on the reverse strand, counting down.
GACCAACAATGTGGCTCATACATGTACATGTGCTAGACACTGGGGAAACATTACTGAGATGACCCAAAACGATGACCGTGAGTGAACTATCTTCAAGGCCCTGTTTCATAAAACTTGTCATCAATGACAAGTTGCAATAACTGTTATAAGCTAACTATGAAATCCTTGCATCTGATTGGCTGAGAGCAAATTTATTGGTAAAAATCACAGACAAGACACTTGATGAAACAGCCTTCTGATATCTACTCTCCAACATATCAACACAGAGGGATGAGACTACAGGTGTGTCATACAATCAAGAATATCAGCTGTTGAGAGCTAGAAGGGCATTAACTCTATGAAACAAGGTATTAATGACCTTCTGCCTTCTTCAACAGATGATACCATAGTAACTAAATCTTATGGAGACAAGCTATAAAACCAGAGTGAAAAGATGATTACAAACCTGAATCATTAAAGCTGCTGAGTCCAACAGGATGAAAGGATCCTTGAGGTCTGCTACTGATGATAACTCTATTGAAACCTTCCTCAGGGTTGGATAGGTTGAAGGTATGGATCACTCCTAGCCTAGGATTGGCTCTGTAATGTGACTGAGAGGATAGATCAGATTTTATGCATGGAATACATTTAATTTAGGATCGTATCTGTAATTAGACTGAACAGATCAGATATTATGATAGTAATCTGATAAATAATAATAATAATAATAATAATAATAATAATAATAGTGGCTTTTTATATAGCACTCATGTCCATTACATTGTGAAGCTCCTGGAGCTCCCACATTATTACCCCGGTCTTAGCCAAGCGGCCAAGTATGTTACACTCTGGCATATCGGCACCCATGTACACCTGGGTGGAGAGTGGCAAATGTAGATTAATGTCTTGCCAAAGGACATCAATGCCAGATTAGGATTCAAACCCTAAACCTCTTGACTTGAGTCAAGTGAATGAACCACTATACCACAACACCTCCACTAAATACTATATATATACTAAATAGTCACAGAAAGCATGACCTTGCAATTAATTTACAATACAAAGATATTCTCTCTCAGAATTAAACATAGTAAGATGAAATAGACTACACATACTAATAATGATAAAAGCTGTATCTACATGTATATATTGCAAATATATCCATCCTAGGGGATGCTCAAGGCACCTTCAAAGTACTGCTATTACCTTGACTTTAACCTAGCTGCCCTACATGTAAGTGGCTGAAAGCTTTCAAGGAGTTACTTCCTACCAGGAACCCATTTACTACACCTGGGTTGTGAGTGGCAAATTTAGTTCAATTATATCTTGTGAAAGGACTAAAGATAATAATGAACTTACAGATGCTATCAGGACAAGGCCATTGGACATCAATTCCATGTCAGATACTCCATAGTCTGTAGAATAAAAAGATAACAAGCTTGAAATACATTCCTTCATAATGACATCACTAACTAAATATCTAAATCCTCATTTCGTTTCTAACTTTCCATTACTTCCCACGCATGCAACTGGATTCAACTTAGCCTCTGTGTTAAAAGCATTTCTGCTTACACCAGATACAAGAAAAAAGTAAGTGAAATTTTATTCCTTTATGAGCTATTAACATTGACAAGTGAGTAATCATAGATTTAATGTTTCTTATTTCATTTTAGCAAGAAAAGACTCTTTTGCATTATGTATTTAAGCTATTCTCATTGGGTGCCAAAAATGAATCATCTGATCTCTGCACAGTACTTCTGTCGCCAAATAAAAGGTAACTAAGAATGGCTTTAAGGAGATCAATAATAATACTTTCACAGCAAGACTAAGTAAGTGTAATACATGTGTCCCACAAAAGGAAAGTTATTCACTAGCATTTGCAGTAACTTTCAAATCGATACCTGAATAATTACAGGGTGAACAGACAGTGATGTCTCTAAACCTCCGCAGTTTGCTAGGCATGTACTGCGTGTCCATTGTCCAACACTTTTTTTTAAATTCATTTGAGCAAGCAAAGCATTCATGAGATATCAGAATTTGAATTAGTCACCCAGGTACTTTAACTAGAAATATTAGCCAAGTTATTGGTCGGCTCAAAGCCATTCAAAGAAATAGCAATGGTTGATACCTTACCTATGTCATTCAGAATTTTACAGTTGCCTGGTCTGTGTTTAAAGACAAACTTGTGATACCCCATGATGTATCTACAGAAAAAAAAGAAAGAAACAGAATAAATGTGTGTATACGTTGTAGTACAACTTGCCAATGTAGGAGTTTAGATCCCTGTCCCGGAATCTAAATTATTTTTTACCTCTCACTTGTTTAAGATTTAACTTGAGGAAAAAACTTCGCAGCAGCTTAGTTATGTGTGTGTGCCACAATTCATCTTATCACATATAAAATTGCCACAGACAGAGCCCTGTTAACATAGCTCTTCACAATTTTGCTTCCAGTTTTGCGTGTTCACAAAGCACATAAAAAACATTGGTCTCATAACAAAGCAACCTGCTAAAAATAAACTACGATTTTCAATATGGAGTGTTCAGTCTAAAATATACATTGAAAAAAAAAGAGATCATTCTTAACTACATATACCGTGGTTGATCCAGTGTCCGAACACTTTTCAGAAAATCAACGACAGCAAATCAAATATCAAACAAATATCTGTCAAACTTACATAATGAATGCTCAAAGTCCTACAGAAAAAGAAGTTGATGGAATTTTAAAAAGACAACGTAGATTTAATACGATATTCCCTTCCGAGTGAACCCCTTCCCAACGACGCGGCGTTTTGGTTCCTTGAAAAAGGTACTGTATTTCCGAACGTGTGAAACCTATGGGAAAAAGACAACCTTTGTTTCAATAGTGTGGTTTTCATAAGCGTAATCCCACGCGTATGAAAACCCATTTTAGGCGCTTAACTATACACGTTCGGTAATACAATCTGTTCGTAATTACAATCCTTGACTATACTTGAGGTTGGCAGATTCCTCATGAAAAAGTATCCTTTTTGACTGTATACTTTAAAAATCCACCGTCTACTTTTGTTATAACATTAAAATTTTTTGTTATGATCCACACATAAAACAGATGGGCTTCGGATTTCTGAGAGGAAAAAATTTGACGAAGAAAAAGTGCCTTGTTGATGGTGTTAATTCTTTTGTCCTCTTGTTATCAAAGTCTCCAAATTATCATTATCAGATTCAGAGACTGTCTCCCAAGTGGAAGAAAGTCTCCCAAATCAGCCGTGCACCTGTACTGTTCCCCTTCCCCTTCTCCTTCTCCTTCTCCTCCTCCTTCTCTTCCTCTTTTTTATTCTTCCATGTCTTCTTTCTTCCCTAAATCATGATGTAAATCTACATGACACTGTCTCTCGAGTAGATCTATGCTGCAGTATAGTCAAGAATTGTAATTCCGAACAGATTGTATTACCGAACGTGTACAGTTAAGCGCCTAAAATGGGTTTTCATAACGCGTGGGATTACGCGTATGAAAACCACACTATTGAAACAAAGGTTGTGTCTTTTTCCCATAGGTTTCACACGTTCGGAAATACAGTACCTTTTTCAAGGGACCAAAAGGCCGCGTCGTTGGGAAGGGGTTCACTCGGAAGGGAATATCATATTAAATCTACATTGTCTTTTTAAAATTCCATCAACTTCTTTTTCTGTAGGACTTTGAGCATTCATTATGTAAGTTTGACAGATATTCGTTTGATATTTTATTTGCTGTCGTTGATTTTCTGAAAAGAGTTCGGACACTGGATCAACCAACATACGTTGATTGGATTACGCCAGCGGCTAGCGGCAGCTAGCACCAGTTCGTAGTCGAGCAGCGCGCAGCGGCAGGACCGAGGATCCGTGAAAATTATGTGTGACTGTGAGGCTGCCCGCTGAAGTGGCTGAGGCGAACAAGCCTGTGTTGTGTGGTGGCAATAGTCCGAGGATGAACCTTTGAAAATAATCAAATCATAAATGACTCGGAAAACTTACATGAATGTCAGGATGTGTTGCAAAACAACGATACCAACAAAAAAAATCAACAAAAATTTCCACATCTTCGGTAATATCAAGAGAATTTTCAGCCTGTCTTCTGCTAGAAAATATTTTCACTCAACACTGAAAAACAAAAGTGAAACAACTTCGTTCAGTTGCTTCACTCCAAACGTAAATTTACAAATAAATATTATGAATGAAAACGAACTTTTGGTGTTATCTCTGAAAGCATGTCGGGTCTCGGGAATCCCGCCACTCTATGCATTCCCTCTCATAGGGAATGGGTAATCATTGCAGGTTTTCTCAGCATAGATCATGATTTCCTGAAAAACGGTTTTCTACAATATATATTTTCTCGGGCGGGGGGAGGGGGTTCAGCCCGGCCAATTGCACCCAGAGTCCCTCACGGGCTGCCTTTGTGTTTGTGATACGTCAGATCATTAAAAGACCATAATGGGAAATATATACAAAATTAAGACCTTGTTTTAAAAAACAAACAAAAATTATCAGCCACTGCATAACGAATAAACATTGGCGTAGCCAGGATTTTTCAATAGGGGGGATCCAACCGCTTAGCCAGGATTTCATTTTAGGGGGCGGTTGTGTGTGTGTGTGGGGGGGGGGGGGGTGGGTAGTGAGAATTTTTTTTTTCGCCAGCCCTCCAAAAGTCGTTCAGTTGGGGGGGGGGGGGGGGTTACCAGATTTTCTGGGGTCCAGTTTTCCTTCATCATTCTCTGACAAACAAGCAAGAAAAAAAAAAAAACAGGTTATCACTTTTAAAACAAAGACAGGGCACAATATACTTGTCTTTCAAAATCTTTTTGTTTTGGTAAAAAGTTGTCAGAAAGGCAGTCTGCCCCTTTGCGCCCCCCCCCCCCCCCCTAATTGGGTACGCTAGTGCCTGGTCCCGCGCTAATGAAGTTGACTGCGATACCATCGCTTTGGTTCATCATTCTGACTTGGGATCAACTTATCTCATACTGATAGAGACATAGACTAGATCCGTGCAATACAGGGAAGTGGGTAGACGTACCAGAGACCTTGAAATACAACAATTATGTGGCGTATATTTCTAGTATCTCTGTTACTGGCCCTTGTATTTGGACATATCTTTTCTGTCATGTAAGTATATAATTATAGAGTGTACATTATTTGCCATCAGTTTCATGACATGACGACGTATATATTTGAAAAGTTCAGTGACCTGCATGACGTAGAATCTATATATTTTCTGGAAGATATTATTCTGATCGCACGGTCTCATAATCATATTTTCAAGGCATGCAACATTATTATAGGACACTGTACAACGTGTAAATTCTGAATTATATTGTCATGAATACACTTTGGACTTGCATGATTATAAAAGCCAACCCTCGATCTGTACGTTAGGTATATTATTAGCCTTCATGTGCCTCTCTCCGGAATTCAATTCCGGAAAACAATTAATAGATGCGGCTGTGCTATCTCCTAACTACCCACAAGAAAACTACCCCTATAGGACAATATGAAACCTGCGGGGCAACTATACCCTGGAACATCTATCCCTAGGACAATGACCCCCGGACAAAGTACCCCATCTAATACCCTTAAAAGTGATGATAAAGCATGGGTACATAGATTTAGTTGTCCTATAGGGGGTACTTGTCTGGGGTTATGGATCGGGGGGGGGGGCACTCGAAAGTGGATATGTGCCGCCGGCAAGACACAAAAAGGGGGCTTCGGAACGAGCGTATCATGAAAAGGTTGGTCTTCGGAACTATACTAACATTTTGGGAAAATAAAAGGGGGTCTTTGGAACTGGATTATAATATATGATGCTACGAAACTGGTATTCCCACAAGCTCCCATTAGCTGAATACGCTGTATGTCATGGCAAGTCTACATGGTGTTTGTGTATTCATAATATAAGCGGGGTTAATTCGCATGCATGCATGCTCTCGCGCTCAGCATGAATGAAAACTGAATTCCCCGAGGTGGATTGGAACGGGATTGGAAGCAATGGGGAAAGCTCGGGGGAATTAAGCACCTGGAATGAAACTAGTTTTCAACTTTTCACCAAAAATTATATTCTTGGAAACGGGCCGGGGCGGGCCAGAACGGCCGGAAAGACGAAATGGAAAAAAAAAAAGCAGTGCTTTGGAACGGGTTTCTCTCTTCTTTTTCTCAACAAGAAGAAAATGGTATGTTTGAAACGGAAATTTGAGTGTAAAAATGGGGGTCTGCTGGGCGGCACATACCCACCGCACACTATATACTGAGTGCTCCCCCCCCCCCCCCCCTTCCCGGGGTGGTGATGGTCCTGGCTGTAATATCCTGGCACTCTCCGTCGTGTATATTATAGGAAGGACGTAATAGTTCGTTCATCTTTATTGAACTTGAGATCATTTCTACAATCCAAGTAGACTGCACCGAGGGAGGAGAGAAAGAGAGGATATATTCGTGAAAACAATGTTATATGTGTAGGCCTAAATTGTATATCGAATGGTATGTGGACATCCAGTTGGTCAGGATACATAATGCTGCGCAGTGCTAGTACCTATTGACGGTATTAAGTTCCTGTCTGGGGTTCCTGTACTCAATTCACCGGAGGCAGAATTAAAGATCCCATTTCTTCATGTTCTTATTTTTGTATATATTTTCCCTATTTTCATGAATTTTCACCCATCCAATCTCCAACCCCTTATAGCATAGCCTATTGTTACAAATCAAAATCCCTAGCCTCCACCCCTTCTTGGTTATATAGGGATATTCACAGGGGCGGCGCTACGGGGGGGGGGGGGGGCGGCTGCCGCCCTATCATTTTTCAAGCGAGCAAAAAAAAAAAAAAAAAAGAGGAAGAAGGGGGGAAAAGGAGAAAGAGAAGGGGAAAATGGAGAAGAGAAGGCTAGGCCATGCAATTATGACATAACTGTTATAGTCCTATTTGTTATTTCAAGACCCTCGACGTGCGACGTTGCTATACGCGTCATTTTGCCCCCCCCCCCCCCACCCCTATTTAAATACCCTGGCGCCGCCCCTGGATATTCGACATTGTGTAGAAACAGATCACTGTCTCACTTAAAAGGGAAATCCAACCTTGTCCGATTCATTTCAAAGTATTAACATTCCTCCCCCCCCCCTCTTTTTTCTGCTTTCACCCAATCATCTTAATAATAAGGTTGAATTGTCCATTAATTAACTTAGTGTGAAGAGTACATTTTGACGTGTTGTAGTGCGATTAAAAGAGCAATCCAGCCTTTGTAACAAAATGATTTATGTGAAAGCAGAAAAATAAAAGAAACAGGATGGTGAAAGTTTGAAAGAAATGGGACTAAGAATAAGAAAGGTATGAATGTTTGAAAAATGAGATCACTACATCTATGCGAATCTCAAATTGGCAATTGAGTGAATCGATAGTGACGTAGTCATGTTCAACTCTCCCATTTGTCGTACACTCCTAAGCGCCTTTCCCTTGGAGCAGCTAGTACTCAAAATATATTGTTAATATGTCCTCCTATGAACTAAATTCCAGGGTGAACTTCCCCTTTAAATAGCTCTTTGGTTCTCGACGTGTGGATGATTTGCGTTCTTCCGCATATGAATACAGTCCGCATATGAATACAGTCCGTATACGTCGATGGCTTCAATATTGTGCTACTATTCATTTTAGCATGATGAAACAACAACTATCATAGAGATCCACTTAATTGTCTTTCCATGGTTTGCTGGTGTACATAAATGATGACTCCCCTCCCACCCCACGCCAAGACAAACCAGACATTTGTACAGCCATCTGAAGAAAAAAAAAGATTGTGATTGCAGATTAATGGAGTACATGTTTGTTTACCCATGCGCCTAAAAACCTTAATTGAAGTCCGAAGTCCAAAGAATAGAACACACTGAAGTATATTTCCCCAAACTCGTATTAATGAAAAATTTTAAAAAATTACTTTGAATTACATGTATTTCATTTTTAAAACATCAACTAAAGAATTGTATTAGAAGAAAATTTTACTTGAGAACTTACTCCAAGTTGAAACCATTCAGATTTACAATTTGCAAAATAAAGTTTGAGTTTCAACTTTGGAATATTATAACGATCAAAAGTGTCAGTGTTTTTCTTAACATCTGTTGGTGTGATTTTCCTTTTTTTGAATTTTATCATTATTTTTGAAAAACACCTTCCGGTACATGTATATTGAAGAAGACAACGTTCCTGAAGATCCTCTCATTCAAACCTAAGGCTTGGAATGGTGCATTATGTCATTGTTTATTTATACAATCATGTAAGTTATTCTTATTCAGGATACGTTTTCTTCATAGACTATCGATGTAAGAATTCTTGAATTTTCTCGGACTTTAGTGAATTCATGTAAAAAAAAAAATTAACGATAAAAAATGAAACCTGACTTCAGTTAAACAGAAGATATTCTAATTCTCGCAGAATTGTATTTTTTGATAAACTGATTATTGTCATGTCTTCTCTATATGTAGAAAGTCACTGGGTTTTCACAAGACCGTATACAACCACCGACCTGGGCAATGTGAAGTTGTGCCTGGAATAAGTGAGTATCATTTACAGATTTGAAGGTGCGGCACAGTACAAATGCTGGTACTGTCCGTTAGCCCTTTCGTGACAGGAATTATTCAAGGGCTAAATTGATCACATTTTGTTCTTCAAATTGGCAAAAATAATATTTCTCTTTTAGTGTTACACGGTTCTAATAAGATTTAATGTCTTTGAAAATTACATAGGATAGTTGGAAACTTTGTCGACTCAAAGTTGAAAAAAATTGCCAATTCTTATAACATGTATAAAATACAGTAATTTTGAACCTCTCAATGTGCTGCGAATTTAAGGATTTTGAAGCTTATTCTTCTTTTTAAAATTTCTAGCATCAAACGCAATATGGTCATGCAACAAAGATGGACACAGTATGTGCAGAAATCGTTGCTCTTTCTACTCATGTATCAGGTATATCTTTTTACAGCTCTGAATCAAAAGTTATTGAGCCAAACCACAAAATGTGGCCAATTTTCTCGAAAGGGTTTTTTTTAAAAAAAGGGCCATAATGCATGGTGCTGAACATTTGCAGTAGCCAAGGGGTGGGGAGCACTTTTCTCTCTATAATGCATATTTCAACATTTTGTAAGAGGATTTTCTGGCATATTTTATTTTAACAAACTGGACTTTTTCTCTCAATTCTCTAGCAAACGTATATATACTTTATTTTCTGGTCGGGATATGTCTCCACTTTGAAATGTACGCTGCGCGAATGGTGTTGGTTTATAGAAGAAAAAAAATCTCCTTCGATTTTTGTTTTTCAAAAATCTCAAACAAGACAGGAGGAGGGATAAGTCTGAAAGAAAACCGACAAGCCCCCTGTGCCTTTTATTATTATGATGACTTCAACAATGCGCTAAATAAGTTGAGGGTGCCCCCCCCCCCCTCTCTCTCTCTCTCCCTCTCCCCCTCTCTCTACAACGTGAACGTATTGATTAATGCAGATATAAATTAATTAATTCTTGCCTTGCTGTTACTGGTTACTTTTGTGATCTTTTGCCCCTCTAGTTTAGGAAGTTTTTTTTTTTTTCATTTTGTCTTGTTTTAATTACACACTTAAAAATTTTAGATCAGTTAACATGTTTGAAGATTTTTATTGCACCAACTTAGGAAAATTCATGCCTGTATGTAATGTTTTGTTACCTTTTACTTTTTATTCGAAATTGACAAAGTATTTTTAAAATAAAAATGGGCAGTTTTGATTTGCCAAACGATGATGGCACTTTATACTCTCTCCATCATAACGAAGAATGTCATAATATGTTTTTATAAAATGTATAGGCTTTGGATCGGAAGATTTGGAGCTACTCTCTGACGGCCTGGTCCTGATTTCATCAGTAAGTTACTTCAGGTCAAAGTTCAGACATAGTAAACATTACAATGAGGTACCCATTTACTACACCTGGGTGGAAAGTAGCAAATGTATGTTAATGTGTTGTCGCGGGTGGTGGGGTGGGACTCGAACCGCGAACTATTTATCCACAGTTGGGCGACCCAGCTACTGCACCATGAACCTCAATTTTAATATCACATACTTGAAAATTACCTTAAAATATATGCATGTATAGTATAAGAGGCCTGAAAAACAGGACAATAAAGTCAAGTAAAAAATAGACAATAATATCTTATTTCTGATTAAGGACCTCATTGAAAAGAAGGTAGTTATCAGCTTTCATGTATTATCCTGCCAAGGAATAATTTTCATTTCATTTTTACATATTTCATGTTTTACCTTATTTGTAGGCCTGTACTTGATGAATAAAAATCACATCAAATTAACGCCTTATCTCCTTATATCATTAGGGATACCCACCCTTAAAGAATCGCGTACCATCTTCACCCAGAGGTCATATCTATATCTTCGACCTCAACAACGTCGATATCATTGTCAAGAGGTTAAAGATCACAGGAAAATATGACCCCGATGACCTTCGACCCCATGGAATCAGTGCGTTTGAGGAACCGGACACAGGTAACCGCGGATATTCAAGTTCGGTTAGACAAGTAGTTAAATGTTTTCATAATTCACCAAGATAACACAACAATTACTGGACCATGCCCCCATGCACATATATATTTCATCTCAAAGCGCTTTGTATGCAGTGGAAAAGGTGCCATATAAATTGGAACTAGTGTTATTATTAATATATAAACAATGCGGCATAGAAACAGTACGGTACACACACACACACACGCACACACACACATCCAAAAGACATACCCCTTCCCAATTTCTGATCCAAACGGCATCTGAAAAACCTAATAGCTTTTTCCTTTTCTTTTTACTTGTAGGGGCCTTTTATTCTATTTTATTTATTGATTGATTGATTGATTTTTAAAAATTTTATTTATTTATTTATTTATTTATTCATTTATTTATATGTTTCTTGTTTCTTCTTTTTTTTAAGGGGGGGGGGTAAATGTGATAACACATTTGTAATGCTTGTTAGAACTTGAATTTTCGGAATTGACCCCCCCCCCCCTCCCTCGTTTAAGGAAAACCTGGATCAGTCCCAGTAAAATAGATGATAATAAGTAATAAAAGTGAGAGCATAAGATCTATCTGAAGAATCAATATAATCGTATGATAAGGCAAAGGAAAACTTGATAATATAATCCAGTAATAAACAAATGGATCTATTGTTCATAAAAAAATCATTCATTCAATAACTATTCGATAACAGTTATTAATATTTTCTCGATTCGACGATAGGAAGAACGTTTGTGTTCGTCGTGAACCATCGAGTACGTAATGACGTCATAGATGTTATCGAGATCTTCGAGTTTCTACGAGAATCAATGACACTAGCATTTATTAGAACGGTCAACGATCATCTAATGGAAAGGCAAGGTCTCGGATTTCTACAATGATAACTACCCCAACTGCCAATTGCCACCGGTCAAATACCCCAAAACAATGATCAGGGACAACTCCTCAGAGAGGCAATTACCCCCGGACAACTACGCCAAGAGACAATTACCCCTGGACAACTATATAACCAAAGGAAAATTCTCCCAGAGAATTACCAAGTGACAATCACCCCGGACAATATACCACCGGACAATAACTCAAGGCTCAATCACTACTCCAAGGGACAATTACCACCGGACTCGATCCTCCACTTATGTTTTCCTTTACAATTACAATGTTTTCATTATACCAATCAGTGTAAACCATAATCAAGTCTACTGAATGATGTTCTGTTATATCAGTGTTTCAATTTACATATTTGTTATGTTCCTGTTCTTAATTTTCATATGCACTGTTTAAAAAAATTGTAAAAGATATACATGTTTGTGAAAATCAATCAAAATTTGAACTTTGAATCTTTGACAACTATACTACTAGAGGCAATTCTCCCAGACACTTACCAAAGTGACAATCACCCCGGACAACTACTACAAGAGGCAATTCTCCCAGACAATTACCAAAGTGACAGTCACCCCGGACAACTACTACAAGAGGCAATTCTCCCAGACAATTACCAAAGTGACAATCACCCCGGACAACTACTACAAGAGGCAATTCTCCCAGACAATTACCAAAGTGACAATCACCCCGGACAACTACTACAAGAGGCAATTCTCCCAGACAATTACCAAAGTGACAATCACCCCGGACAACTACTACAAGAGGAAATTCTCCCAGACAATTACCAAAGTGACAATCACCCCGGACAACTACTACAAGAGGCAATTCTCCCAGACAATTACCAAAGTGACAATCACCCCGGACAACTACTACAAGAGGCAATTCTCCCAGACAATTACCAAAGTGACAATCACCCCGGACAACTACTACAAGAGGCAATTCTCCCAGACAATTACCAAAGTGACAATCACCCCGGACAACTACTCCAAGAGAAAATTCTCCCAGACAATTACCAAAGTGACAATCACCCTGGACAACTACTACACGAGACAGTTACCCAGGAAAATGGTTACATGTCGTTTTTCCGAAGGTTCATGATTCCGAAAGTTCGTTCCTCCCACGGTTCGTAATTCCGAAAATGAAATAGCATAATTCCGAAAATGAAAAAGGGTTCCTACTTCCGAAGGTTCGTTATTCCGAAAAGTTACGTAGGGCTTTATTTCATTTTCGGAAATACGAACCTTCGGAGTAATGCATCAGATGTTCGGAATTACGAGCCCTGTTTCATTTTCGGAATTATGAACCCCCTGCTATGGGAAATCTGTGTTTCGGAATTACGAATCTTCGGAATTATGAACCTTCGGAAAAATCGAGTACCCCCAGGACAAGTACCACAAAAGACAATTACCCCTAGATAACTACCACAAGGACAATTGCCCCGGCAATTATACTGCTGCACTGTTATAGCATCATGCATTAAAGAGGAGTAGGATTCTAGGTAGAGGCATACAAAATGATAAACGAATGGACAGTTTTTGCAAAACACTTCAATATAATTATACAAACGGATTGTTTGAATTCTTTCTAGCATGAATGATGTCGTAGCGGTAAGTCAAGATGAATTCTACTTTACAAACGATGGACGAAGTTTAAGTCCGGGTATCCGGATTCTAGAACAGCTCTTGCTATTCCGAACCGGTGGTATTTTCTATTGTGACGTCACGTCATGTCATCAGGTCGGCGAGCCACTGCTAGAACCGAATGGAATTCAGCTGTCACGTGATAAAAGGTTCGTCTATCTAAATCCAAATGTAAAAAAACAAAAACAAGATGATTTCCCATTTTAACTGCCAGCCAGAATAATGTCTTTATCAAAGTATATAATTCTAACGAATGTAAAATCTGATAATTTTCACTGCCATAAGTGATTTTCTAAAAAAAAAAAAACAAAAAAAAAAACATGCTGCATAATAGCTGTGGACAGATTAGGGCTGACACCTTCCCCCATTCAAAATGGTGTAGCGACGCCCCTGCATGTGAGTGTCAATCAAGATAAGTTTGAGGAAACACTGTGGGTATCAAAATGAACAATAAGAAATAGAGGCACGATTAAAAATAGGTGTTTTATGACTTTTTTTTCCCCTTCAGGTATCTCTTTGTCTCACAGCCATACGAAGAGCGAATTCAGATATATGAGAGGGAAGAATCGGAACTTAAAAATAACAAGGTTTGTTAATTTACGTCCTGTACTAGTGTAAAGAAAACTGATCAGATTTGTCAAATAAGTAACGCATAGAGAACTGTTTACCATTACACTTGACAGAAAAGCCCTTGACAACAAGCTGATAATGTATGCCATCCACAATGTTGATAATTTTCTTTTGCATTATTCATTCCTATCTTGAAATGTTCATGAATATTCCCTCTAGACCGCTTCTCATCTTCTAAGTTTTGTAATCCCTTTAAAAAAAACACAGAAAAAACTATTTCTAAATAAGCTTAATAACGAGATTCTATGAATGGGGGAGGGGGGGGGGGGTACTCGTTTTTCTGAAGATTCATTTTTCTGAAAGTTCATAATTCTGAAGGTTCGTAATTCCGAAACACAAATTTCCCATAGCAGAGCTGCAGAGGGTTTACAATGCCGAAAATGCAACAGAGCCCTACATAACTTTTCGGAATTACGAACCTTCGGAAATGATATGAACCTTTTTCATTTTCGGAATTACAAAACCTATTTCATCTTCGGAATTACAAACCCTATTTCATTTTTGGTATTATGAACCCTTTTCTCACATTTTAAGACTGTAATTACATGTACATTTATTGGATTTTTTGAACTAATACAAATCAAAGAGATAACAGATATGGTTTACGATTTTAAAAAATATATTCAAGAAATTATATTCCGTATTTTTAGAAATATTGGCAGAAAATTCCGTATTGTGGGCCCTGTATATCTTACTGATTATTGCATACACTGTTTATGAATATTCCAGATAAGCAATTTATGGCTATTTCGAGTATCATTTCTGTGAATCATTGAATTGGTTTGATATAGATGGTGATACATTGCCTTTGATACACAACAATTTGGTAACTGTTTAAGCTATAAATATCGAGGGCGTTGAATTGTCTAAATAGAGGTTTAGAATGAGCTAAATAATGGGAATTTGTACATATTACAGGTTTCAGCCAATTGGGGACAAAATTAGTAAAGAGTTAAATACCAAACATATTTTCTCAAGGAGTGATACAGCTGCAACACAATATCTTATAATGCATCAATCGAACCAGTGACAGTGTTGATTTCCTTGAAATTGGCCATCATTACAATGTTGGTATTCATTGGCGTAGCCACGGGGAGGCACTTGTCCCGCCCCCATAGAATGACGCACAGAAAAAAGGGCGGGGGAGAAAAGGGGAGAAAAGGAAAATGGTGGAAGGGAAAAGGACAAGAAAAGAGATTTTATGGGCCCCTGTCTTGCATCTTCCCCACAATCGGTGATTTGCATTTTATTCAAAGAGAGAGACCGGTGCCTCTCCGATCCTCCCCCCCCCCCCCCCTCAAGGGTGGACCCACGCTAGGCCACCGTTGGTATGCTTGCACAATTACTAACTGGCATATAATTAATCTTCAAATATTCCGTCATCAAAATTTCCGATTTTCCCCTTACCCCTTAGCGACAATCATACGTTCCCGACAGTATGCCAACAATATTATTCTTAAGAGCGTTTAGAGTGGAGAGCACTGGAGTGTAAAATTCCCGCTGTTCTTCGAAGCTATACTGGATTTAATAAATTTAGAAATGAATCTTATCTTTCTTTCGAATTTCAAGATATTGATGTATCCCAAAGGGAGCCCCCTGTCTGCACCCGAGAGACATAGAAAAAATTGTTTCCGAGAAACCTTCGAACAAACACGAGCAGGTTTGTCAGGAGGGTGCCAATTTAGAACGGGTGGGATTTGGTAACCTGGCATGATACTATATATCTTTTAAAAAATAATAATAATAATTACCCCCCCCCAAAAAAAAAAAAAAATTAAAAAATAAAAAAAAAATAAAAATTAAGAGAGAAGTCAAACAAAACTCATAATATAATGAAAATTTCTCGGTGATAATAGTCCATTTTGGCTGATTGCCATTTACACGTATCAACAACAAGATCAATAAAAATAAAAGTTTTATACAAGGCTGAATTTATTTTAAAATGATTTTTCTTCAGCCGATTCAGAGCATCCAACTCGGGACTGCACCAGACAATGTGTTTATAGATGATGAAGGTGATGTCTGGGCAGGATGTCATCCTGTGGGATTTAGAGCAGTCTTGCATCAAGAGGACTCTAGTTATATTTCCCCTTCACAGGTCAGTTATAACATCATTGTATTACGATTTACTAGGATAATCCCCCATTTTTGTAGAGGTGCTGTGGTCTCTAGAGGGTTATAGTCACCGGACTGTGGTTCACCAGGTACGGGGTTCAAATCCCTGCGACAGGACTGAAGTCCTTTTGCAAGATATGCATTTGCCACTCTCCTGAAATAAATGGGTAGCCGGTAGGAAGGAATTCCTCAAATGCTTCAGGGCCTTATCAGGGGAGCTAGGATAGAGCTGAGGTAATAAAACCAAAGCTCTTTAGATGATACGCAGGTTGAAAAAAGAAAGAAACACACAATGTGGGAGAAACACAAAGTCCATGAAATTTATTATAATTTAATTGTTATTCCTGCACTTAAAATGCATAATGATAATGTATGAACACTTTGCCTGTCATGCCCATATTATAGATTAAATGTTCAATAACATTTTCATAATGCCACAACAAGACAGAGGTAGTTTAAATTATCAAGAAAAAACTACTAATAACCCATACAATACGAAGCTGACGAGTGTTCTGTTGATTCCTTTACGTCAGAAAGATGAGCGGCGAAATTGATCTCGGAAAATCTATGCACATCACTTTGCAACTGAAGATTTAAATTAACGTTCATTGTTATGCATAAAGTAAATCGAAACTTTCTCTTTCTTTTTTTTAAGGTAATACGAATCAAGTTTTACCCGTCAGAAGAACCCTACCAAAGTTACGATCTTGAGGAGATTTATAGTGAGGATGGGAGAAACATCTCTATGTCTACTTCTGCTGTTTACTACAACAACCGTCTGCTTATTGGTACAGTGAGAACAAGGTTTCTCCACTGTATGGTAAACGTCATTTAGTGTAATGGTCGAGTTCATTTTACAACCGTCCGCTTGTCGGTAGAGTGAAAACAGGGCTCATTCACCCTACAGTGAACGTCTTATAAACTGACCGTCATATTCATACTTCTCCTATTAAACGAGTGGATAATTAAACTGTGGTCTATGAACGAATCTAGTATATGATAACAGTCCATTCTTTACAATTATAATCTATGCTTGTAAAAAACAAAAACAAAAAAGAATAATCCTTGATGTTTTGTAACGGTAACAGAAATATCGATTATCACGGTTACAATACAAATTAAATCAGTATCAACGTCATATAAGCAAGCAAAATTTCAAGATTTGCTAGAACGGTCTCTAGGCCTTCTTGAAGAAATAATGTTTGTGAGGTTCGCTCATTCTCATGATCTTTGCTATATGTTTTGGACATCTGGAAGAAAACAAAAAAGTAAAATCTTTTAAAATCGTACTTTACCTATTTCATCTTATTACTTAGTATTGTTTTGATACACCTTATGACATGAATTTTTATCTGAATGAAGACATTGTCATTGTGAAGTTCATCCGCCAAATGGAGAGAAAGAGAAAGAGAGAGAGAGAGAGAGAAGTTAGTGGTGAAGGTTGCCAAATAAAAAAATCAAATATGTAATTAGTATGTCATTAGATATAAGTTCAATGACACCTTGAGAATTATATTTCATTTCGCTTTTAATAAAAAGCCTTATAGTTTCGTTCTAATTATTTTAAAAATATACACTATATTGTGTAGTTTTTAATTGTATGCATAAGAGAAAGAAGACGATTTCAGATTGGTGCCAGGATATCATTAGAACTATCTGTCTAACTTATCCGTGATAAAGGTTTTTATATTTTGTTTTAAGCAAAGAATAATTTCGTTTGGAATAAAGTACATTGTATCGTGTTTCATCATCGCATAATATGATTATCGTAAACGAAGATATGGACGTTTTGTTAAGCAAGGATTAACAAAAATATAGAATTGGAATAAATATGCTGACAAAAAACACACAAACAAACAAACAACACAATACATGTAGTTTGAAGCCTGATTCATTTCATTTCGTTTATTTGTCCAACGTACATTTTACATCGATAATTGCTTTCACATATATAGATAGAAAGGCTCGGAATAGATTATAAGAACAAAAAAAAAAAAAAAAAAAAAAAACAGAAAAGATATAACATATGCGTGTAGCGTAATGAATTTTATAGGAAACACTTTGTATATTGTGTCCCCAATGTACCCTCCTCTAAATTCATTTAGTTGGCCTCACAACTAATATTTTTACAGTCTGTGCTTGATCGCCTTGTGACCCCCCCCCCCCCCGAAGGAATCTAATTAAAAATGTTGTTTTATCCAAGCAAAATAGGACACAGAAACACTGAAAACATTCACAGTTTACCAGGTTTTACATACATAATAGATAATCTTGTTCCAAATAAATGAATTGGTCAAAAGAGGTATGATGTTTTTCAGGTCATGTTTGGTATAGATAACATATCTTTATTACTAACGGGAGGGCATTATTTTGTTCATTTGCCATGATTACGACGATTGTGCCATTTTATTTTAACTACACATCATTACTTAGTACACGTGATCTATATATTCACTGCTGATGCAAAGTCATTGGTTTTTAGTCCCATGCTTAAAACAATAATTTTTGATCGTTCGATTCTCATGTAAAAATAAAAGCATAAATTGCTATGATCCCTGAACATGCACTGAACACAGTGTCCCACAGTATGTTCACAGTGTGTTCACATAGTCAACACTGTGAAGATGTGATTCACAATGTTAAAACGCTCGAATTTAACAGTGTGAAGATGATTTCACACTGTGAACAAACTGTGGGACACTGTGTTCTTTCCGGCATAGCTGCGAGCTATAAACTGTATGCTGTGAACTTGTTCAAACTTCTAGCCATGTGTTGTTGAGAGAAAGGGATTTTATATGTAATGGTCTTATTTAGGCTACCTAGGGTAGGGATCCTGCAATTATTATTACCCCAGCATTGCCAGGTACCCATATAATATGCTTGGGTCAAAATGAAGAACAAATGTATGTAACACATCTTGCATACTTAGGGATGTAATTTTTTTGGTTATAAACATATATATATATATATATATATATATATATATATATATATATATATATAATTACTTTATTCAATCCCAAAATGAAACAAAGGACATATAAATGCATACTCGTTGTTTCAAAGATTGAACATGCAGTTATCAATTACACGTAGGGCAACATGAAAATTGCATACCAACACAATGAATAAAATAATAACTCATATACATATAAAACAATATTAATAGAAGTGTTCAACTTTTAAAAAAAATACATGTATATAGAATTTCGGGAAACATTAGAAATTATACGGCAATGTTACCTCTATGATACATGTAGTTACTTTTCTATAGCTAATTGCCAGTTTTTACCCCCCAAAATGTTCAAGAAACTGATCGTGCTCAACAAAACCTCCCAGTAGTACAAAGTGCTGTTTGAACAGAGGTCTTGATCTGAAGGATGGTAATGGGCGTACAGGGGGAGGGCGGTGGGTAGATTTTAAAAACTGGAATCTTGATATTCGTGCAAGAGATGAGACCCCTCCCCTTCCCCAAGCCTCAATAGTGCCTACACGCCTCTCTAAAACCAAACTATTGCTTAGATTCCAATACATCATAATTGCATTGATTTTAAAAACAAACAGAGCAAAGTATATGGGTTCATCAGGGGCAGTTATTGCTACCGTTAAGCTAACAGTAGACTGCAAGAAGGCTTTAAAAAGAAATAAAGGTAGATTTTTGGTTAATGTTATCATTATGTTATTAATCAATGCAGTACATCTTTCAATAGTACGAATACATCTTAAATCAACAAAAAAAATGATCGTGACGAAAACGTCTAGATTGAACGGCCAGATAAATATTAATTCCCCTACCCCCAAAAATAAGAAGAAGAAAACGAATTTTTGGAACTGCTCCCCCCCCCTTTCCTCCAGAAAAAAAGTGGAATCTACCCACATATTAATGCTGACTCACTAAATACAGTTTTAAGAACATTTCCCTTAATTTTACTCCTAATAATCATAACAGAGTCCTTCGCCACGTGAGACAATATAGAAATTAATAGAAAAAAGTATGTTAAAGGAACCAGATTTTACGGTTTTCAAGTAAGTATTGTTTGGAGGTTATTTGAGGAAGGCCTATAACTTTTTACAACAAGTAAAAAAAGCCGTAGGCCTCCCTGTAAAAGATGGATTGAGGTACCATTATCGATATAGTAATGAGCCATTTACTTTTGTATTTTTTAATAGTCACGTTAGCATGATTAGTGTGCTTTGTTATTAGTAGATAAGTATAGGCCGACACCAACCACGTACCACCAGCATTTTATTCTACATGTATTAAGATAAATTTACACGTGTGCGCAGCATCATATCACGTAGTTGTGAGACAACCAAAAAACGCGTGAGATAATTTCATAACTTATCATGTTTATATCACGCTTTCATAGACAATGTCAACATTAGGTGGATTGAATTGTGAAAGAAATTGCCTCAAAGAAACTGGGAAAGGTTGCTTATTATAGCACAGAATCGGTGTATTCTGTAAGGTTTAATTTGGAATCTCCAGAAGTGCTAAGAAATTGACCCAATCCTGCTGTGATTAAAAATGCACCGCACACAGAAATGTGTATAATCATGTGACTACCCACAAATGTTCGGCCAGAAACATTTCAGCTGTTTATTGTCATATTTTGAATGTGAGGGAATTTGAAGAGCAATCATGTGTCTGGGGACATTTCTACTATGATAATCTTCTAAACTTTCCCAGAAAAATTAAACTTCTCTTTAATAGGCCTTTATCAAGCAAGTTTGGGGTTTCCAAGTTCATTTGAGATGAAGATGAGCTCTTTGCTTTTATGTAAAAAAAATATATATATAAGAAGATAAACAAAACATAAACTCTACAACGATGACATGACTGGATTCTGATTGGTATTTCAATTGGCGTATAGTGCTGAAGCAAGCAAACATGCGTGGATTATGACATAGAATAGGTGTGTAGGGGTGTAGTGTGTAATTAGGCCGTTATCTTTCTTCCCTGCTTAATTAAATATAGCTCACTATACTAATAAACACCTTACATCGTTCGATTGTTCGTAACACAGGGGCGGATCGGGGGAGGGGTTCACAGGGATCCGGACCCCCTTTGTTTTAGTTCGTCATGAATATAAGGAATTAGCCCTTCTGTCTATATTCAATACCAAAAATATCCAAGAATAGTAAGACAGTAAGTCAATTCAAAAGAATGTACAAAAAACATATCCTTTCAGTATTGAATCTAAATGATTAATATATCAGATTATTGTAATGTTTCCTTCTCTTCCCTGATGCTTTTCTTTCACTGTTATTCCGTTATATGTAGAATTTATGTTCTATTTTTATATTGTGTGACTTTGATAATTGTGATTCGTTTTTTGTATTTTTCCTTAAGAGAATGTTGAGTTCTGGGAAAGGTAAAATATAATTTGTGATCTTTCTCATTCTTTTTATGTTAGTTTGGAAGATTATCATAATAGAAATTTCCCCTGAAAAGGATTTCTCTTCAAATGCCCTCACATTCAAAATATGACAAGACACAACTGAAATGTTCGGGCTGAACATTTATGTGTAGTCCCATATACACATTTCTGTGTGCAGTGCATGTGACTCTCGGCAGGACTGAGTCAATTTCTTATCATTTTGGTGATTCCAAAATCTTACAGCATACACCAATTCTTATGTGCTATATAATCAACCTTTCCTAAATTGCTTTGAGAAATTTCTTTCACAATTCATTCTCATGACCAGAACTTAACTTTACCTTTAAGGGATCATTTTCAACAAGTCCTCTTGTCTTTTTATGATCCCGCCTCTATTATTTATCGCAATGACTTGTCAATGACTTTTGTAATGTAAAAGTGTAAATAAATTTGAGTTGATTTAAATTTGAATTGATATATTCGTTACCCCCTATTTCTTAAACATATTTCTGCTTGTAAGTCTTTCCTTGTGGATTGGATCCCTCTCAGCCGCCCTTTTTACAAAATCCTGGATCCGCCTCTACAACAATAGTTCCTTGACCACTGACAAACATAAAAATGTGATTAAAATCTTTGTTCAGTTGATCTGTTTTGCATTTGTTTGGCAACACGTGGAGCAAAAATAAGTGAACTTCTTTCACTGTTCTTGGAATACCGGATCATTGTCGTGTTAAATATTCTGTGAAAATTCATTAAAATACGCCATACTTCATGGAGAATACATCGTGGATCTCTTTCAAGGCGGGGCCGTCTGAGTAGCTAGGTTTATTGAAGACAAAGACACGTGCGCAGTTGTTATAACGTTCTACTAAATGCACTGAAAATAAACATCGTTATCGACTGTTCTCCTCGGATCGTCGTATTTATATAACGTTTCTGTTTAAATTGGCCTCAAAAATTTTCCATCACTACCATAATTATGTAGGTCGTAGAGTGCGAATCAAACGAAATTGAAGCGGTAATATTATACAAAGCTCTACCTACTCGGGAGTTTTATTTTGACAGTCCAAATCAACTTGTGACCATTTGAATAGCTTCAAACATTTAGAAATCGTATCCAACAAAATGACAAGTATTTGGATATAAATCCAGCCAAGGCGTGAATCCAAAAGTTGCTATTTTTGGTCGTCCATTATTCAGACAACTTTGATGGGGCTTGTTTTATGGTCTATGGAATCCACCTAGTATAAGGTATTGAGGAGTTAAAAGGAGAAATAAGGAATTGATTTTGGTCCATTTTATGTCAAATCCAAGGAAACAGACCCTTTCTTTGTTTCGATCTCGACGTTGACATCGCAATCAAGATGACGACAGCGGGCATCAACCAGGAGCTCGTACCCCTAGATATAGGGATTCTCGTCATGTATTTCGTCTTCGTTCTCGCAGTTGGACTTGGTGTAAGAAA
Organism: Heliocidaris tuberculata; assembly: GCA_025618425.1. Lineage (NCBI taxonomy): Eukaryota > Metazoa > Echinodermata > Echinoidea > Camarodonta > Echinometridae > Heliocidaris > Heliocidaris tuberculata. The sequence goes on along the minus strand of CM046852.1, from coordinate 27,532,756 downwards.
TCTTCCATCTCTTACATTAATGAAATATTGTTTTTAATTGCTAATATTACTATTCTCATTCTTCTTCTTATTATTATCATTATTATTGTCATTAATATTATTGCTATTGTTATTATTAGTAGTAATAGGAGTATTAGTGTTATCATTATTATTCTTATTGTTAACACTTTTATTATTATAATGATTATCATAATTATTATCATTATTATCATTATTATTATTATTATTATCATTATTATTGTTATTATCATTATTATTATTATCATTATTATCATTATATAATTATTATTATTATTATTGTTATTATTATTATTATTATTATTATCATTATTATTGTCATTATTATTATTATTATCATTATTATCATTATTATCATTATTATTATTATCATTATTATTGTCATTATTATCATTATTATCATTATTATCATTATTATTATTATTATTATTATTATTATTGTTATTATTATTATTACTATTATTATTATTATTATTATTATTATTATTATTACTATTATTATCATTATTATTATTATTATCATTATTAGTAGTATTATCAAATATCTCGTATGTTTAAAATATAACTACATTAGACAAAACGATCAGCCCCAAGAACCATTAATGAGTTCTACATCTGTTCCACTCTCCGTATACGCTATACTTCGAAGTAAATTAAGTGGTAGCCTTTCCGAACTTTATGTTGTCAATATCATAGACGTAGGAGGCAGGGTGGACTTTGGGCTGCATGCACCCCCGAGAAATATGAAATGCCAATATTCGGGCAAATCGTCAACTCATGCTAGGGCAACCATCAGGCACGGCGGAACGTCTGGCTCTGACAATAGAAGTAGGGACACATTTTGTTTCACTTCCATTGTCCGAGCCCGACGTTCCGCCGCCTCTGGCAACCATCACCTAATATTGAGCAACGAGGGGGTCTTTTTGTATTTGTTTTTATATGTTCTTTGGGTTATTTTTGCGACAAAATTACATTTGAGTGTAAAAAAAAAAACCTTTAGAAACTGGAAAGTTGATATTCGAATGATTTATAATAACTTTGTTGTAGTATCATTTCAACCTTAGAAATGTATAGAGTATGAAGGTAATGACCATTCATTTTACAGACCATATTACATATACCAAGCAAAATATATATTTGAATATAAATTATAAAACATTGCTGGTTTAAAAAAGAAGTGTGCTTAATCATAATTATTTTCTAAAAAATAAATATAAGGAAATCTCAATTTCGAATCCTTTCTAAATGGGTATATTGATTGCTGTCTTATATTGTGAGATCAAAAATGCTTTTTAGTCATAGGCCTATATCTTTCGTAATTTTTCAGTCAATGTTTAGATCCAATCGAGGCAGCGCTGAAGGCTATTTTCTGGCTGGTGGAGCTATGATATGGTTACCTGTAAGTATTCATCAAATCGTGATATTGGCATTATTGTCTTTGCTAATTAGACCATTCACATGATACAAGTAGAAAGATAGAAAATTTGCACCTTAATCTAACCTGCTCTACGTTGGTAATATTTTGAACGAATTGTCGGGTTGGATAGGAACAATCATAAAGATCTGTACAAAAATTAAATCTTATATTGATGGAATTTCTGTTATATGTCAAGAGAAAGTTAACATGGGTGGACATCCCTGCCGGAAAGAACAGAGTGTCCCACATTGTGTGCACAGTGTGAAACACAGTGTGAAATCATCTTCACACTGTGAAATTCGAGCGTTTTAACATTGTGAATTATATCTTCACAGAGTCGACTATGTGAACACACTGTGAACACACTGTGGGACACTGTGTTCTTTCCGGCAGGGATTTCATGGCACCAAAACAATTGCCACTGGTGAGGTAATGAAAATGTTTTTAGGCAAAAATGTGTCAAAACTGTTCCCATTCACCCCGTTTTACGGTACTGACTTCAGTCCAGATTTAAATGGATAGATTTAGTACACTGATTTATAAAGCGCCAAGTGTCAACCTTTTCATCCAGTCAAGATTATCATAATTCTGTAACTAAATGAAAGAAAAAGAAATAATGTCAACAAATGTTACAACATTACAGTAAATTATACAGAATGAAAAGCTTGATAAATCTGTGGACCAAGTTAAACAGGTTTAACTTTAGTCCATCGTAATCAATACGCGTCCATAACAAAACGGCATAAGGCAGTGTCAAGACTGGATTCAAATCCGCAACCTCATTTGAATCAAAGTCAAGAGAACCAACAATCTCTTCCCTACAGCCATATATGAATATTTACAGTCTATGGATAATCTAACTGTGGATAACATTTATGCTATGTATGATAGATTAACTACAACATTATTACTGCCCCTGTCCTTATTCAGACAGTATCTATGTAAATAAAATAAAAAACAAAACGAAACAAAAACCACTATTTCCTCTGGAAAATTCCATCACCAACTTCACATAGCCCTATAAGACTATTAGTACAACGTAATAAACCTCTTATCTCATCTATTAGGTCTTTATGAAGATTTAATCTTTGAAGCACCAAGTGATTTATTGGCCTTCTTCTATATCCATAAAACCAGGTTGGCGCGTCACTGTTTGCTAGTAACATTGGAAGTGAACACTTCGTCGGGTTAGCTGGTTCTGGTGCTGCCTCAGGCATAGCTGTGGGAGCCTTTGAACTCAATGTAAGACACTTGGGTGTTGATTCACTTTCATGAGTTCTAAGAACGGTATAGTAATAAAAGTCTGACAATAATAACTAGGATAAATATTATAATTATGATGATGATAATAATAATAATAATAATAATAATGATAATAAAGTAATGATAATGATGATGATGATGATGATGATGATGATGATGATGGTGATTATAAAAATAATAACGGATATCAAGGGGTGCTAAAAAGTTAGCACTTACAAAGTCATAAGTGACATGTTGTTAAACGTTTTTAATGAGGCCTCGATCTGTGACGGTTTTCGGTTGGTGACAGTCTGAATTTTGGAATGAAACGATTACATTTATCAGTTACTGGCGAAGATTACGAGATGGTGTATAATATATGTCTAGGGTGTACGCTAAAGCAATTTCAACCAGCCCTATAACCTGAGGACAGTTACCTACATGTTTTAAGGTGAAGGTTTTATTTTAAATTGGTCGTTAGGCAAGGGGTAGTCGTTTGGGCTGTAAAGATAACCATCTTGTCAATAAAGTCGATAGGCTGCGATGTAACACATAAATCAGATATCTATTTAATCTCTTCTTTGAATCTAGGTTTATGTTTAAGCGTCGCATGTGTGTTCAGAAATCATGCACTTCCAAATGAAATATCGTTTTATGATTCAAATATACTGATCCGTATTTTTTTCGGGGGAGAGGATCTAACAATTTTGGATTGCTCTCATAAAAAAAAAACTTTAATGGGTGTAACTACCAGGCAATCACAACTCACAGGTCTATACATTGACAAATCTACGGCAATCAGTTGCTTCGATGTCACACATAAGGATATAATACGAACGAATAGAGTTGCGTGACTACAACAAAATATGAAATGGCGTAAAATATTCAAGTATATTATTTAATTACAGAAACACTGTGGTTTATTGGTGAAGGCTCATAACTGTATATACAAAGATGTCCCGGGTTCGACCCTTGCTCGGTGCGTACCTCCTGCATGAGACAAGAGGTTTTTACCATCTCGACTCGGGTGAATCATGGGTACCTCGTAATGCTGGTCTGGGCCCCGTTTCATAAAAATTGTTATCAATAACAAGTTACAGTAATGGTCATAAGCTACTGAAATCCTTGAATCTGATTGGCTGTGAGCAAATTTGTCATAGAAATGAGGCAGTTGTTATTGATAACAAGTTTTATGAAACAGGGCCCTGTTGTAATAGTGATAACAGAGTCCTTAACAAGAGCAGTGTCAATGCTGACAACACCAGCCTTGGGAAATAAGACCATGGTAAATCGTGTAAACGTTACATTGTTCTATCCTGATGTAAGATCTAGGATTTAGATATTATTTTACTTCATTTTCTATTATTTTATATTGTTTTTACACTCCCTATGTATCTCATTTTCTAAGGGTATTGTACCTGGTAATATCTTTTTTATTTTAAGGCATGGTATCCTATCTTTCTCTTCTGTCTACAGGCGCTTATCATACTTCAAGTACTGGGATGGGTTTTTCTACCAGTCTATCTTGCCAGTGGAATCTTCACATTACCTGAGTACATGGAGAAACGTTTTGGAGGGATTCGAATCAGAATGATCATTGCTGTCATCTCACTCATTCTATACATTTTTACTAAGATATCCGTAAGTAACACAAGCCCGCCGCTCCTCCCCCCCCCCCCCCCGGGGGGGGGGCACTCAGTATATAGTGTGCGGTGGGTATGTACCGCAGAGAAGACACCCATTTTTACACTCAAATTTCCGTTCCAAAGCATAGCATTTTTTTTTCTTAATGAGAAAAAGAAGAGAGAAACCGTTCCAAAGCACCGCTTTTTTTTTTTTTTTTTTGCTTTTTCTTTTCATTCCGTCGTTCCGGCCGTTCTGGCCCGCCCCGGCCCGTTTCGAAGAATATCATTTTTGGTGAAAAGTTGAAAACGAGTTCCGATGATCCTTATATTTCAATAACAACCAGTTCCGTAGCATCGTATTTACTATTATAGTCCAGTTCCAAACACCCCCTTTTTCCAAAATTTGAGTAGTTCCGAAGACCATCCTGTTCATGATACGCTCGTTCCGAAGCCCCCTTTTTTTTGTCTTGCCTGCGGCACATACCTACCCCTTTTAGGTCGAGTGCCCCCCCCCCCCCGGGGCCCGCTCTTACATATTTAGAAATATATCAGTTAGAAGCCATCGTAATGGTTTCACTCATACCAGTAATTCGATGAATAACTATGGTAAAAATCTCATTAATTCTATGTCTTAGCGGGAAGTAGCCACAGTGACAAATCATTCTCTACATTTTGCTAAGATATCTGAGAGTAACCATTTTGACAATGTTCACCTTGATATCAGGGGTAGCCATAGCGATATCCTCACTGATTCATCGCTATAGTTAAAAGATAGATCTATGTGATAACCTAATAAGATATCGATGCGTTGAGTAAGCCTGGTACCCTCCTGCCGAAGACTTTGCTTGAGAGATAAAACTGAAAATTGAAAAAGTAAAGTTTTAGGGTATTATTGTCTCTTTATCTATGTTATCACTTTTTCTTGATGCCGTTTAGAAAAGTTCTTTACCAAACTTGTTGGCTTTGATTTTACTTATTTTGTATTTGTATGTGTGGAACCTTCTCTGACCTGTCAAACTATATATCTTCGAAAAAAGCCTTAAGGTTAAATTTGTAGTAATCTTGTATTATGAGGCCTTTAAATTTCTTGTATATAGGAGCGTCACCGCGTGACGGACGTGAACGCTATAAAGAAGCCACTATTATAATTCTTCTTATTATTATTATTATCGCTCTTTCTGCTACTATTTCAATGCTTAGAACTGAAAGTATATATTCTGAACTATCACCCAGGTGGATCTGTATTCTGGAGCTTTGTTCATTGAGCAATCACTGGGTTGGAATTTGTACCTAGCTATCGTAGTACTACTGGGTATCACTGCTCTCTATACTGTGACTGGAGGACTCGCAGCAGTTATCTATACTGATACATTACAAGCTATCATCATGCTGGGAGGTGCACTCTGGCTATGTATCGAAAGTAAGAAGATTTGGAACATAATAAAACCTTTTTTATTTATTTTGAATGACAAAGTCGAATTTAATCTAAATATATCACAAAAACACAATGGATACTTTCCAGGCAAACGTTTAGTCGGCTTAGTATGCAATTGAACATGAAAATTTGCGGGGTTTGTTTCCTCCATTTTAATTTATACAAGATGCACTGGAAAAGAGTATCATTATCTTACATATAATTTTTTGATAAAATAAATTAATTCGATGTTTCTTCTTCTATACAGGGAACGTGCCCGCTTTATGAATAAATCTATATTTGTATGGGTGGTTGGTGGCCGTGGGTGTGTGTAGTGGGTGTGTGTACGCGTGTATGTTTGTGTGTATAATGTTGTAGGGATGGATTGAAGCCAGAACTATATAATACTGTTTCTTTGACACCAAAATGAGCAAAAATACTTTAAATTTCTGTCGTTGATTGTATACCAAGACGTTGTAATTCCGGACAGGTTGTTAATCCGGAGAAGTGATTTTTAAACAGTAAATCGAACAACTTTTCATGCAAATTGTCTCAAATCTTTCACAGGATAGGTTGAAAATCATGTGAATTGCAAATATTCACTGGTTTTAGTGTTACTTGATGCATGTTTTTCGTAAAATCTGACGGCAAAATGGACGGGCTAATTTTTGTTAGGTGTCCGGAAATGCAACCCCCCATCCTACCATAATTTTTAGGTTTTAAGACATGTTGATGTAGACAGGACCATTAAAAGAAGAAATGAATGGGCAACTGCGTATAAAAAGACGGAAATAGATAAATACATAAGCATTTATATGCCAATTTTGACTGTTTTTTCTTTCTTTGCCCGTGATATCCCAAGCTGGAATGTAATAATGTATTTTGTTGATTTCAAATAAAAAACCATTTTAATTGTATTATTTTTTAATCTTATATGCTACGGCAACAATTGCTTCCAGCTTTATTTCTATAAAAGAGATAATGGGTTATAGTTATGGTTGAAATTGGGTTTTAAGTTAGTTTTAGTTTTAGAGTTATGGGGTTAAGCCCACCGCACACGATCGGTCTACGCTCCGGTTTTGAAAGAAAATGTTGTAGCATTAGATACAAACGGTTAAACACAAAAAATATGTTTGATTGAGGTTCTGAATATTTACATAGATAATTAAATCGAAATTACAGCCTATTACGAGCCTTCTAGTCGGAGGAAAGGCCAAATCAGCTCCGAATCGTAGTGGCCTCAGAGCAGTCCTGGGATTGTCTACGATTTGAAACTGATTTGGCACTTATTGCGGATTTAAGTCTGACATCGCATCTAATTTCTCTGTTGAGTATTCATATCATTGTTCAGAACCTGAATCAGGTAGCTTTCACTTGTTAAAATGCTTATATTTAATGCTATTGCGATTCATTTCCAAAATCGGATCGTAGTCGATCGTAATAGTGTGCGGTGGGCTTTAGGGATACTGTTTTTGGCAGGGGCGTAGATAGCGGGGGGGGGGGGGGGGGGGGGGGGGGGGGGGGGGGGGGGGGGGGGGGGGGTATCCCCCCAACTTTTTTGGGGGGGGGGCGGGGGGAGGTGTGTAAAAACATCCCCCCAGGTTTCACCCCTCCCTCGAAAAAAAAGTGGAAAATATACATTTCTATAATATGTTGTAGATAAATATAATTTGATATATCATATCTATTAATATTATTAAAATTTATATATTCATTATTTTAGTATAGATATTATTTATTCATATACAATATTGTAGATTTATATGAACTTATTAATATTTATATACAATTCTGTCGTTGCTTCTGATTTTTCCCGATATATTTTTACACTACTAGAAGGTGAAAACCATCTACATGCACTTCAAATTATACAACATGGGTGTTGATCTGGGAGGGATATGGAGGTATGATTACAAAAAAAAAAATGGAGATTTTTTTTTTCAAAGCCATAATGAAGAAAAAGTATTTAGATTAAAAGTAGATGTAATTATTCTGGATTTAGAGGGTAATTCAGGCGGTAACTTTCCTTTATAATGCAATTTTGTCACACTCATATTTTTCACAATTGAAATGAAAATATAGTCACAGGAATCGAATATGGGGGACAGAGCGAATACATCCCCCAATATTTATCGAGGATGATGACCTGTGTCATCATCACCCAACTGTACATAGAAGAATGATGAAATGACAATCATAACAGTAATCAGAAGCACCGCTCCGGGGAATGCATGCGGGCACAGTGCCCCTACTTTTCCCTTTTACTTCAGATAAATACCCCCATTTTTCTTTCGAATAATTTCCCGTCCTAAATTCTTATAAAGAGTGCCCATTTTGATAATTACATCGCATTCCTCACCTTACCTTTGATAAATGCTCCTATTTCAACAAGAGCATTTATCCCTTTTATTGCAACAAGTCATTTTTCCCCTTTGTAATATATAGACACTGACATAATTTTTCTGCTTTATAAGAACATTTTTCTGTTCTTATAAATGCCCCTTTTCAGGTCTGATTTGTGCCCCTTTTCACCTCTGATAACTGCCTTTTCTACCTTTTCTAAACGTTCATTTATTTTTCTAATAAGTGTCCTTTTCCCCATGATAAGTACCACGTTTCCCTTTTCCGTAACATGTGCCCCTAATCCAAAGTGACTTAGTGCCAATATTCCCAAATGTTCGCTCGCTACGCTCGCTCGTATTAAAAGTATAGCTTATTAAATAAATTTTCATTGTGAAATTTTGCAAATGAAACCCCATCAGAAATGTATTTCCCTGTTTTTATATTACAATCTAATTGCGACCTCACAAATTTTGAATATTGTTTGCTCGCTCGCTTCGCTCTTTCGCTCAATATTCAAATCATACTACATGCTGAGCATGATGCTAAAGTTGTATCTTGGACATGAAAAGAGAAAAACCAAATACATGCATGTTTACACACCCTCACCCTACACTTTATATATATATATATGTGTGTGTGTGTGTGTGTGTGTGTGTGTGTGTGTGGGTGCGTGTGTGCGAGTGTGCGTGTGGGGTGTGTGTGTTGTGTGTGTGTGTGTGTGCGCGGGTGTGTGTGTGTGTGTATATATATATATATATATATATATATATATATATATATATATATATATAAATATATATTATATAAACAGTGCATGGTCTGTCATGCACTATACTGGATTATGTGCACGACAAATACTAAATTATCCCGAGTGCAGTTTTGTTGAAATAGACCTGCACGAGGGATAATTTAGTATTTGGAGTTCATATAGTCCAGTAATGGTGCATAAATAAAACATGCACTAATACATATATATATATATATATATATATATATATATATATATATATATATATATATATATATATATATATATATACATATATATATATATATATATGGCCCTTAAGGGAAATCATCCCCCACTTATGAGGACCTGTCTACGCCAATGGTTTTTGGCGAAGGGTTGAACTTTAGAATTTGGTTAGTGTAGAATATTGATGCGGAGCAACTGTCGCCTGATCATGTATCGTACAACCGTTTTCGAAGTGGAAATGAAAAATTTGATTTGATTTGATTTAATTTGATATGATATTATTTCAGGTTTCAATGAGATTGGTGGATACTCCAACCTGGAGCCTCTGTACAATGAGAGCAAGACTGGTAACGATACGTGTGGAGAGCCTCGTGACGATTTCTTTCATATGTTCCGTGATCCCATTGATTCGGACCTTCCCTGGCCAGGTTTTATCTTCGGACAGACCACGGCTTCTCTCTGGTACTGGACTACTGACCAGGTATATATAGACCCATTCCACCCTTGGTGTCAATTCGCTTGCGTTATTACCTGCGCTAATAAAGCCTTTGGTGAAATTAGCGCATGCGCCCGATTGTTCGCAATGTTTGCACTGGTCATTTAGCATTGATTTTGAAATGATGTCTCTCGCATGGGGCGTCAAAGACCACGTCAGTTGCTGACGCAGTACTCCATCAGCTAAATGACGTACCGTGCGTTTATCAATAATGATGATATGCAAAATACTGATAATAATAATAATAATGATAATAATAATGATGATGATAGTAATAATGATAATGATACTACTACTACTACTACTACTACTACTACTACTACTACTACTAATAATAATAATAATGATATTAAATAATTTGCTTCATTATTTTTGCTGTAAATTTTATCTTTGCAAAGTTTTTCAACGGGATAATAATATTAACAACAACAACAACAACAACAATAATAACAGTAATAATAATAATAATAATGATAATGATAATATATACTTTGCTTCAATATTTTTGCTATAAATATTATCTTTGCAAAGTTTTTCAACGGGATAATAATAATAATAATAATAATAATAATAATAATAACGATAATAATAATGATGATATATACTTTGCTTTATTATTTTTGCTATAACCATTATCTTTGCTTATTGTTAAAGCAAAGTCTTTCAACGGGATTATAATAATAATGATGATAATGATAATGATAATATCAACAATAATAAAAACAATAATAATAATATACTATTGATAATAAAATAATGATAATAATAAAAATAACAATAATAACAAAAACAGTAATGGTAATAATAATGATAAATAATAATATCAATGATGATAATACAAATAATAGTGATAATGATGATAAAAACAACCATTCCTCTAGACGCAGAAGGCATGTGTGAGATTAACTATAATAGAGGAAGCTTTTATTTTGCAGGTGATAGTACAACGCACCTTAGCAGCTAAGAACCTGTCTCATGGTAAAGGAGCAACTCTGTTCGCAGGACTCTGTAAGATCACACCGCTCTTCTTTATTGTGATGCCAGGGATGATCTCAAGGATACTGTATCCAGGTTCGTTTCAAAGTCATACTTTGACGGTTATAATACGACACATGCTCCGGCGACATTTGCCCCGCGGTCAATATCCTACACTAACAGAATTCCTAGCTTCCACCCTAGACCTAACCCTAACCCTAAGCCCAGGGCCGTAGCCAGAGTTTGATGTTTGGGGGGGGGGGCACATACATGTAATTGATCGACGTCCTGGGGAGGGGTCTAAGAGGAGGGGTGTCTCCCTTCCCTTTGGAAAATTTTTGCCTATTTAAAAGGGTCAAGATGCAAAATGGTGAATTTTCTGACATAAATTTGTTTTCATAATAAAAAAATTTCAACCGATCTTGGAATTTTTTTTTTGGGGGGGGGCACGTGCCCCCCATGCCCCCCCCCCCCCCCGTGGCTACGTGCCTGCCTAAACCTAACCTAAACCCGGATTGCAACAGTAACCTAAATCTTTCTTTGACGAAATAAGCGCGGAGTAACAAGCCAGTACATACATTAATTAGTACATGGTACAAATGACCCTGAAATGACCTTAATTTGTACGCGCATGCGCATCTGTTTTGGAGGGGTGGAGGGGCTTTCTTAAGTAGGGTGATGAAATGTAAATTAACTAGGCCGACGACTGGGGTAAGGATGTGGGATTTGGCCCATCATCTTATTTTCATGTTCCCTTTCTCCCTCCCTCTCTCCCTCCCCCCCCCTCTCTCTCTCTCTCTGGTTCTTTATCTTGTTTACGCCATTCGATGCGGGGGGGGGGGGGGGGACGAGGTACCTATGCCACTACACCCAAATGCCGATATTGTAATTTTGGACGCCTTTTTGAAGTAACCTGATAAGATCTTCCCACATACTACTGTTTCTTTCTTCCCTGTGTACAGATATAGTTGCCTGTGTAGATAACTGTGAGGAGATCTGTGGATCTAAAGATGGCTGTTCCAACCTTGCTTATCCTCTGATGGTAATGAACATTCTACCCGATGGTAGGTATTATTTGGTCTCCGTAATTATTTTTTTAAAAATTAAGCCTGGTTCACACAAGACGCAGTAGAATGCGCCCATCCCACCCCCCCCCCCCAAGAAAAAATAGCGGCGGCAAAATAAAATTACACGAACGTAGTGCAGTTCACATTTTGTATCTTTCATCTTCCGAGTGAGTACGCCTTGGGGCTCTTGTCGCGTAGCTTTTTTTCATCCCACTTGTTATTTCTTTACACTTAAAGTAGCTTTTCTTTTGCTGCAGATTTTTTTTAGACGGTTAGCCTTGGCAAGTGTGAATGGTCCATAGTTCTCAAAAAAGTATCATAGGATAATTATGTAAATATGACTATTGGCCTTGCGACGGGGGGGGGGGGGGGGGGGGGGAGTTTGTGTGTTGTGTGTCCTAGATATTGAGTCAGTTTATCAGGTGTTCATCATTATACTCTGACTTCATTACGAATATGTTTTTTTTATTAAGAATACTTATATAAAGAACATTACCTTTGCTTTTAATATACCTGAAAAGATTAGGAATAAATAATCTGAATACTTAGTTTTCACATAGAGTATAATCTTAATTCTAGTGGTGTGATTCTCGCTTAGGGTGCGAGAAGTCCCGGGTTCGACTCCCGGACAAGCTCCCATTTTGTTACGGGGAAGCCAATATACCCCACACATCCTGGGTTCACAGCACAAGTACAGAAAAATAGTGCCTTAAATCTTTTTATATACAACATGTTCTTCAAACCCCCATTTTCTAGCAGTCTATTTGCATTGTCACAATACACTAACTGTAATATACGGATTAAAGTCAACGTTATGAATACAAATCAACAGCCTACAACAGTATGGGTACTTGTTTCTCTCATTCTGTCATTCCTTCATTTCAGTTTAACGATTAAACAAAATTCCTGTGCAAATATTAAATATGGAATACTGATTTGGATCTACATGCAAAGCATTGTGTTTAGTTTAGCCCACGCTCGATCTTGTGCATTTCCCAATATGGCTGCTTTTCTAGATTTCCATTCTTTTGACATCGATATCATTCATGTGGCTGTAAGAGCGGGTGGCTTTATTGAGAATCTCTTCTTATATCTACCGATCCACTTTTGCCCTTCCACTATTTAAAGGTGTTCGTGGTTTAATGTTAGCTGTAATGCTTAGCGCCCTCATGAGCTCACTGACGTCTATCTTTAACAGTGGTTCATCCATCTTCACCATGGATATCTGGCGCCAAATTAGAAAGTTCCCGGATGAAAAAGATATGTTAAAACTGGACAAAAAAGAGAGGCGAAAATACGAATTGGAACTTATGATCGTTGGCAGGTATGTCAAGAAGCTTAAAATCAAACCCACTGATCATAAGATAACTGATTACTGAAGATCATTACAATTTTCTAATGATCTGATGATATTGTTTGCATTTCTTCACGAATTCGTCTCAATCAAAGTTCAGAAATATCTAAGATTTCCCGTATATAGCGGGAAAAGTGACAACATAAGAATTGGTCACAAATGGCATTTTATAGGCTCTTATACTTTATATCTTTTGTATATCTCGAAATACAAGCAGGCTTAACAATGTCGTGTATTGTTGAAATACAATAATTATGTTAGATTAAATAGGGATAATTAAATGTGAATCATAAAAATAAATATTTCATCATGTGCAAAGAATCCCAAATGAATTCACCTCCTTTGCGTATGCTTGATCATGAATAAAGTTCGTTTGAAAAATCTCAATCGAAATGTTCCATGAATTAGTCCTACTATTGCCTCACAATTATGACCTCTAAATGACAATGATTTATTAATTGTGTTTCGTTTGTTTTCTATTATGAAGAGTTTTTGTACTGATTCTGGTGGTCGTGAGTGTATTATGGGTTCCCGTCGTTCAGAATAGTCAGAATGGAAAACTATTCGACTATATCCAGCAAGTATCTGCGTATCTAGCTCCCTCTATCGCTGCCGTGTATACAGGTAATTCTATTCTTTTGAATTGATTGACTTAACACTGTGTTTACAAAAAGTAAAAAAATGAAAAATGATGAAAAACTATTACCTATGAATTGCATGCAGGTGTGGCACTTGTCCTACGAAAAATTCGTAGGTCTTTTAAAAGTTTAGATATTCGGGCAACCATTTCGGGCAACCATTTCGGGCAACCATTACCTCATATTCGGACTAGGAGCCGAAAGCCCTTTTATTCCGTCAGCGATTTGCCCGAAGATTCGAATACCCTCATTATCGAGTAGCGAGGTACCCGAATGTAACTTAATCCAGTGTATTTCGATGACGACACAGCATTTTTACCGCGGCGGCAATAAACCGACATTGTCGGTCTCGTGGACAGTCGATCGGTTCTTGTGAACCCTCTGGATAGTTTAGAAGGCCCATGACACCGATCATTGTCGGTCTTCTGGCTGTCGGTCTCGTGGTATCTAGCCGTTTTTAGAAGCTGGAAAGTTAATAAGCCTATTCGGCCAAGAGGCGTCAGCCCCCACCCCTCGCCAATTACATACTCGTAGACATGGCAATAAACTAGAATGCATTTTTATATAACTTGTAATCTTTTTTGTTTTGTTTTCTAGTCGGTATATTATGGGAACGCGTAAACGAAGCCGGTGCATTCTGGGGCCTCATGAGTGCATTAGTAATTGGATTGATTCGGATGATACTCGACTTCGTCTATCCGGAACCGGGATGCGGTGAACCGGATGAGAGACCCGAAGCCGCTGCGGCTATCCTCTTCCATTATATGTACTTTGCGCTCTTTCTCTTCAGCTGGACTGCTTTGAGTGTCATCATCATTAGTTTACTAACCGAACCCATTCCAAAAGAATACGTAAGTTTATAGATATATATTCAGTACAGTCTCTGTCTCTCTCTCTCTCTCTCTCTCTCTCTATCTTTTTTTATAGCTGTCTTCAATGTATTTGTGATATTAACTTTAACCATATCAATCGCAAAATAATCAACTAATGATTATTATCTACAAGAAAAGGAATGACATTAATCAAATCAAAGGAATGAAATAGATACGAAGAATTCATTACACATGTTACAATCGACCTGTAAACAAAATCATTCAAAATGTATGGGGACGTATAGATTTCTTCTGTCTTTTGTATATTCGTGTGTAAAGTATAAATGTATAAAATTTGATTTACCGATTTTATCCCTTGTTTCTAGCTAGCTTGAGCAGTCATGAACATTAATTAATGTTATTTTGAATTTTGAAAAAAATATAAAAGGCTGATGGTATTACAGCTTACAATTTCCAGGTTCTAAGATAAAATATATGCTTTTCCTTCTTCAAATGTAATGCATACTGAAAATTTGAATATTTTCCAACATTGAGAAGGGTCGAGGAGTTTACATGTACCTTAGAGTTTTGAATGTTCTTAGCAACAATCCAATAATCACAATATTGAAATTTCACATTAAGAATGGGTAGTAAATGATCAGCTCCTTAAAGTGATTTGGTAACTTTGTAGAGGCTTCATAAAATCTGAGCTGCCTGGCCTGTGTATGTAATGGAAGATCAACTTTTGTTGAATGGGCTACCCTGATGAAATATCAATAATAAAAATAAATAATATGGTGTAAAAATGAAACCTAGGGGGAAAAAAGCACTTCAAAATCATCATGTGCTTCACAAAAGTAAACATATGCAAGTGACCGGAAATGCCAGACTCATTTCCTCCCATAGACTCAGTGTTAGACTAAAGCGTATGGCCATACGCTTTCCTAAATGGAAGTATTCAGTCATAGATATCTTAATAATAGCATTATATATTTGAAAACCTTTTTATGCCTGCTATTTATTTAGCCTTCTGAACATCATTATACAAGACAGATATCAAAATTCAACAATTTATCAAATCAAGCCTACACAAAGTTACCAAATCCCTTTAAAGTTAATTATTTAATATGAAAACACGTTGCTTTTACGTGAAGCAACATGGTGTGGATTTTTTCCCTATTTGAATTAAGCCATTCCTGATTATAATTAAACGTTTTTATTATCATAGTACCATACGCTGTTGACTTCATTTTTTTTCAAGTCGGAATAATTGTTTTGTCTGAGATGAAATGAAGGTTGTACTGCACATGCTCCGGCGACGTCGTTGTGAGATGTAGTGAATCATTGTTTCTTTGACTTACAGCTATATCGACTAACTTTCTGGACTCGGTTCAATCGAGAGGACAGGAAGCACATCAGTGATCTGAAGAGGAATGGAATGTTAGAAGGGACGACCAATCCACTGAAGGAGACCTATATCATGAATGAAGAAAAACCAATCAAAGAAGAGGTAATCACGTGACCCTGAATGGTGCTCACTCGCTAGTTTGCGAGTAAAGTAGAAATGATGTCATCGAAATCACGCCATAGTTGTTAATTAAATTTGTATGGCAAACAGTCCAAAATGACTATTTTTTATACAAATATTCATGATACTTGGCGTTATAAAAACTTTTGTTAATTGTTTATTTCATTTTTGTTTGTTTTTTATTGGAAGTCACGTTGTATTTATTCCACGGGCGTAGACACGCATAATTATCCATTGTTAGGGGGGGGGGTGATCTATTCATCATCCCCCCACTAGCAATAGAAAGTGTGTTGGTATCTACGCCAGTGATTTATTCATTCATACACAGTCTCATACACTTGGAAGTGAAAGAAAAAAAAATCTTATTATTCATGCCACCCATCGTCACATGGGCACTTGACACGTTTCCGGTCTTTTCGCAATACCGTCTTACCAGTCCGTAAAGTTCATCTCTTCTTCTCTTGTACTTACGGCCGAAGCAGGTTTGGCCTAGGTCTCTCAGGCATCGGGTGGGGGTGTCAGTAACTAAATGGCTGTAGGAGCACTTAATTATGATCGATAATTTTGTAATCATTCGGTCAACTGTTGTGAACATTAGAATATATAGTATGCCAGGGAGATGGAAGAGTGCAATAGTTGGTTAATTATTTCAAATGTATTAGTCTGCCATTGGTACATTTATGTTAAGTTATATAGTCACGTCATATTAAGAAGCCAAACTAGGGCAAAAAGGTGAGCTTCCTGTTACATTTATTTACATGTTATTTGAATCGCACAGAAATCGCATGGTGCTATGGATGAAACCGCCCTCTCCGTGTCAGAGGAAAATATGTCTCCTAATGATCAACATATGAAGAGAGAAGGTAATGTAATCATCGTGACATCATCTTGCGATAATCAACAATAGACAAGCACAGAAATTAACATCGTTATCCATAATTTAAACTTATCGAACATATCTACAATATCTGGCGGAATAGTTAAGTTTTAGCTGAAACTTTTAATTAGCTTATACAAGACATAGACAAAAATTTACTAAATAAATTTCATGATTATTTGAGAAATGAAATGGAATGTTTCAGGATTTTTTGAGAAATGAAATGAAATGTTTCAAGATTTTTGTGATAGTTTAATTTCTCATATATCACAATCAGTTGACATTGGCAACTCTACTTTTTTATTCCCGTTACACACGAGGTTTCTTTTCGATTGTGTTATTACTTGCGCTGATCAAGCCCTTGGAGGCGTTAGCCCTTACACCATATGCAACGCTTGGTTTGCACTTTTCATTTTTCAATCAATTTTTATACAATGTCAATTTTACATGGTGCATCTCAGACTACGCTATGACGCCGTCCTGCGTCAGGCAAATGACGCCTCGGTTGTAACGGACATTGACGTAAAGTCCGGTTAAAACGAGGCGTCATTTGCTGACGTTATAGGACCAAGTCAATGACTCGTACGGTCTTTTGGGCTTAATGAAAGAGTGGTACATTGAAAAAGTGATTGCAAAAAGAACATTGCAAACAATACTTCCATTAACGGCTGCATGGCGTATATGTCAATTGACTTTACAGGCTCGATTAGCGCAGATAGGCGAATGCCCCCCCCCCCCCCCACCTTTTTGAATAACCTTTTTTTTTCTTTGCTTTTTTTTTTTTTGCTTGTCAGAAAATTTTGGAGGCGAATGTCCCCCCCAAAAAAAAAACCAAAAAAAAAACCAAAAAAATTGAATAATCTTTTTTTTTTTTTTTTTTTGCTTGTCAGAGAATTTTGGAGGCGAATTTAAATTTTTGAATAACCTTTTTTTTTTTTTTTTTTTTTTTGCTTGTCAGAGAATTTTGGAAGCGAATCCCCCCCCCCCCCTCCCCCAATTTCAAAATGGATTTGCGCCACTGCTTGTGTGAGCCGTCATTTGCTGACGTTGGGACCGCGTCAGTGACTCGTAAGGTCTCTTGCGCGTCATGAAAGAGTGATATCTTCATCAAAAGGTGATTGCAAAAAGAACAGTGCTAACAGTACTTCTTAAAAATGGTGTATAGGTGAATGGCCTTCACAGGCTCCATTAGCGCAGGTACTGACGCAATCGAAATGACGGTCCATGTAAGCCAGGCTTTTGTGTCTGCTCTATGAGTTAACAATAATCTCTTCTGCTTGTTTATCTAGGTGACGAGGAACCAGAAGAGGAGTCTTTGTGGAAGCGCGCCTATCAATGGTTCTGTGGGTTTTCCTCGAACGACCAGACGATGTCGGATGAAGATATAAAAATGAGGGAGCAGGAACAAATGGAAAAGGTCATCCAGAAGAGACGTGACGTTATCATCCTTGATATCGTAGCTGTGTGCGTCATTGGAATCGATATATTTCTCTATGCATGGTATGCTTAATGACATTAGGCTAACTTAGTTGCTTCCTCCATCTCGTCCTGTTCCTTGCTGACTAATAGTGAAATTTTGACCCGATTAAAGGATGCCCCATATTATGAATGGTAATTTGAGAACATGCTGACTTTCAGCATTACTGTGATATATATATTATTTGGGCTCAAAGTAAATAAACTTTGCACAGTGACCAAGAGAAATGAAAGGGGGGGGGGGGATATTTTTTCAAACATCTTTTAATGCCTAACTTTCACTATTTATGTTTCAAATCTGTTATTATAAAGAACGAAGGAATGTAAAAGTATGACCTTTGCTCTTTCCATTGACGTAATAGATTCTAGGACAACTACCCCCTAGACAACTATCCCCCCGGACAACTACCCCCCGGAAAACCATCCCCTGGACGACTACCCCCCTAGGACATCTACCCCCCAGGACAACTACCCCCCAGGACAACTACCCCCCAGGACAATTACCCCCCCAGGACAATTACCCCCCAGGACAACTACCCCCCAGGACAATTACCCCCAGGACAATTTTTCTGGGGTAGCTGTCCAGGGGGTAGTTGTTCGGGGGGTAGTTGTTCGGGGGGTAATTGTCCTGGGGGGGTAGTTGTCCTGGGGGGTAATTGTCCTGGGGGGTAGTTGTCCTGGGGGGTAGTTGTCCTAGGGGGTAGTTGTCCTGGGGGGTAGTTGTCCTAGGGGGGTAGTCGTCCAGGGGGTGGTTTTTCGGGGGGTGGTTGTCCGGGGGGTAATTGTCCAGGGGGTAGTTGTCCGGATACGACGTAATAATCAGAGTTAATACATGTAGACGAAAGGGTAATGTATATCATCCAGAATGAAAATCTCAAGATTCAAGAGATTTCACAGCATAGAGGACTTGGCCACGAGAGGATCTCGGGTAAAAAAAATTACCCCAGCGCTCCAAAAGTCGCTCAATGGTGGGGGTGGTATCACATTTAATGGGGTCCAGAATTCTCTGATAAGGAAAAAAAAAAAAAAAGATCAAATAGGGGGGAAAATTTATTTTTTCCTGTCAAAAGTTGTCGGGGGGGGGGGGCAGCCTGCCCCCCCCTGCCCCCCTTGGGTACCCTAGTGGTGGAGGGAGTTTATATATCTGGGCAGGCCCCCGCGATCCGTAGACCGATCTTAATAAAGGAGAAATGGTTGTCATGGTTCCAATGGATACAGTATTTGTTGAATAAAACTGTTTAGTGTTTACCCAGATGCATGCACGCATTTTACACAGATTTACTGTTGTACATTCATTTAATGTTTCTGTTTTGCAAGACCAATGCATCAAACGGGCCTCTGTCGCCTGTAAAGCCCCCAGTGTTAATAAGACCTACTGTTGCAGTACGCTTCAAAAAAAAAAAGTTTGAATGTGATTATTTTCAATTTGGCTGATAAACAGAATATACTCAAATACTATGTGACCGCGATTACAATTTCTGTCTTCTATACTGACTAGAAAGGGGAAAAAGAAGCAAGGAAACCAAGATGGCTGTCGTTTAAATTACCTTCCGTCTTTCTTAAATTTTGAAATTAAATACATTGGTCGAGCAGCCGTGGAAGCCAAGCGCACAAAGATTACTTCCCAGAGACTATAAGACCATATGTACTTAAAAAAAAGGCATTTAGGGTTCAAGTGCTCTATATGTGAAAAAAGTAAAAATGTGATAAATTTCTTTGAGGTTCCCCGAGCGCAGTCAAATGGGGGGGGGGGGGGGGGAGTAAGACTGGGAGGGGGGAGGGGTGTACTAGTCACCCTGTTTTTCCGTACTGAAAAAAAGAAAGTATAGTCAAAGTAAGAGAGTGAAAAAGGGGTAATGAAGAGTTTGATACAGAGGGATCGGTATAGGTCTACAGTATACCCCCTCCCCCAAAATGGTTAGTAAAAGTGGAAGGGGAAATAGATATGGATGTTTTAGGAAACGACATACATATTCTCAATGTCTTAGGATTTATCGATCTCAAATGTATAACTTGTGCTATGTTTATTTTTTCTAGTGTAAATATGTCTAGACGAATATGTTTTTGTTAGATAATGTTCTTTCCATATGTTTATCATTTTATATATCACAAAGAGATCATTCCTAACCCCCAATAGACGGGACTCAGTGGCAACTGTGTAGAAAGTCCCAAAAATAATGTAATGAACAAGACTGTATCACATTTTTTTCATTCTAACTTGCCATTTCATGATAACCTATGCAAATCTTATTCTAAAATATCAATTGTTGTTAATGTTAATTGTTCTGAATTTGTTTGATAATTCAAATATGATTCAAATTTAAAAAAAAGGAAACGGATGAGGGATTTTACGTGCAAAATGTTTATGAACTTAAGTAAATTGTTCAATCTTATCTCGATTCTTATATGTATCATATTGTTTCTGACTTTCTGATGTATTGATTTCTACTGTCTTTGTTATATATTTGAATGCTTGATGAGTGAAGCTATTTGAGACTTTCATCCGGATCAATATTCAGATAACTTGAGAAAAATGAAATTTGATATACAAAGAAAATGAAATTCAGTTTATCATTTGTTCTTGAGGCTGTATTAAATCCATTCATTCTCTTTCTGGCAGCATTATATCACCAAATGCCATGCCATAGTTTCGGAAACATTGGAGTTGTCATAGATGCACTAGGTGTGCAGGAAATAATAATGAAAGCCCAACAACTGTTCTGAGGGGTGGGGGATGGGGCATGATGCCACATTTTAGAATTAGAATACATGTAAATACCCCCAGAGAATCGTGATTCTGCCACTGATTCCATGATAGCTTTTAAACTACTTCAAGATAATTGTTCATCATTTTGCCTTGAAACATCAATTTGAATAAATTTAAAAAAAAAGAAATCTTCACAGATATCATAACCATGTCCAACACATTTTATTGAATGGAATAACTGTCCATTTTACAATGCAGAAATCTGAGTTAGACAAACAAACTTTCAGCAATGAAAGAAGAAATGTATCAATTAGATTTTCTTGTTTGTTTACAAACAGTATTGTTTACGAAAATGAGGAAAATCCTTTCACATAATTTACACAATACACAAGATAATGCGTCTGACAAGATCTTCGGTGCTGCTGGAGACATACAAAAATAGTACATGTATCATCATGATGTTCCTTTAAAGTGATTTGGTAACTTTGTAGAGGCTTGATAAAATCTGAGCAGTCTGGCCTTACATGCTATCAGTGTATGTAATATGGTGTAAAAATGAAGCCCAGGGGGAAAAGAGCACTTCAAAATCATCAAGTGCTTCACAAAAGTAAACATATGCAAGTGATGGGAAATGCCAGACTCATTTTCCCCCATAGACTCAGTGTTAGACTAAAGCATATGGCCATACGCTTTCGTAAATGGGAGTATTCAGTTATAGATATCTTAATAATAGCATTAGATATTTGAAAACCTTTCTATGCCTGGCTATTTATTTATCCTTCTGAACATCATTATACAAGACAGATATCCAAATTCAACAATTCATTAAATCAAGCCTCCACAAAGTTACCGAATCTCTTTGAACAATGTGTTTCAACTTCTCATAGCTAAGTAGAACAGGTCTGTGCATGTACACCGAGTCACATAATAATAAAATACTAGAGTTGACTGACACAAACTTGACGGCACATTTTCTTAATATTTTCTTTCATTATTCATGTTAATCCAATCATGGATTCAAAACCTGAGGTGAACAATCAGAATATGATTTACAAACTTCTCTATTATAACAGAGTATTTCAACTGTTTCATTGCAAAGTTAAGTTTTATGTATACGAAGTCACATAAGAATAAAATACTATCAATACATGTAGTAGTTTGCTGACTTAGCCCAACATTTTGTAGAATCAATCAATGATTATGAGCAAAAAGTGACTTGCTAGAAATTTGTAAAGGCATTATTTACATTAAAAAGAATGTTTCAACTATTTTACAGCAAAGATGAGATTTGTGTATTATGAGTCACATGACAAGGAAGTACTGAAAGTGATTTAGAACATTTTATTACTGTTTATGATTATCTGTGTAGAATGAAAGGTGACCAATCCTATCTAAAACGACCTCATAGGCCGGGCCACTTGCTTAAAGGTGCATTTACTTCAAACACAACTCAAACAATGAAACGCAACTTGATTTGCAATCAACCAGGGCCGTGTTTTGGCGATTTGCGTTTAATCTTCAGAGCAATGTTCCACCAAACAATCAGAAGTGCAAAGTCGCCAACATCCCATTGAAATGCACGTATTAAGATTTACAAGCTTATGACAGTTTTTTGAAACAATACCCTGAGTTGCAATTAAACATAACTGACTATCATGAACCCCTCCTCTCACTGACAACTACATGTACCCCCCCCCCTCCCCCGGGCTACACCGCATCTGCAAAGACAACTACCCTTAAAAGCTAACCTATGGATATCTAATTCCTACTGATAATTCCACTGACAACTTAATTCAATTAACCATGCAGTGATTACCTGTAGTTACAGATGAACCTCGTTATAGAGAACACTTCATAACAAACTCTTATTATAACAAGGTAATTTTCCTTGTCCCACTCCTTTGTATTTTGTTTTTCTTATTCCTGATATAACAAGGTTTTAATATAACAAGGAAATTTCCTTGATCCCAAGGAGTTTTTTATAATGAGGTCCCACTGTATGATCATTTGCAGAAATTAAAACACAAATATCAGCACACATTTCAGAAAACAAAATATGAGGTAGTGGGGAAGTAAAAACCAACTTTTAATCGGTTGTTCAAAAAAGCTGGTTTCCTTTCACATTCTAAAACCAATACAGATTCAAGAAATTTTGCATTGAACATATATTTAAATGTGAATGAGCAAGCACTTTTGCTATAGGTACCAACATAATAAAGGCTATCTACAATCATATTCATTCATTTGAACATAACACAACAACTTTGTAAGATTGTCGAAATAGAAAAAAATTAAAACCAAATTAAATTACATACATGTACATACATAAAATACATGTAAAAACATGTAGACTATGCTAAAAAGAAGTGTATACCTGAAATTTATTGACAGTGTTATGAGCTAGTTGCAATTCACATATATACAGGTATTTCAGTTTTTCTTTACATGATTAATATACAGTATAGGTGTGAAGCTCCTGATGCCCCATCTAGCCCTATCAGATAAAACAATCATAATATAAAGGAGAACAGTTATTTTTTAGTGGATTTTGAATAAGTCTGTACATAATAGCATAATCAATGTATCAAAGAATTCTGTTTGATAAATTTCAAAACCCCACCTAGCGCTTTCAGATATTACAACAGTGACAACCAGTCAACAATAAAGAAGCATTATGACTATGTGTGCTTTGAATATACGAAAAAACAGCATAACAAATGAATTAATGAATTCAGGGTAGAAGTTCTAAAGCCCCCCCCCCCCCCAATCCGGCCCTATCAAACTAACAGAATAAAACTTGGTCAAGATATACAAATCCACACACACATCCACCCACCCACCCACCCACATCCACATCCTCAAGCACACACATCCATCACCCACCCACCCACATTTACCCACCCTCCCACATCCACCCATCCTCCCACACACATCCATCCACACACACACACACACACACACACACACACACACACGCACGCACACACTCTGACTATGAACAGAGTCTGTACACGCGTCCACAGTCTGTTTCATAGTCCCCTATCAGATTTCATTTGGCAGGGACAAATTCATAAGCTGACAAACTTAGGTGGTAAAATGAAGTTACAGCCTCATTCAGTGTAATGGCTACAAGTAATATACATGTATCTGCTTTCTAAAGGCACCTTACATGTATGTACTTGCTTCACTGCTATTTTGTATAAGGGCAATTCCAAGGTAAACAATAATAATAATGTTTGTTTACCCAGGATAGCCTCATCAGTACTAAATACTGTTCTCCCGGAGGGCCCTGTATATTATTATTACCCCAGCTTTAGCATGGCAACTGTAGTGCATTCAAGGAATAAATTCTACCAGGTACCCACTTACTACAACTGGGTTGAGAGTGGGAAACGTAGATTAAAGTCTTGCCAAAAGACGTTAGTGCCGTACCAGGATATCGAACCCGTACCTTGTGATCTGCAGTCAGGTAACTTAGACTACAACACCTCTACAACACCTCTACACCACTTCTACAACACCTCTACATCACTGGTTATCAGTATTTTTGGTGTGTCTATTTACTCAAAAATGATCTGAGAAGCAAAAAAAAAAAAAAAAAAAAAAAAGAAGGTTATCAGCATTTTTGGAGGGTCTTATTACTCTAAAGGGGGTGTTTTAACATCAAATAACACCAAAAGGGGGGTATTTGAACACCCAAAAACACCCCCCCCCCCCCCCCCCCCATCGGTATGCGCATGCTCTACATGTATTTTGTCCTGTACAATACAAACAGCATTACAGTTTTCAGAATCCCTCATGATTCTATCAGGTTGACAGCCCTACTATTACTTAAATCAGACTATCTAACAAGGATAACGACACTTGCGATGTTATTGTTTATTTTATTTTATTCTTGATAATGTATGGGACAGCAAATGATTACCTAAATACCTTGCACTCGCCCATTACCCTAAACTAGTCTTTGAAATGTTCATATTAAAATATGGCATGGCAAAGCTTGGGCTGATGCATTCAAGGCAGGTTAAGCTTCTTTTTACCCATTCCTGTTCTAATGTTGTAACATTAATTAGCACTATAGTTCGGTACCAGAACCGGTCTCAAACTTGCCAGACTGAAACTCAAATCAGGTCAACTCGGTAACAGAGGTCCAGGAGAAAAGAGTTTATTTGTCTTCTTCTATCACTTTGAAAGTTTAGTTTTATAATACACATTTGTGTGTAGGTCAAGATGTATGCTAAGAGTATTGTCATATGTGTTGCAAAGCCCTCTAAGGAAATGAACACACATTTTTTCTTCACAAAAGTTTGATGATCGATTAAACTGTGTTCTTTAAATGAGTTCCTGGACTGTTCAACGATCCAGACCAGACCAAGATTTGGGGTTGCAGACCACATGTACAGCACTAAATGTAATGGATGTTAGGTATACTTATTTCTTCCTGCTTTATAAGAGGAATTAGCACACAGTATATTTACTTTCTTCAAACCAATACTGCTATCCTTACTGAATGACTCGATAGTAAATAAATCTTTGCACTTTCTAGCACACATGTACCATAAATGCTAAAATCATCTGAAGCATTTACCAGTTTCTCCCTGTGAAAGGAGAAGCAAAATATAGGCATGTAACAACACATTACTGCTACATGGCTTGTTCTTTGCTACAGTGTACATAAAAGTAAATACATACATGTAATCAGTTTTTAAAACAATTTGTTGATCCAGTAAAGGGCTGAGACCAGTACACTGTGAAATTCAAACAGTTAAGAGTTTAACAAAATTGTGGGTTCCACATTAATACAAAGAGTTAATTTAGTATGGCTGCTTCCTGAATTAAAGAAATATAACAGGGATAAAACTGTTTCAGAGGACATAATTCAGAGACAAGTTTGTACTTGCATGATAAAGCAAACAAAATATTTGGTAGTTTTCTAGGATTTCAATAGATTGCCTACCTTACCTGCAATCACACCTTCTGGGTTGAGGTAAGATAACTTATGGAAATATAGTGGCATGAAAAGACACATTTGGAACACAAAAGATATTACAATTAGTGATAACTGTAAATTAAAATTTTTGATTATTGGTATGACAGTTTTAACATTACATTTAGCCTAATTAAAGTCATCAAGCTATTTTCACCAGCTCAATCTTCTTCTGATATGTCCTACTTATTTGCCATAAAACTAAGATTTTCCACCATTATGAATTTTGTGTTCTGGATGCGCCTTTTCATGACACTACATTTCGCTACGCTACCTACTGGTTACTACAATCTGTCTTAAGCTTCTACAATCTGTCTTAAGCTTCTACAATCTGTCTTAGGCTTCTACAATCTGCCACTAAAAATAAGGCAGCATAGCAGTCATAGATATACATGAACCAGACATATTCTCATTATAGTGTACCAACCACCTGAAAAAAGAATTTGTATACTGCTATGAAGTATAAAATTAACCTCAAAGAACTTTGTCAGAAATTCTATAGGTCAACAGTTTAGGAGTATGAAGGAAATAAAGGATAACATGAAGGTGCTTGCACGGAACCGAACCTCCAATTGAGTTCCACACAAGCCCGTCTTGGCGAGCGCATACGGGTGCATTGAGTAGTCTACTCACGAGTCGCTTTTATGCTTATAGAGAGGATAATTACATGTAAACTTGTAATATCTCTTTATAGAAGTGATATTCGAAGCCCATATTTGGAATATAGTAGAATGACATGAAACCTCTAACATTTGGAATATAGTAGAATGACATGGAACCTCTAACATACAGAGTAAAATATTTTTTGGTGATTGGTACCCTTTAAGACCATGACTAAAACTTTGGTGAGTTAAAACTTTGGTTTTAACTGCACAGTGCACCACAATCTTGATGCAATAAAATGTTGAAAGACATTTTGGTTACATTTGAAATTCATGAAATGTTACAAGGTATTGCAAGGCCATAAAGTAAAATTGAATTCATCTGATATTGCAAAACTTCCAATCCAGGGAAAGGCCTAATGGACACCAATTTAGGGACAGTCTTGGATATGGTAACAGTTGACACTGTCCCTGTGGACAGCCTTTTTCATATCATGTGGTGTGTGATGGTTCATTGCACTACACCAATTTGTACAACCACTCACAAATATGGAAGGTCTAAAATTCCCATTTTTTCTTTGAATAACTAAACTCCATTGGCTTTTAATTCCAACATTTCAGCTCCTGTTCAAATTCAAGTTCAAGATTTATTTACACATTCCACTCTTAAGTCAACAACAACCAAACATTACAAATAGTCATCCAATTGCAGAAAAGAAATACATTACAATACAGTCTATTCTAAAAAATAGATGAAATTAACAGGGGAACCACATAAGACATAGGCCTTTCAAGGCAGAACCCGTAAAAGATCACAAACAATAAAACTTTATATACTGTACAGAATGAAAGCTAACAAGCACAGAAAATCTGCAGATTGTGAATTGCGAGATTAAAAGCATGCACACTGATTAACCCTTTCATGACAAGAATTATTTAAGGGCTAAAACTGATCACAAGTCATTTTGTTTTTTTAAATCAGCAACAATATTTTTCTTTCAATGCTAAATGGTTCTAATGAAATTCATTGCTTTAAAATCAACATAGATGGTTAGAAACTTTGAAGAAAAGTTGAAAAATTGCCAGTCTTGATAAAACGCAATGATTTTGAACTTCACAATTGTTTTGCCAATTTAAATGTTTTAAAGCTTATTCTTCTTTTCAAAATTCCTGGCATCAAAACGCAATGTGGTCATGCAGTAAAATGGACCGTTGTGTGCAGAAAATTTTGCTCTTTCTACTCAATGACATGTATCTGGTATATTTTTAAGGGCTCTGAATCAAAAGTTCTTGAGCCAAACCAGAAAATGTGGTCAATTGTCTTGAAAGGGAGAGAATTTGAATTTGGGTATTAAAAGGTGAAATGTGATCTGTGGGCTTTCTCATTCTTTTGATGCTATTGCGAAACAGTATCAGGGTAGAAATGTCTCCTGAAAATGATTGCTCTTCATATTTAAGATGTGACGAAAGATAGCTGAAGTTTGGACCAAACTTTCATACCATATGTGTGCAGTCCCATACAGACATATTTGTGTGCAGTGCATAATTATGAATTTCGGCAAGATTGAGTTACTTTCTAATCATTTTATGATTCCAAAACCTCACAATATACACCAATTCTTACCTAATACATAATCGACCTTTCCCAGTTGCTCCAAGAAAGTTTCTTTCAGTGTAATTGGATGACCAGAACTCAATTCTATCTTTAAGCATAGATCCCGTAGAGAATCATACCGATTATAATTACAAAGATACATGTTACGTTGAGGATGATCTTGTCCCTTTTAGTTTGAAGGACTTTAGCCATCTGTGAGGTCTCCCGAGCTTTCAGCCTAGAGCTAGTCATGTATTCCGTGTTGGAGAAACCACAGAACCAGTTAAAAGAGCGATGCCACCAACTCTCATGTTCAGCTGGGC
The DNA here is from genome assembly GCA_025618425.1 of Heliocidaris tuberculata. Lineage (NCBI taxonomy): Eukaryota > Metazoa > Echinodermata > Echinoidea > Camarodonta > Echinometridae > Heliocidaris > Heliocidaris tuberculata. The sequence goes on along the minus strand of CM046852.1, from coordinate 27,504,285 downwards.
CTACAAGAGAGAAAGATACATCAGGTTTACAGGGCATTTAGAATTATAAACTAATTAGGGCCATTCTTTATAAAGTGAAACTATCGGTCACACACATGACCATCTCATTTTGCCTCATTGCTGGAAAATCTGATTACATTTTGTTGATTTTTTTATATCACCAGTTTCTTACATGAAAAAGATTTCCTTTTCTTTGATAAGAAAAAGTAATTTCCCAACCATAATGTTTTACAGAGGCATTTAAAAACACCATTTTTTGAGTGATCACAAATGTGACCGACCCAATTTTCACCTCTAAAAGAAAAGAATGTTCACTAATTTATGGAAAATTGCTTTCAAACTGTTCAGAGTAATCCCACCATACAGCAATGAAAAGTGGAAACTTGCACTCCACAGGAAATACTAGAAAAGTAGGTTTGAATACCAACAAGTAAGACCCTTTTTCGGGCAAGGTCACACACGTTACCAACCTAACGTTGATCTCTGAAAGAAAATGATGTAATCTCCTTTTAAATAATTACCCTCCATCTGTTGGAGGTAAAGATTGTTATTTAAATATCCAAATGAGAGACTTTTACTACGAGACAAATACTGGAAAATTAGGTTTAAATGAACTATTTTTCAGAATTTTTTGTTACACACATTGACACATGACTGAGAATGGCCCATCATAATAATAACATGTCCATTTATTTGGAGCAAGTACTATACAAATATACTCTAATGCATTTTTACAGGGTATCATATTATCATCCCAGCTTTAGCCGAGCTTCCATTAGGCACTCGGCTTTGGTAAAGAAGAAAAATAAATTGTGAGCTTTCTAATTCTTTATATGTCAGTTTGGAAGAATATCATAGAAGAAATATCCTGTGAAAAGGATTGATCTTCAAATGCCCCCATATTCAAAATGTGACAAGAAATAGCTGAAATATTCGGACCAAACTTTCATGCCACTGTGTGCAGTGCAAGTGACTTTCATCAAGATTTACTCAATTTTCTTTTCATCATTCCAAATGCTCATAATATACACTAATTATTATGTACTATATGTATATAAAATCCACCTTTCCCAATTGCTTCAAGAATAAAGACAGTTTCTTTCACAATATAGTCCCATGACCAGAAATGAAGTTTATCTATAAAGGTCACTTAGGGCATAAAACTGAGTTGCATCTGTGTACAGTGGACATGCATTGCAGTTTCACTCAAAGGTTCAACTGTGTATGACCTTATGACAGAGATACAAAGTGTCATTTAGAACATGAAGTAAGTTGCATTCATGTACAGTTTACATGAATTACAATCTCACTGGTAAAGCAATGTAATACCACAATCTTTTGCGTGCAAGAAATAATCACAAAGTTTGCAACTTGGTATCAAAGCTTAGTAAAAGTTTCAGGCAGGAGAATTATTAAACCAGATCATTGAGGTTTATTTCCAATTCCAATGCACATACATTTTCTTGCCAAAAAACAACCCTTGTTAACGATTTTTTAAGGGTTGCTATTCCTTTCATTTACCTCATTACCATTCTGTTCATTACAAATCTTACCGTCTCTAATCATGTCTTGTGAGTTGACCTCTAGGTCGACTTGTTTGCCCTTTGACCCTATGCCATCATTGAGCTCTCCTTTGACCTCTGAAGCCATTCTATCATTGAGCTCTACAGCTTCATACTTGTCTTTGCGGATTTGACCATCCTCGTTGCCAGCCTGGTACGCCATGATGTCCCATCTCTCAGCGGTGCTATACCTCGTCCAGAATGTCAAACGGTACAGCTGAATAATAAATGAATTCAAGTGAATGGAAATAAAATTAATTGAACTGAAACATATGCCATGATATCCCATCTTTGGGAAGAGCTATACCTTGTCCAGAATGTCAAACATAACAGCTGAACAATAGATGAATTAAAATTGAAATTAATTGAATTGTACTGAGCAGAACTGAATTGAGTTGAATTGAATTATATGCCATGATGTCCCATCTCTGAGCAGAGCTATACCTAATCCAGAATGTCAAGCCTTACAGTTGAAATGAATTGAAGTGAATGGAAATGAACTTAATTGAACTGAATTGAGTTGAATAGAATCATATGCCATGATGTCCCATCTCTGAGCAGAGCTATACCTAATCAAGAATGTCAAATGTTACAGTTGAATAATAAATTAATTGAAGTGAATGGAAATGAACTTAATTGAACTGAATTGAGGTGAATTGAATTATATGGCATGATGTCCCATCTCAGAGCAGAGCTAAAACTAATCCAGAATGTCAAACATTACAGTTGAATAATAAATGAATTGAAGTGAATGGAAATGAACTTAATTGAACTGAACTGAGTTGAACTGAATTATATGCCATGATGTCCCATCTCTCAGCGGTGCTATACCTCATCCAGAATGTCAAACTGTACAGCAGAATAATAAATTAATTAAATTGAAATGAACTGAACTGAACTGTACTGAAATGAACTTAATAGAGTTGAATTGAATTATAAGCTATGATGTCCCATATCTGAGCAGAGCTATACCTCCTCCAGAATGTCAAACGTTATAGGGCCATTCTCAGTCACGTGTGTGACCAAAACCCTGAAAATAGTTCACTTAAATCTAATTTTTCAGTATTTGTCTTGTAGTAGATGTCTCTCATTTTGGATATTTGAATAGCAATCTTACCCCTAACAGATGGAGGGTAATTATTTTAAATGAGAGTACATCATTTTCTTTCAGAGGTCAAAATAAAATCAGTCACGTGTGTGACCTCACACAATAAAAGTCTTACTTGTTGCTATTCAAACCTACTTTTCTCGTATTCTCCTTGGAGTGCAAGTTTCCACTTTCCATTGCTGTATGATGGGATTACTCTGGACAATATGAAAGCAATTTTCCATAAATGAGTGAACATTCTTTTCTTTTAGAAGTGACCATTGGGTCGATCACATGTGTGACCACTCAAAAAAGGGCATTTTTAAATGTCTCTGTAAAAACATTTTGGTTGGGAAGTGACTTATTCTTGTCAAAGAAAGGGAAATATTTTTCATGTAAAAAACTGGTGATATATAAAAATCAATAAAATGTAATAAGATTTTCTGGAAATGTGGCAAAATTAGATTGTCACATGTGTGACTGTTTGTTCGACTTTACAAAGAATGGCCCTACAGCTGAAGAATAAATGAACTGAAGTGAACTGAAGTGAAATGAATTAAATTGAATTGAACTAAATTGAAGTGAAATGAACTTGACTAAATAGAATGTCATGATGTCCCATCTCTCAGCAGTGCTACACCTCGTCCAGAATGTCAAATGGTACAGCTAAATAATAAATAAACTAAAGTAAATTGAAGTGAATTGAAGTGAATTGAAGTGAAATGAAGTGAAATGAAGTGAATTGAACGTATTTGAATTGAATTGAATGCCATGATGTCCCATCTCTCAGAAGTGCTGTACCTTGTCCAGAATATCAAGCACTACAGCTGAATAAATGAACTGATGTTAATTGAAGTGAATTGAAGTGAATTAAACTGAACTGAATTGAAATGAATGCCATGATGTCCCATCTCTCAGCAGTGCTTTACCTTGTCCAGAACATCAAACACTACAGCTGAATAATAAATGAATCGAAGTGAATTGAAGTGAACTGAAGTGAACTGAAGTGAATTGAACTTAATTGAAGTGAAATGAATGCCATGATGTCCCATCTCTCAGCAGTGCTATATCTTGTCCAGAATATCAAATGGTACAGCTGAATAATGATCATAACAATATTAATCTTGAGTTCTGAGCCCAGCTGTCTTATGAAGAGTTGTGATTGAGCCAAGGGCAAAAGTTGCAGAAGCATATTGCCTGCTTGGAGCCAGGAGAGAGAGAGAGAGAGATAGAGAGAGAGAGAGAGAGAGAGAGAGAGAGAAAGAGACTCTTGCATATTGCTCTGGGATGGGTTTAGAAAATAGTTGTGTATTTTTGCCAACTAATGATTATCAATTCCTTGTTGTGACCTTCGAAAATATAAAGAACAAGAGATGTAAAACCATGCATAGATGGTAGACAATAGAGCACAGTATAACTAGCAAAAATAAATAGCACAAATAGGCTTTTTATTCATTTTTGGACACAATATTCTATATTTAGGCTGTGCTTCAAGTTAAGAATTTAGGAAAGTGATGTCTTTCATAATAATATGGGTAAGGTTTTAGAATGGAGAGAGAGAGAGAGAGAGAGAGAGAGGTCTTATGTATTGCTCTGGGATGGACTTCAAAATGAAGGGAGAGAGAATGAGAGTGACAGAGGGACAGAGAGATAGCCTTAGGCTTACATATTGCTCTGGGATGAGTGTTAGAATGAAGAGAGAGAAAGAGAGATAGTAAGAGAAAGTCTTACATATTGCTCTGGGATGGGTTTTGTCATAAGACTGATGATGATGATACTCAGCATGCTCCACACATAGAGGAACAGAGCAAAGTACATGTAGTGAATCAGAAGATCTCTCATCACAGCAGGTCTATGGTCCTCCTCTCCACACCCAGGAGCTGGGTAGATGAAATCCAGCACCATCCGTATCACACCAACAATGAAGGACCCTGTTAAGCCCCAGAACGCTCCCGTCTCATTGATGCGTTCCCATAGCAATGCTACAGTGAACAGACCTGGATAATGAAAAGAAAACATTGGGGTAAAGATGTTCAGTGCACATCAAGATAAAGTGGATTTCTGAACAACACTATGTTCAGGCTATGTATTTTGCCTTCATGCACCATCGTCATTGGTGCTGGCAAATTTCAGGTTGTGCTGTTTTCAGCAAGTTTTCACAATTTTGTTTACCAGTGGCTGACCTAAACTTAACCAAAACATATAGCTATTACATGATAACAATTTACAGACAGTTTTGAACATATTTTCTTGAAATGTAGCTTCATTGAAAGAACTCTAAATTGTGCATGAACAAAAATGTGTACTAACCAGCGATGGATGGAGCCAGATAGGCAGTGATCTGTTGGATGTAATGGAAGAGTTGACCTCCTTGACCACTCATTACGATGGGAACCCAGAGCACACTGATACCAACCAGAACTACCACAAAGACTCTGAAGAAAAATATTACGGTTTAACTTGTAAGGACAATCGAATCTTAAAGGCACATAGCCATAGGTTCTCATGGGGAATTTAACAACATTCAAGTGTTTACCTTATAACAGGTGTTGTCAGTCACCGAGAGTCGACTCCACTTTTAATGACAGGCAGTTCTTATGTCATGCTTTGTGCCCTCTTCCTACTACATTGTAAGGCAATGTCATCATCATAAATCTCCCCAGCTCAAGTAATTCCATGGTGGGACAGACCCATGGTCAGACCCATCTCCCTGGTTTCGCTGCCTACCTTCATGCCTGGGAGACCTCACACATTTAATTGGTAATGCAACCTAAATCTGTAGTCAGCGAATTATGATACAATGCACATGGACACTGGCGACTCAGTACCTTCAAATATTGTACATGTACCATGAAGCCTCCTTGGTGATCTGTTGTATGTAATGGAAGAGATGACTACTCATTATAACGGGAACCCAGAGCATACTGATACCAACCAGTACTACATTGTATCATGAAGACTATGAATCTGAAATATTGCCCCATGAAGCCTCATTCACATTCGACAAATAAAATTACTTAAAGGTAACAGATAGTTTTGGGAAGCCCTCAAAAACTTTCGTGAGATTTCTTTGATTTTACTTAATAAACAGCAGGGTACTAACATAACTAAGATGCTGTGAAGTTTTTTCCTCCTCAAGTGAAATATTTATCGAATGAGAGGTGAAAAGTAATAAAAATCCCTGGCCCCAAAAAGAGGGGATGTAAATTCAAACAATGGCCACACACACACTACTTACATGAGGACTGCAGTGTGTGTAGAATACGCTACACATAATGCGAAGCGCTGGGTTTATTGTGCGGGGAACCTTCGGGTGGATATGGTCTTAGCGTGAGGCAGTGAAAAGCCGTTACCAAGCGTTTCTTATAGATATTAATTTACACTAAAATTTGTTCGAAATCGTGAATGGAATGTTAAATAATCTCGTACATATGTCTTATGATAAAAGGAGAATAGTATGTGACTATTTCAGATAAGTTTCTTGCCAGTACGATTTTTGCTACCAAGACTGTCTATGAGCTTTAAGCATAGAGCTCTTCACATTTCTGTATCCTATACTACACAGACAAGAGTGTGGGTATTTGAATTTTTTAAACATTTTAGTTTGCCTTTGAATGAGTCAACAGATGCAGATTCACCGAGTTGGGTAGGGAGCAATTTCTATATGGCGAATGTTCTTGGAATAACAGTTAAAAGAAATAAAGATTTACCGTCCCACAATCATGAGTTCTAGCTCATATTTCTTATTCTGTTTTCTGCTCATCAGCGCCATCTCTTGGTCTGTAGGAAAGCTACGAAGGAATCTCCAGATATCCATCGTGAAGATCGTTGACCCGCTATTAAAGATGGACGTCAGGGAACTCATGAGGGCGCTAAGCATGACAGCAAGCATTAAGCCACGGACACCTGGAAGGAACAAATAAAAATCTATTGCATTAAAATAACTTTTGCAACCAAATCCTGAACTAAACATGCAGTCACAATGTACAGTATTTAATTATGATGATAAACAATCACAGCATATTTCATAAAAATACTGAGGTCATAATAATGACATAGAAAAGAAATGATCGGAAAGTAAGAAATAATAAGAATACACACACAAGAGATAGAGTAGGTTAGCAATATGTGAGGTACATGTAGAACCAGTGATGTGGACCAATCACCTAAAAGAATAAATTGTGTGCATCTTTTGTACATAGGATTACCAGAAGAAAATCCTTACCCAGCATTCTCTGAGATAATGGTTAACATTTTGTGGTTTGGCTCAATAACTTTTGATTCAGAGCCCTGAAAAATATACCAGATACATAAGTAGGAAGAGCAAAAATTTCTGCACACACTATGTCCATTATTGTTATGTGACCATACTGCGTTTGATCCCAGGAATTTCAAAAAGGAGAATAAGATTTAAAATCCTTAAATTGGCAACACATTGAGAGGTTCAAAATCATTGTTTTTTATCAAAAATGGCAACTTTTTCAACTTTTCAACATTTCTTTTAACCATGTATATTGTTTTCAAAGACATTACCCCTTATTACACTCTTGTAGACTAAAAGAAAAATATTATTGTTGCCAATTTGAAGAACAAAATGTGATCAATTTAGCCATTCAATAATTCCTGTCCTGAAAGGGTTAAGGGGAAAATAAGAGTAGACAAATTAAAATAAGGATGAATGTATAAAAAAAAAATTGAAGAGGAAAGTTTACTATGGGTATGCTTTATCAAAATCCAATGTTTCCACAACAAATATACATTTAATACCTTTTATACAAATTAGAATAAATTGGCAAGATATCAAAGAGCTTCAGGAAAGGGTTAGTCCATGACGATGTTTAAAAAAATATAACTTCTACAGCTAATATGATTATCAAATTGATGTCAATAATATGAACAAATGATAGAGTCGTTCTAATTACATATGCGACATGTTAAATCTTTAATTCAGACAAATTTGCACTCAATGTGGAGAAAATTGAGAAGGGATCTTGAAAATAAGTCAACCTCATAAAGTGGCATCTATTTGGACTTGAAAGAAAACTTTGACTGATAAATTAAATTGCAAAATTGGGTGGAAAAAAATAGGATGAAAAATCAGGACTTCCTTGGAGCACTGACTAAGCCAATTTTTTTACTTGCATGAGGTTAACTACATGTATACATAAAATGATTACTTTCTGACATGTCTTTCTCAAAGGCAAGTTTCACTCTCTTAGGACTGCTTCAAAAGTTCTTAATATCGACATCAAAATGTTTGCTTTCTTCACCCACTTAAAGGAACACATGCAAGTCAAGTGGCAAAGCATTATGGGTAAAATGAGCACTCAAAGAAAAGACACCCAACCATCAAATGTGCAATAAGTAAGAAAATTATGACACAGATAGGCAATGAAATATATACATGATAGTATAGGATCATAAGCGTGAAGTTTGCATTTTAGGTGTAAGTTAGAAAAACGGTTAGAGAGAGTATGCACTCAAATGTCTGTATAATACCGCTTGATATACAATAAAAATTCTTTGAATTTATCATTATTTCTGACACCTCCTCATTGTAACACTGGAATGAAACATTGGAATTTACCAACTACCCCTGGGGAAAACTACACCCCAACATCAACTACCTATCCTCAGACAATTACCCCACAGAACTGTACCCTTGTACAGGACCATTACCCCTGTACAACTCTAATGAGCCAAATAAAAATTACCCCAATATTACCCCAATTTAAGGCAGCTAATTTGTAATTACAATCTGTACATGTGCTGATAAAGGTCATTTGTACCAACTACAATTGACCTTTATAAGCTGTCATTTTGTATGCACCAAGATGCGCGCAGCAATATGATTTACATGTTAAACAAGCAGCGCATCCACCAACACAAATGGGTGTGCGCGTATAAATTTGGGTCATTTCAAGGTCTTTGTACCATAAGCTAATTACAAACTGGTTTATTATACTTTCTCGGGATAATAAGATTAGGGTTACTTGTCCAGGAGGTGTGAACCTGGTGGCTTACTTAGCTGAGAGTAATTGTCCTAGAGTCTATTATTTGCCACTCTCTGTTTACAGGAGCTAGATTTATTATCCCAATACTGAAAAAAGGGCTAGTATGGGCAAACTAATGAGAACAGAAAGCTTTTTCTTTCAAAAGGTAATAAACAAAGAATAGTAGCAACAAAAAACAAACTTCTCCCCTTTCCAATACACTTTAGAAACCTTTTCTTAAAGGGTACCAATCATCAAAAATAATTTTGCTCTGTAGGTTAGAGGTTTCATGTTGTTATACTATATTCAAAATATGGGCTTCAGATATTAATTCTATAAAGAGATATTGCAATTTTGATTACACTCTCTATAAGTGTAAAAGCGAATCTTCGAGTAGACTATTCGACGCACCCGTACGCGCTCGCCAAGGTAAAGGCTCGCGTGGAACCAAACTCTGAGCTCGGTTACGCGAGAGCATTTTCATGATATCCTTTATTTCCTTCATACTCATTAACTGCTGACCTATAGAATACCAGACAAAGTTCTTTGGGGTTGATTTTATACTTTCTAGCTGTACACAAATTATTTTTTCAGGTGATTGGTAGCTTTAAGAACTATAGGAAGTTAATTTATTGATTCTGGAGTACCATGGACTCATTTTACAGGCACCATTCTGAGAAAAGATATCTTTCAGCAGGAAGATAAATACTGGTCATGCTTTGGATATTCATTGGCATCTAGCTAACTAGAGTAATGACTACAAAAGCTGTTGCATTATCAAAATATCTGTACAGTCCAATCTCGTTTATCTGACCATGTCAGAACCAGCGCCAATTTGCATACGTAATTTGGCAGGAAAGGAGAATAATGCTAGAACTCAGTATTTCTATGCAGTTCAGTAAAGGGATGATGCATAACGTACTTATTTGTTGCTGTGATTGTTTCAGGTAATAAACTCTAAGTGTTTTTGCTTTACATGGTACATGGAATAGCAATAAAATCATTGATACATGTACACCGTGAAAGTTTCAAGTGAATTTTAAGCTAGTTTTGTGTGATATTCTCAGGTGGAAATGAATGATAGAACAGGGAGGTGTTTCATAAAGCTGTTTGTAAAGTCAGCATGACTTTACGAACGACTTGAATATGAAGTGCCAGATGGGATGCCCAAAGTTTTTCCTGATGTTTTAAGAAAGTGTGACTGTATTTCCAATAACCTCCACTAAATTATGGCAAAATATATAATTTGCATTAAATATGTTTATTATAATAAAAATGTTAATCTACATCTGCACAGTTCAGCTTTAATTGATGCAGTAAAAAATGATTGAGCCTCCCATTTGGCTTGTCATATTTAAGTCATTCGTAAAGTCATGCGTAACTTTACAAACAGCTTTATGAAACACCCCCCAGTGTACATATACTGAGAGATCCCTTCCCACTGACACAAGGACCGAAGTACATGTACAGCTGGTGGCTGCATAAACAAGGTCAGACTGTAAATATATAATCGGGTGAGTCCAAAGTATTTGGTCATATATGTTACAAAGTTTTATGGAGCAGTGGTGTATCAAGGATTCGTTTAAGGGGGTGTCTTTTTGCTCCCAAATTCTCTGACAAGCAAAAAAAAAAGGGGGTTATCAGTGTCAGCGTCATTTTGGCGTCAAAAATAAGCTTTTGCTTCATTTCTAAAGGGGGGTGTCTTAACACCTAGAACACCAAAAACACCTAAACACCCCCCCCCTCCCTCGGTACGCGCATGTCATGGAGTTCTGAGCATAAAGTGACATCAAACATGTCACTTCATATTTGGTCTGATCTAAGCTCATAGGAAGGCCTTTAACTTCACCCATTTCCCAGTGAAACCAGGTGGTCCATGTAGTTGACCTATGGACACTACAGGGTGAGTCAGAAAAAATGTTACATTTTAAAATGCTTATATTACTAATATGATAGAAATATCATAATTCTTGCCTCACAGTTAGATAGAATAACTCTTCTAGTTTTATTTGATACCACATTTGTGGGAAATCGGTAATGAATTTACTGGATAGGAATCAGTTAATGTGTCTGGGTGAAAACCCATTTGCGCCAACATCAACAATGCCTTGTCTGATTTGGATGAGACTGCACAATGAGCAAAAAAGTCTTTTGTAATGATAATTGAGTTATTCCAAATCAGGCAAGGCTATTGAAGCTAATGCTGAACAGCTCCTGTGGTATGGCTTCTGACTTTATTTATTCATTTACTTATTGGTTCTCATGTTTATTTGTCTTGATTAAACATATGCATAAACTGTACACTCATTGTTTGTGTGAATGTTGTTGTCTCTGTTTCAGCAAGTAATCATACCACTTGGCACAAATGAGTTTTGACTATCTTTCAAACAATGGCTGCTGTACACTCAACCGTAACAGCAACACTGAAACAAATGTTACCAAATAACAAAGGAATATATACTCTATCCATACATGCTAAAAAATACTCTGTTAATCCCACAATTTTTTAAAAACAATACTCAATTAAAAAAGTGTAACAGTTTTTCTGAATCACACCGTAGAAAACTCAGTAGTCAACAGGTTAATACAGTGATCAGAGATGTGGTCAGGAACATATGGGAGAAAAAAGCTTGGACTTGCCACATACTAAGCTGCATTCTTTGAGAGTACATTCCTGGCTTGGCCAAACATGACCAGGGTGTTCAGACACAAAAATTTATACCCAAAACGGTATAGCTATATACGATGAATTTTTGTGGATTTATGTGCCTGAACGGTGACTAACGAAACGTCGTATAACGAAACGTCGTATAACGAAACTGGGGTCAGAGCACTGTTTCGAACTAGAACTCGATAACGAATCACCTTTCCATGTGTGTCTGAACGTATGGCGACCATAGAACGGTATAACTGAGCGGGGCTTAACATGAGCGCGCGTGAAAGGTGTCCTTACTAGGAGGCGGGGACTGGCGGCGACCATAACAACATGCGTAGTGGAAAACTGCGCATCTATTCGATGTTTTTCTTATCGGTTGAGATATGTGTCTGAACGGTCCGTAGGCCATACGATGAAAATTTTATATGTTTCTTTATCGAGTTTCGGTATAAACATTTTGTGTCTGAACAGGGGGGACTTCTAACAGAAGGTCTCTCCACATTCACATATTGTTTGTTAAAAGCCAGAAGGCATTTGACTCTGTGGTACATGTATATGATATGAACAGACCTGTTCACAAAGTTATTCAAATTTATGGATGTTTCTTTCCTGGGGACCTGGTAACGACGTATTCCTTTAACCTGTTATTAATGAATGGATTATAATACTTGGAATCAAGTTTGCATAAATTACTTGCTGCTATGTCTGACAAGCCTCTGACAAGCTTTCAGGTTGTCAAGAACAACCTTTGTCTAAAAGTATGCATAAAATTTGAATATATTTGTGAACAGGTCTATTAACATCCTTCTGGTTTGGCACAGAAGAAATAAACATGGTGTTTACAAGCCAAATTTTTTCAAGTCACATGCAATCCATTTCCACACATCCATGAAGTCAATTCCAAAGTCCAAACAAAACATCACCTTTTCCCCCCATGCACACCTCTCTACGATGACCTTAGACCTCTCTTGAATCAATAGTTACAAGATGATTAGTTGTCACTAAACACTAGATAGGATGCACCTAAGATCCAATTTTCAAAGAAATTGCAATTTCACTGGAAACAAAAACCCACATCTTCCTGCTTGAGAGACATCTAAACAAGTAACATAAATTCTACCATACATCATTAAAGCGGTACTACGTTGTTTGAAAAAGTTCCATTCATAAAAGTAACAAGATCACAGTAGTAAACATAAGGTAGCGTCATGGTGTGTAAGAACGCGTGAAAGACGCATATGACAAAATTATTCAAAATCAAAAGTGTATTCTATAGAGGCAGAATAAAAATATTACGATGTAGAATTAGTATTTACCTCTCTGAACACTTTTAAGCAAAATAATATGACAACTTTTATTCAGATTTGTCTGATTCTAAGTTCAGAAGCACAGACACAACTAGCAATTTTCCTCCCTGTGTCTTTCCCGCCTCTTTATGCACCACTGCGTTTCGCTAAGCTACCTCAGTGACATAACAGCAACTAATGATGAGGTCAAGTTCAGGTAAAGGTGTAAAATAACTTGTGAGCTTTCAAATTCTTTCTGCATGTGGCAGAATACCAGAGCAGAAGTGTCCCCTGAAAAAAAAACCTCTTGAAATTCCCTCATATGCCAATCATGATAAGACAGCATAAATATATTCAAATCAGACAAATTTCTGTGCCAAATACTTTTCATTTTTAATAGGTGTTTTTCAGCAAATTTGAGTATATTTCTGATAATTTTGATAATTCCCCAAACCTCACAACATAAAATTATCATTTTGTACCACACACTGAACTTTTCCAAATAACATCTAGCCAGTGGATGACCAGTACTCAATGACATCTTTAACAAGAAAAGGTCTCAACACAGATGAACCTGTGCTACATGTACATGTACATGTTAGAAGCTACTGCACACAGTGCAATCCAACTGAAACCAGATTTAGGGAAAGACTATGATATCATCAAATTTGAATACAAAACATCTTTCTTATAGTGGTCGCTTACAATCATATATATAAAAAGGAAAATTGTACTTGTTAATCAGGTCTGATCAGCAGCGAATCGCACAGACGTTAGACCACTTGCAAGACTGTCGAAGAAATGACATATTTACAGTACTGTATATTACCATTAGGAAACTCAATCAGGAAGATTTTTGGGGGGTTTAAATTTTTGTATCTCATCATAATGCAAATTCTTCCTAAGTCTGTTTGCATTTAGAATGTGTAGTGTGCGGAAGACTACTGTAAAACCAGAAAAGTTCACAACATGAAACTTTCGCGAACTTTACACACCAGCCATTTTGACGGCAAGAACCTTTTGCGAACTTTACACGCCGGCCATTTTGACAGCAAGAAACTTTTGCGAACTTTACATGCCAGCCATTTTGACAGCAAGAAACTTTCGCAAATTGCAAAATTCAATGGTGTGTCAGATGTGATTCAGTTATTTTACGTCACAAAACTTTCGCGAGTCTGAATCACCAGTGGGATTCACAAGCCTTAAATGTAAGTAAACGCTTCTGGTTTTACAGTATACATCGAGAGTGAAATATACATACCAATCATCATGCTTGCTTCGTCATCACTGATCTGTTTAAAATGAACCATGTTTAAAATTTGCTTGATCTTAACAGAGGTGTGGTCAAAAGTTTACATACACCCGGTATAACAAAAATTATCTGATTCACATCATTACAGCTTTACAAATTTCTGCCAACTTTTCTAGAGAAAAAGATAGGGCATCTAATCTTTTTTCACAAAATATATGTTTTCAATGAAGACAGGTAGAAACACAATAGAGTTGATAATAGCTTTATTCCATACATTGTCTGTTTGGAACCAGAAGGGCATTAGCTCTGTGTTAAAGTATATGAGTTAACACCCTTCTGGCTCCAAACAGACAATATATATTAGGCCTAGGGGTGAAATTTTTATACAAACACCAACCATATTTTTGAATGGAACAGCTATTATTTCTCTACATTTCCAATAATCACATAGAGAAGATATTAACCAACTTTTTGGAGAAATTTTTTTTGGCAAGAAAACCCCAAAACGTGACCAACTTCAATCCACTTTGCCAGAGGAGTGATCAAACAGCCCAATTGTATTCTTGAAGATCCTACATGTAGATGACATCACCCCTGAATACAAGTAATTGTTCAAAATGAAGAGATTAAAGGCATGATCATCAAACAGTATGGCTGGTGCATGTAAACTTTTGACAGTCTACATTATGGAAATGTAACCATATGATATCAACTAAATAAAATTCCAAGTATCTCCACTGAACACATACAGTTTGAAAATACATACAGTAGATATCCTACTCGACTCTCTTCATCAACCAGAAAGTTGGCAGCTGTAAAAATGGGATTCAAATATTCCCTACCAGGTGTATGTAAACTTTTGACAACTGTTACATGTCTAGGGTACATGCTTTTCCTAGAAAATGATGCTTTTCATGGATGGCTATGAAGTGACATTTATTTACGTCAGGGTGAATCAATCACAAATTGTCTTTTTTTAAGGTGCAGGCCACTAGTACAAGACCAAAATATGATAGCACTGGTTAGAATGGCTTTCTGCTATGTCATTTTGAGAAGGGAACTGCATCCAGTATAAAGGGTATTTTTAACAGCATGTCAAGCACCTTCAAGATATGTTGGAGAACTGTGGTACATGTATATTGGTGAAAACTCTCAACTCTCATAAAAGAGGTCCTGTGTTTGATACTTGCACAGTGCTTTACATCCTTGGATATGTGTCCTTCTGAAGCCAGGTGTATTAAATGGGGGCCTGGCAATACTTGAGTACTACATTGTAATAGAACTACGGGGCATCGAATCGCCAACGGCTTTCGGCAATCAAGCTTCGGAATAAGAAAAATCCAAAATGGCTCAGGCCAAATAAGATAGCAAGTATACGATTGTAGATAAGCACCAAACTGACCTCCAACTTATCCAAAGGACTTTATAACCAATTATCAATAAATCAAATGGACGGTTTTCATGTCATTTCACCACAGCCACTGGCTGAACAGTAAGATTCTAAAGCACCGCTAAAGCTATAATCAATTAAAATGGACATGCTTTAGGAATATTATAAATGTCATATGGATATGATTTACTTAATTTTAGTAGAAAGTTTGATAGATATTTGTTTATCCATTAATGGAATTGTTATCAAATGGAGAGATACAAATGTTCCCCTCACAGGGAAAGAACATTTGTAATTATTGAAAATATAGTTAATGAATATACATATTCAAAATAGAAATATGGCTTGCAAAGAAGATCTTTTCAAAATTTTAGTTTAATAACTGGATATGATACCATGAAGAGAAAGATGCTAATATATCTACATGTACATGGAATAGAATGTGATTTTAGAGCTTAAAGGGAATCGATAACTTTGTGGAGGCTTGATTTAATAAATTGTTGAATTTTGATATCTATCTTGTATAATGATGTTAAGAAGGACGAATAGAAAGCCAGGCATAAAAAGGTTTTCAAATATACAATGTTAAAGATATCTATGACTGAATACTGCCAATTACGAAACCGTACAAAGGTACGCTTTAGTCTAACACTGCAGTCTATGAGGGGAAATGAGCATGGCATTTCTAGTCATTTGTATGTTTACTTTTGTGAAGCACATGACGATTTTGAAGTGCATTTTTTTTCCTGGGCTTCATTTTGACACCATATTGCATACACTGATGTAGGGCCAAGCAGCTCAGATTTGATCAAGCCTCTACAAAGTAACCAATTCACCTTAAGAAGAAAACTTTTATCCAAGGGTATTTATGCAATACCCAACCCAAAGCATAGCAAGGAGACTTGTATAATAGAGGTATTGGCTAATGGGAGTGTGAGATTAATTTTGATGCATTGCAGCTAGGCAGTATAGGTTGAGCATCCCCTGATAACTGTATCGTAATCTATTCATCATGGCATGTACCTGACAGGTGCACTAACACATGCTCCGGTGACAATTGCTCCGCTTTTTATTTCATCAAAGATATAGGGTTAGAGTTAGGGGTGCAAAAAGGTTTTAGGTTAGGATTAGGTTTAGGTTCAGGGTTAGGTTTAGGTTTAGGTTTAGGTTTAGGGTTAGGTTTAGGTTTAGGTTTAGGTTTTGGGTTAGGTTTAGGTTTAGGGTTAGGTTTAGGTTTAGGGTTAGGATAAGGGTTAGGTTTAGTGTTAGGTTTAGGTTTAGGTTTAGGTTTAGGTTTAGGTTTAGGGTTAGGTTTAGGGTTAGGTTGAGGGTTAGGTTTAGGGTTAGGATTAGGGTTAGGTATAGGGATAGGTTTAGGTTTAGGTTTAGGTTTAGGTTTTGGGGTTAGGTTTAGGTTTAGGGTTAGGTTTAGGGTTAGGTTTAGGTTTAGGTTTTGGGTTAGGTTTAGGTTAAGGTTTAGGGTTAGGTTTAGGGTTAGGTTTAGGTTTAGGTTTTGGGTTAGGTTTAGGTTTAAGGTTAAGATTAGGATAAGGGTTAGGTTTAGGTTTAGGGTTAGGTTTAGGGTTAGGTTTAGGTTTAGGGTTAGGATTAGGGTTAGGTTTAGGGATAGGTTTAGGGTTAGGTTTAGGGTTAGGGTTATGGTTAGGAATAGTTTGGCCCCGAGGGGCATGTCTCATTGAGCCCTTTACATCATCCGCGTAAATCACTTTCTGAAAAGCACCCTACACGGGGATCGCAATAGGAATAGTTTTGATACCCTAAACAGGGAAACCCGTCTAACATCTCTGATTTTTATACCCTTCACGGCGATTTCTTGCATGGTATCATATTGAGGATTACATCATCATCATAGACCTTTTTTTAGGCAAAAGGAGCCGTAAAAGAAATTTAACCTAATTTGGAACACATTACCAAACTATATTTTCATCCCTGATTTTAATTTCACCTCTGAATTTGATACCCTTTTTCTTGAATTTTGCTGTTTTTGATATCCTGAACGTGTAACCTGGGTTATCCGCTTGATGCGGAAAAAATGCCCCCCCCCCCCCCCCCCCCCCCCCCGGAGTTTGGCCCGGCAATGATGTTAGATATTTGGTTAGTATAGAAATTAACTGCAGAGCAATTGTCACCGGAGTGTGTGTGTGTGGTACAACTATCTGACCTTACAGCTCAAAAATGTCAAAGAAAGCAAGTCAAGGAAACATCTAGTGTTTTGAGTAAAATGTTGCAAATTTGATGAGTAGTTTCAAATTTAGAACAAATATTGAAATTTAATAAATGGCAATGATTGATTCTAATTTATTATGATGGAGATTGTACATTTCTATAAATATATAAAATCATGCCACAAATGTAGAATAACATATGATGTAATTATGCTAGTGGCTTCTCAGCATTATGTAATATGTTAATGAGGTAATGCGCTGATGGGACATGGTGAATATAGTGTGATATACAAACCTTTAGGTAGTACGTTCATGACAAGTAGAGGATAGGCAAGGTTTGAACAGCCATCCTTGGAGCCACAGATCTCCTCACAGTTAACAGAGCAGGCTACAATATCTAGAGAAAAAGACAAACAAACAAAAAGAAATGACATTTGGACATTCTCTAAACCTATTTCACTGAATAGTTACCTCATAGGCCCATAGAGAGTAGTCCTGGGATCAATTTACCAAAGAAGAGAATATTCACAATCACTTAATAGAGAGTAGGTCATGTGATCAATGTTTAAGGAAAGAGAATGCAATCATTTGGAGAGCATGACATGTGATAAACTTACCAGGGAAAAGAATAAAATTATTTGTCGATTAGGTCATGCCATTGACTCAGTTACAAGAGAAGAGAGTAATATAATTTTGAGATTTGCCAGTAATGAGATCAACTCACCACAGAAGATAATTCATTTACAGAGGAGGTCATGGGGTCAACTTACTAGCAAAGAGAATACACCAACTTAAAAGATAATGGAACCATTTGCACAATAGGCTGTGCAATCAACTAACCAGGGAAGAGAATACAATCACTCAGAGAGTATGCCTTGCAATCAACTAATTTACAAGCGAAGAGAATACCACCACTTTGAGATTAGCCAGTAATGAGATTAACTAATTACAGAAGAGAATACATTTACAGAGGAGGTTATGGGGTGAACTTACTAGCAAAGATAAAACAATCACTTGGTGAGTCGGCTATGGCATTAAGTCAGGTATAAGGAAAAAGAATACAATCACCCAGAGAGTAGGCTACATGTATGCAATCAAATCAGTTACAAGGAAAGAGAATACAATACAACTTAGAGGGTATTGCATGTAATCTACTCACCAGGCAACAGAATACCTCCACTTTGAGAGTAGGTCACATGATCCACTTACCAGGAAAGAGAATACAATCACTCAAGAGAGAGGTCATGTGATCAAGTTACCAGGGAAGAAAATCCAACCATCTAGATATAAGTTATGGCATCAACTCAGTTAAATGAGAAAGAATATAATTACCAAGGGAGCAGATCATATAATCACCTTACCAGGAAAGAGAATACCATCATTCAGAGGGTAGGCATGTGATCAACTTATTGGAAAAGAGAATGCTATCATTAAAAGATTAGATCTTCCGATCAACAAACCAGGCAAGAGAATAACATCCCTATGAGTTTAAGTAATGACATCACCTTGAGTTTAGGTAATGAGATCAACTTACTGAAAAGAGAATGCAGTCATTTACAAAGTAGGTCATGTGATCCTCATACCAGTCAAGAGAATACCATTACTTACAGAGTAGGTAATAAGAACAACTTATCAGGAAAGAAAATGTAATCATTCAGAAAGTAAATCATAAGATCAACATACCAGGCAAAAGAATACCATCACTTTGAGTTTAGGTAATGAGATCAACTTCTTACAAAAGAGAATGCAATCATTTACAAAGTAAGTCATGTGATCATCATACCAGTCAAGAAAATACCATTACTTACAGAATATGTAATAAGAACAACTTATCAGGAAAGAAAATGCAATCATTCAGAAAGTAAATCATATGATTAACACACCAGACAAGAGAATACCATCACTTTGAGTTTAGGTAATGAGATCAACTTATTGTAAAAGTGAATGCAATCATTTAGAGAGTAGGTCATGTGATCAACTTACCAGAAAAGATAATGCAAACACTAAGGGAATAGATAATGAGATCAACTTATTGGAAAAAGATAATACAATGATTTAGAGAGTAGGTCAGGTGATCTACATCAGGCAAGAGAATACTATCACTAAGAGAGGTGGTAAAGTGTCCATTAACTTATCAGGAAAGATAATCCAATCACTTAGAGAGTAGGTAATGAAATCAACTTATCAGTAAAAAGAATACAATCATTTAGAGAGTAGATCAGGTGATATACATACTTTACCAGGCAAGAGAATACGATCACTAAGAAAGGAGGTAATGTAATCAACTTACCAGGAAAGAGAATGCGTGAAATCATGCCTGGCATTACAATGAAGAAGATTGGTGTGATTTTACAGAGGCCAGCAAACAGCGTTCCTCCTTGCCCATGTGACAAGTTCTTAGCTGATAAAGCTCTTTGGACAATCACCTAGAAAAGTAACAAGTCAAAGAAACAATTAGCATAAAAGGTATATTAATTTTAACTGGTATATTGGAACTAGACTACACATATATTTAAGTGAACATGAAAGCTGTGCACAATAACTATGATAGTAATAATAATAATATCATTTTCTATAATATTGCTATATTCTACAGGTGCGCACTGCGCACACAACATTGATGAAAACACAATGTTTTTATTCTAAACCTGGGTAGAGAGAAGCAGTGTAGATAAAATGTGTTGCTTTCAGACTTGACAGGCAGAGGATCAAACCCACAACCTTCGTATCTCCAGTCAAGAGTTTAAACTACTCAATTTCAATACCTCTGTGTGTATCATGTGAGTAAAAAGAAATAAGGAAAAACCAGATTTATTTGCTATAATATGCATCTCAGAAACATGATAAAAATTGGCAAATCTAATGGTACAACAAATGTCCCATTAAAAGGCTTTGATGTTACAGGTACATGTACATGTAGCCTAGCCAAATAAAATAGAAGACGTTTCGTAACAAACATGAAATTTGCTCTTTGCCAAGTAGTAAGCTCATTAATTTCCAGTTGTTTCAGAGAAGTTAACTTTGCTTCAGCTCTATCCCACATTTTTAAGTTATGGCCTTGGAATGCCATCCAATGTCTTCTATAGTTGGATTTTAAAAAAGAATTTGAGTTCTGGTCATGCGATCGATTGCATTGTGAATGAAACTGTCTCAAAGCAAAGGGGAAAGGTTGATCATGTAAGAATTGGTTTTTACTGTGAGGTTTTGGAATCATCAAAATGATTTAAAAATTGACCCAACCTCACTGAAAGGCACATGCACTGTACACAGAAATGGGCATATAGGACTGCACACACATGCGACATAAATGTTCAGCCCGAATACTTAAGCCATAACATCAATGAGAAAAATCTCAAATATCTTACACCGTTCCCAGAACTCAACCTTCTCTTATTGAGCCTCCTTTTCCTTACTCATATACTCGTAATTTTGGATGACAATCACACTAGGGAATGAGCCCTTGTAACAAATCACCGCCCCGCCCCCCACCAGCACCACACACACAATACACAACAATGTAACCATATGCAGACATGAAATAATGAATAAATGGTTCTTTTTCTCACAGAGCATCAATCCACATGGTACAATTCATTTACATGCGAGTCTTAAATTTCAGAAAAACAGATTAAATTACCAGGCTTATTTCACATAACCAAGTTTGAATGTTTTTAATAACTGCACAGCAAAATTAAATTCATGAGTATGTAAATGTACTCTACACTATCGCACAATCAAAATATATACATTTACATTCCAAGTTAATTGTAAGTACAGTTTTGTACGTGATATAGTTTGAACAGAAAAAAAAACTATTTTTCCCGCCCAACTCAAGTGCTAAAGGTTATTTTTTGTATGACTCTACAGCACAATAAAATTTATCTGATTAATATGTACACATTTCTCTTATACTTGCTGTGTAGTGTGTACATTCTACATTAATGGCATCAAAGTCACAAATTTCAGAAAAAGGTTGTGACAAAGGTTAATTTTTCTATTAACTGTAGACACAATAAAAATTTACCTGATTAAATATGTAGTTTTATCATCAACTAAAAGTGTATTTTCATTATATCTTAACAATTTGAAGTATCCTTATACCCCCATAGCAGGGAAGCAAGATGTAGCGACCTTGTTTTGGGGTCTAATCCTCTCAGTATTTGTCACAGTGACACAAAATTTTAGCATACCACAAAGCTGAGTAGTGGTCTTACATATGGATTGAGAAACCGCCCAGAATTCTTGGAAAAGATTCATTTACTAGAACCTAAGATCAGATGTTCTTTGATGTTTGCATGGTCGAACATATAATGTTGATGAGGTTTACGGTTCACCATGTGAGTCAGTCGTGAAAAGGACTGTTGGGTTAACTGGAGAAGGAAAGTAGAGCAAGGAGAGAAGATGAGATATAAAAGAGTGAGAGAGAGAATAGGAAAACAGAGTATCTTTCTTGGAAAGGTGAAGTCCTGAAGGAAAGGAATTAGCCCAACTCCAGCTATCCCCAGGACCCCATACCAGGACTCAAAATGACGAGCATGCCTTTTCTAATCCTCTTGCCACAAAACTCTGGAACAATCTTCCTGTACATTTGACAGACCTCCACCATTCATTCAAGACACTTTTCAAAGCTTATCTGTTTCCGCAGTCATATCAGTAGGAGTAGTAGTTGTAGAAG
Source organism: Heliocidaris tuberculata (assembly GCA_025618425.1). Classification (NCBI taxonomy): domain Eukaryota; kingdom Metazoa; phylum Echinodermata; class Echinoidea; order Camarodonta; family Echinometridae; genus Heliocidaris; species Heliocidaris tuberculata. The sequence goes on along the minus strand of CM046852.1, from coordinate 27,482,198 downwards.
TAGTAGCAGAAGTAGTTAGTAGTAGTAGTAGTAGTAGTAGTAGTAGAAGTAGTAGTTAGTAGTAGTAGAAGTAGTAGTTAGTAGTAGTAGTAGTAGTAGTTAATAGTAGTAGTAGTAGTAGTAGTATAGTAAGGCGGCATAGCTTGAAAATTGTGCATTTTGTTTAAAAGCACCAAATTTGGCACATGTGTTAAGAATTCCATTCTGAACAATATTTGATATGGAAGTACTTTCAAAAACGCAATTTTGAGGGAATTTTGGGCTAAATTGTAATAGAATTCCTGTACAGTTCAACGAACAATAAATCGCCTGTAAAAAAAATCGGACCCTACCAGATGGGAGTCTGTACCACAGCCCCGATCAATTCAATGAGAAATTTGGTACTTCCAGTTACGGCCGTGAGGTTCTAGTATTTTTCCCGGGTATTTTTAGGACGAATCCTCAAAGGACGAGAAGTTCTAGAGAGGTATAGACGATGTAGCATATAGCATAATGTGTATGTATATGCGCTCTCTATGGTTGATGGAACTTGCCTAGAGACATGGCTAGATTAAAAGTTTGAGTAAACTTTACACCCTGGACTGAAATCTTTTCTGTAGTCGTCGAGTTGGGTAACTCAACATAAAGACAGAGACAAAACATAACATGGTGTCAGGAGTAATCATGGACCTGTAATTCAGTCATTTCCCAGGAAGCGTCAACTGTTCACCTTCCGTTGCTAGCAATAGCAGAAGTAGCAGAAGTTGCGGTACACGCGATGTCGTCGTACAGTGGACAGTTTAGCGGATGGTTCGTAGCGTAGCATACGTAAACGCGACCTCCTACGAGAGCGGCCGCCATATGAGTGATGAACTCTGTCGCATATTTGATATGGACTCGTACAGTTATTGCATTGCAAACCGTAAATAATGATTACGATGTTTAGTCATTTTGGTTGTTTCTTGTATGCAATGTACAAATGAAGTTGATGTAGACGTACTATGAAACTGAAAGGGTGTACAGGTATTGTATTGCCATGTCAGAATTGCTAGGTTCTGTATTGTTGGATTTGTGGTTGTAAATAATTTGTCATTACCTGGTTCAGGGTCCAGTCAGTCTTGGGCAGTATTTACACCAGAATTTTGCTAGTACAGTGTTACTATTAGGCAGTTTCGTGTGTTAGAATAACATGTCTGATTCAGAGACCAATACCCCTGAGAGGGGAAGAGGGGAAGAGTCGAATGGTGTAAGAGCAACAAGTGAAGGACTTGATTCCTCTGAAAGAATAGCTAGGTCCAGGAATAGGCCTGGTACCAGTAAAACAAATGTGCCACTCCCACGACCTTTGTCACTGAAAGGGGATATGAAAAAGAATTGGGCAATCTTTTCACAGATGTGGGACAGTTATGAAATAATCACTGGATTAGATACAGAGAGTGATAAAATCAGAATTGCACATTTCATTACAGCAATAGGCCCAGATGCCTTAGAAATACACCAGGGTCTCCCATTTAAGAATGAGGAGGATAGGAAGAGTTTCAAACAAATATGGCTACTATGGTCTGAATATTGTTTGGGTAAGACAAATGTAACCTTTGAAAGGTATCAGTTCAATAAGAGTATCCAGAATACTGATGAGACAGTAGAGAATTACTATGTGAGGTTAAGGTCCCTTGCTAGTACTTGTGAGTTTGGTACTCTGACTGACGACCTCATCAGAGATCGAATAGTTCTAGGTATTAGAGATGATAATGCCAGAAAACGCCTTTTGCAAGAGCCAAATCTTACTCTGTCTAGTTGTTTGGATATCTGTAGAGCTTTTGAATCGTCTAAAGCGCAGAGCAAAGCTATGCAGGAACCAGTATCTGCATATGCAGTGTCCCATAAACTGAAGCATGGTAAACATGGAGGTAAGGGCAAGAAGCCATCTCCAAAATTGATCAATTGTGGTTTCTGTGGAAAACAGCATGAACAAGACAAATCAAAATGCCCAGCTTATGGCCAAAAGTGTAAGCTGTGCAAAAGGGAAAATCACTTTGCAGTGAAGTGTAGACAGAATAAGAACAAGGCTCACAAAGTAGAGGTAGTTGAAGAGATTGAAGATTCTGAACAAGAGTGTGTTTGTGTCTCTCTGGTAGGCATAGATGAAGCACACCAGGTATCTGCAGATAGTAAGACACAAAATTATCAGAGAAAGATAGTTGCAAAGTTTAGGATCAATGACAAAGAAGAGATTGGTATGCAGGTTGATTGTGGAGCAACATGCAACGTGATCCATGAACAAGATGTTCCATCCGGGACAAAGTTAGCTAGTACAAATCAGGTTTTGAGTGTGTACAGTCAGGGAACAGTGCCAGTTGCCGGGAAATGCAAGTTACATCTTAGAAATGTAAAGAATAACAAGAGGTACTTAGTTCCATTTGTTGTTGTGAAGGGCACAGTTGCAAGACCTCTGTTGGGAGCTAGTACAGCCCAGCAGATGAAGTTAATTACAATACAGTATGATAATATTGAAGTTGTTCATGCAGTAGCTAATGATGACATTCTGACCCCATACAAAGATGTATTCTCAGGGTTAGGCAATATGCCAGGAGTAGTTCATCTGAGCTTAGAGGCTGATGCAAAGCCAGTAGTAATGCCCCATAGAAGGGTGCCTCTTTCAATCAAAGCAGATTTGAAAGAAGAGTTAAGTAGGCTTGAAGAGTTGAAGGTGATCGAAAAGGTGGAAGGCCCTAGTGATTGGGTATCTAGCCTGGTAGTGGCTAGGAAGCAGAGTGGTAAATTGAGAGTATGCATAGATCCCCAGCATCTCAATAAGTCACTGAAGCGTGAGCATTATCCGTTGCCAACGATCGAGGATGTTTTACCACTTTTGGCGAATGTGAAAGTCTTCAGCAAGGCGGACTTGAAGGAAGGTTTTCTACAGTGTACGCTTGATGCAGAATCATCTACGCTAACAACCTTTCAGACACCTTGGGGTAGATATCGCTACCTTCGCTTACCCTTTGGTCTGTCGCCATCACCTGAGCTTTTCCAGAAGCGCCTTGATCAATGCCTTGAAGGTCTACCAGGAGTTTTCGTCATAGCAGATGACATTCTCATAACTGGACAAGGTGATACATATGCAGAGGCCTGCATAGATCATGATCGCAACATGACCAGCTTCCTTCGCCGATGTCGCGAGCGAAACATCAAGCTAAATCCCGACAAGCTTGAGTACAAGTGTAACGAGGTGCAGTTCATTGGTCACCGCCTGACCAAAGAGGGTCTCCGCCCGGACCCCAGTAAAGTCGCGGCACTCATTGACATGCCACAGCCAGTAGATGTACCTGGAGTTCAGCGATTTGTGGGAATGGTTCAGTACTTAGCGAAGTTCTTGCCATCTCTGTCAGAAGTCAGTGAACCGTTGCGCAGGTTGACCCACAAGGACACTCCCTGGAACTGGGGTGAAGAGCAGTCCAGAGCATTCGTAGCGATCAAAGGACTCGTTACAGAAGCACCTGTTCTCAGATACTTTGATCAGCACTTACCTGTTGAGGGTCAAGGTGATGCCTCAGAGAAGGGACTAGGTTTCGTGTTGACCCAGAATGGCCAACCAGTGACGTACACAAGTAGAGCGTTAACCGAAGCAGAAACCAGATATTCTCAGATTGAGAAGGAGCTCCTTGCCCAGGTCTTCGGACTTGAAAGAAACCACCAGTATGTGTACGGTAGAAAAGTGATCCTTTGGACAGATCACAAACCGCTAGTGACAATAACGCGTAAGCCGTTAGCATCTACGCCAAAGAGACTGCAACGCTTACTATTGCGAATGCAACAGTACAATGTAGAGATCTTCTACAAGCCGGGTAGAGAGATGTACCTTGCGGACACCCTGTCGCGGGCATACTTACCGAACTCAGAGCAATCTCCGACAGAGAAAGAAGTCGAAAGCATTCACATGCTTGAGGATTTAGCAGTGTCGCAGAAAACGTTAGCACTCATCAGGACCGAAACGCTTCAGGACGAGAACCTACAAGCGGTAAAGAGACTGATCCTCGAAGGGTGGCCCGAAGACAAGTCACGTCTGCCACCTGGGACATCTCCGTATTTCGATATCCGTGATGAACTGACGTATGATGATGGTATAATCTTCCGCGGACAGCGTTGTGTTATTCCTGTCAAGGTGAGACCTCGCGTGAAGGAGCGACTCCATAGCGCACACACAGGAATACAGGCCACACTCGCAAGGGCCAGAGAATGTGTGTTTTGGCCGAGGATGACAAGCGATATTACGGACTACCGGTCACGCTGTGAAGTCTGTGCAGCCTTTGCTCCGAAGCAAAGAAATGAACCACTTATCAATCATGACATGCCAAAACGTCCGTGGCAGAAAGTCGGCATAGACTTATTCGAGTTGAACAGCAAGGACTATGTTTGCGTCGTTGACTATTACTCAGATTACTTCGAAGTACTTCCTCTGCCACACAAGAAGGATACCAGAGCAGTTGTCATGCGACTAAAGAGCATTTTCACGGGTCACGGTATCCCAGAAACCATTATGTCGGATAATGGCCCCCCTTTCAACTCTCAAGATTTCGCCACTTTCATGCAGGAGTATGAGATTGAGCACATCACAAGTTCTCCTCATTATCCCAAGAGCAATGGGAAAGCAGAAAGTGCCGTCAAGATTGCGAAAGGTCTCTTACGCAAAACAGCTGAAGCTCAAGAGGACTTTCAGTTAGCACTTCTGAATTGGCGTAACACACCTACAGTAGGTCTCGATAGCTCGCCAGCCCAACGCTTGTTCGGTCGCCGCACTCGCACGCTTGTACCAACTGCGTCAAAGCTTCTGAAACCGCACATCCAGAAGAGAGTTGTCGCAAAGAAAGAGCAGAAGCATAAGAAGCAGAAGCAACACTACGACAAAAGCGCAAAAGAGTTGCCACCGTTAAAACGCGGAGATATTGTTCGCGTTCAGCCGCATCCGAACGCCCAGAGTAAGCGATGGCAGAAAGCGAGTGTTGAGAAACAGGTTGATTCCAGATCGTATCTAGTCAGGACAGAGAATGGAAACGTCGTTCGTCGGAACAGGAAGCACTTACGCACATCCAGTAGCACGTTCAGCGAACAGTCCGATGTATTCTTCACTCCTACTAGCATTACTCGCGAACAACAGCAACCATCGACGTCAGAACCGAAGCGTAGCGAAGCGAATTCTTCAGACAAGGTAGCGCCCTCTCCGCATGAAACCAAATCGCCTACTCATGAAGTAAATACACCTCAAGAATCGCCAAGACCAGTTCGCCGTAGTAATAGGGCTCGAAATCCACCAGTTCACATGCAGGATTATATTGTTTATCATTAGATAAACAAGTTGTGTTTAGATCATGTATAATCGAGAAATGTAACTCGAAATGGAGGGTTTGTATGTAGTTGTATGATAGTTGCGTTTAATAGTGTTTGAAAAAAAAAAAAAAAAAAAAAAGGGGCAGAGTGTCTATTGAATTTGTTTAAAGAAGTTAAGTACTGTGTACAGGAAAGCCACCTGTTAATAAGTTTAAAGAGCAAGTTAATTTGTGTTTTGCAAGACAGTCAATTATAGAGTTAAGAAGTGAAAAAAAAAAAAAAAAAAACTATGCAGGTACTGGAGTACAGTGGATAAAGAAATTCTAACAATATCCTGACTGAATTTGGCAGTAGATCAAATAAGCTTAGGATAATACATAGTTGACAGTTTTCCAAAGGCAGAAAGAAAAAGAAATTTATCCTCACAGGTATTATCTCAACCAAACCACACATTGCACAGAGAGACACAAGTGTTATAAGAAATCTATATTGAAGTCAATTTGTTATGATAGCAAATGGCAATTTTTACATGAAAACTGATATTTTATAATGTTGTAATATCAGATATTTCCAGATGCATTTATGATTGTTCCAGTATTTGTACAAACTTCTTAAAGAAGGAAGGGTGTAGCATATAGCATAATGTGTATGTATATGCGCTCTCTATGGTTGATGGAACTTGCCTAGAGACATGGCTAGATTAAAAGTTTGAGTAAACTTTACACCCTGGACTGAAATCTTTTCTGTAGTCGTCGAGTTGGGTAACTCAACATAAAGACAGAGACAAAACATAATAGACGAAATGCGCTTATTGACTTGCTGCTAGGCTTACGTTATTTAGAGTTGACAATCATTTCTAAAAATGTGATCCTGACGTTTGATTCGTCTAAAAATGCCTGGAATTTGGGTTGGAAGTGTCGTAAAACTAATAAGAACAAAATTAGGATATGGTGCTCGAAACAGTTTCAGGCAAATTTTAGTCCAATGTTTCTATACAGCAAATACAATCATTTAACGGACTGCAGAATTGTCTTATTCTCAGAGGAAAAGTTTCCACTTTAAGGCCTACCTAAACCAGAGCCCTTCACAATAGTCAATAGGTTCAAACATTATCATGAAATTTCTTTTCAACCTGAATGAAGGCCTGTACAATAATTCTGTGAAATAATTATGTGAAATATTACTACTGACAGGAGCTTAATTTGGGGATGGACGTGATGACAAGTCCTTCGGAAATTTGGAAAAAATTGGGGGAAATGTTTAAATAACTTAAGGCTTCATCACACTATTGAGGATCTGAAGTGCTCTAGAATGAAAAGTTTTGCAATTCTAAATGGTAAATCAACTCGCTTGATCGCCCCCGAAACGAAAAGTCACAATATTCAGAATTGATGACGACGTCAGGCGCTCTGCAGTTTAACAAATCATTTTGCATGAAAATACAAAATATATAACAATTAGGTAACATGGTAAATTACAAAAATGGAGAGTGAATTAATGGTATCATATCTGAATAGTCATGATATCATTCCACTGATCAGCTGAGTGAAGATTTAAAGCTTTGAATAGTTTTTTAAACTTATTAAGGGATATACACGAGTGAACATTACCAGGGAGTGCATTAAACAAACTGGCTCCTTATGCAAAAGAATTTCTTTTATATTCTGTCCTTGGAGGGGCATCTTAAAGAATAACTTCTTAAAAGGAGCTTTTGTCATTCATCAGTTTATTCAGCTTCGTACTCTTCTTAAGAGGCCCTTTTCTCATTCTCGCACTTGTTTTTCCAATATTATCATTTATGAAGTCATGATGGTTCTTCTTTTCCCTGTCTGTTAAAATAATCCATTTTTTGTTTCATAATTCATCTTCTTCATGTTCCCCTCTTATTCCTTTTCTTCTCTTGCCTCATAATACTACTAGTATCATGACTATTAAAGTATACGCCCCTATTTCATCTCAGGAACTACAAACAAAATTTTGCTTGTTTATGTGGAAGGTTTGAAATAGAATATCATAGTCCTATATACAACCTCTTCAAGTCTTAAAATGACTTGCTCTTATAAACATCAACGATTTACGCGAATCATTCTGAACACCTATTATGGCCTCTGTCTTTCTGGACCCAGACCTACATGTACATGTAGTTCTACACATACCCTATGTACAATTCGACCAAAATAGACATGCTCTAGTAACTCTTATTGTGTAATGTTACCACCTTTGTGCTAACACAGTGATATTCAGAGCTCTAGGGTAGTGTCCGAATACCTAGGTGATCGAGTTATCTACTTGAGTAGGTTTTTCAATTACAAATTCCTTCAAAATTACCCCATAAATTAATTTTTGGAAGTGCTTCCATATGTAATATTGTTCAATATGTATCATTCAACAACTGTACCAGTTTTGGTGCTTTTAGACAAAAGTGCGCAATTCAGCCAAATTTTGGAGCTTGCCGCAGTACTAGTACTTACATGTATAGTAGTAGTATTAGGAGTAGTAGTAGTAGTAGTAGTAGTAGCAGAAGTACATGTAGTAGTAGTAGTAGTAGTAGTAGTAGATGTAGTAATAGTAGTAGTAGTAGTAGTAGTAGTAGTAGTACATGTAGTAATAGTAGTAGTAGTAGTAGTAGTAGTAGTAGTACATGTAGTAATAGAAGTAGTAGTAGTAGTAGTACTAGTAGGAGATTAATAGTAGAAGTAGTAGTAGTAGTAGTGCTAGTAGTAGTAGTAGTAGTAGTAGTAGTAGTAGTAGTAGTAGTAGTAGTAGTAGTAGTAGTAGTAGCTAGTAGTAGTAGTAGTAGTTTTTTGTATTTTTTTTTTCTCTCTCTCCTTTTCATGCTTGTTATCTTTCCATGCTCCACGAAACATTGTATTAAGACGCTTTATATTTTTAAAATATTATTATTAATATAATTATTTAAGGAATATACAGCATCATATTGTCTCCATGAAAATGATTGGTATCATGATAACCGACCTGATCAGTTGCCCAATACCACAGAGAAGCTGCAGTCTGTCCAAAGATGAACCCAGGCCATGGAAGGTCAGAGTTCACAGGGTCACGGAACAGATTGAAGTAGTCATCTCGTGGGAGACCACAGGAGCTGTTAGACATGAGAGTATCGTTTGAGATGGCCTGGGCATAAAGAGGTTCCAGGTTCTGGTACCCACCGATAGCTTGAAAACCTTCATAAAAATACCACAAAAAGACCAGTTTGTAGTTAGCAAATATGTCACAAATAACCCCAAATATCCACAGATCTTTTAAAGAGAGGTCCCTTTTTTGTGTAATTTAGAACAATCACTCCAAGGGTGATGGAGCTGCCTCATGAACAGTTTTTGTTTCCCCCATCGAGAAGAATACTTCCACCTGCATGGGCATCATGGAATGCACCACTGGTGCATAATTGAATAATGATTACATGAGCAAATATCAAGTATTCGATTCAGTGGGTTTTAGAATCTGTCACAGATGACCTCTATCTGCTCATGCTCAGATTTCATCTATGAATTTGCATGGTGGAACAGTTAAAAATATACAAAAAAATACACTCCTGACGACGAACAGAGCATGCTATTCAAAACATCATTATGGCTCTTCTTCAAAATTAGCAGTTCTTTTCAGAACTCTCCTATAAAAGAATACACGACAGTCTTTTTAAGGACTACCATATTACATGGTGTTCCCGAAAAACTTTTATACATTTTTGTATCTATACTTACTCTCAATACACAGCCAGAGTGCCCCTGTCAACATGATAATTGCTTGTAAGGTATCTGTAAAGATAACAGCAGCCAGGCCTCCTGTTACTGTGTACAATGCTGTGATAGCAAGGAGAGAGAAGATGGCTACGTAGAGGTTCCAGCCAAGAGCCTGCTGGATGAACAGTGCTCCAGAGTACAGATCAACCTGAAGGCAGAAGAATGGGCAACAAGAGATTTAGCTCTGGAAATCTATTCAAGTGGTTGGGAAAACCTAAAAGAGCACTAGAAACATAAATAAACACACATGAACTGGTACAAGGAAATCTTACATTTTTATAACAAAGCAAACTGCTGTGAGTGAAAAAAACACAAAAGAAGATAAAGAAAGACAAAAAAACTACATTAGAAGTCTGTCAGAGACATAAAAATAACCAGCCTCCATACATTTTTAGCTGATTCAAAAAAATCCATATACACACAAGCAGGGTTGTCACTAGGGACTTTTTAGTGGTGGAAATTTTATTGCCCGACACCTTGCCACGGGGGTTCAGGGGGACAAAAACTAGTCGGTTTTCAGGGCTTATAAGTTATAGTTAAACAGTAAAAATATCATGTATCTACACAGTACACACTGTATTGTAGCTGCAGCATATAAGCATTGTAACTACTGTACTAGTATTTGGTTTACTTTGTACATATACCTGCTGTGAGTACTGTCAGATTACTGGCTTAAACCACAATTGCATGTTCGTAGGTCAAAATCGTAGAATTTTTTCTTTGTCTGTGGGGAAATTAGTGCCGGGCGGGCGCGTGTGATAGTGCATGGAGTGCCGGTCGAAAATTTCGAGTGGTGGAAGGTTCCGACCGGCGTCGACCACCGTAGTGACAACGCTGCACACAAGCCTTGTTGTAAATTGTTTTTTCACTGTGGTACATAAAATAGTTGTTTACAGCTGTACCGCACTTACATTTCATATTATGGATAACATACCTACGCACCTCCGAGGAGTGGAGAAACAGGTGTAAATAAAATGAGCACCTCACTGTCTTAAGTTGACGTGATGGTTCAGGTTGCCCATGAAATTGGTATTTAAAATTCTCTGGGGGATGCAGCTCCCCCGCCCCTCATATGCCTGTGCATGGTGGGAATGTACATTAAGAGTTTAAGAACAATAAAAGAAAGTGTTCTTACCGATGTCTTGGTGAAGATGTATAGGATGAGTATTTAAAATTCTCTGGGGGATACAGCTCCCCCACCCCTCATATGCCTGTGCATGGTGGGAATGTACAGTGTACATTAAGAGTTTAAAAGAAAGTGTTCTTACCGATATCTTGGTGAAGATGTATAGGATGAGTGAGACAACAGCGATGTACATTCTTATCCTCCTGCCTCCAAACCTCTTCTGAAGATATTCCGGCATGGTATAAATACCACCAGCAAGGTACACTGGTAGGAAGACCCATCCCATCACCTGAAGCAGGATAATAGCCTGCCAAAAAAAATGACACATCTTTGTATAAACCCATTGCCCACAGGAACCAGACTGTCCCTGTGTTAAAGAGAAAATTGGGTTCTGGGAAAGGTAACAAATAATTTGTGAGCTATTTCATTTTTTTTATACATTAGTTTGGAAGATTATCATAGTATATAAGTCCCCTGAAAAGAACTGCTCTTTAAATGCCCTAACAATGCCTTCACATTCAAAATATGACAAGAAACATAATATTTAAGTCGCACATTTAAGTGTAGTCCCATACATTTCTGTGTGCAGTCAGCCAGTCAGCCAGTCAATTTCTTATGATTTTGGTTATTCCAAAACCTTACAGCATACACCAATTCTTATGTGCTATATAATCAACCTTTTCCAACTGCTTTGAGAACAGTTTTTTCACAATTCAATCTCATGACCAGGGTCCTGTTTCATAAAACTTGTCATCAATAGCAAGTTGAAAGAACGGTTGTATGATAAATATTTTCTTTAGAGAAAATGGAAATTTATGATTTTTTTTTAGTACAGGGCAAATGGGGGAGGAGATACGTCACGGAGTTGCCAATTTATGTTTGATTAATTACAACTTCAAAAATTCAAAACTTTCTTATTTCTTGTTGGATTTTGCTCAAACTTTCACTGAACTGTTTCTTTAATTTTTCTGCTTCTTTTAAAACCAAGGTAATATCAGGGTGGACTTTCCCTGGGAACCAATCACTAAAAAAATACTTCCCTCTGTATGTTAGAGGTTCTAAGCAGCTATTATAAACATGCATGCCACTGCTATATAAAGCTACCCACAGGTATGGCAAGTTCCTGAAAATATTTTGAAATATTTATTTGGGAAGAATTTTTCCAAATGTCAACTTTTTTAACAGATACACACTTAGAGTCGCGATCAGGTCCTCTTTTCAGATATTTACACCAAAATTTATCAGAAATCAGAACAGCACATATCTTGCACATGGATCTTTTGAATCAAGCAGAACAATTAGGAGAATACATACAATGTATAACACATTTCATTCTAATTTCCTAACATTTCCATTACTGTTCATTATCTTTAAAGGCCAAGTCCACACTAATATCAAGCTGATTTGAATAAATACATGTAGAGTAAAATTAAACAAGCATAACAGTGAAAATTTCACTGAAATTGGATGGAAAATAAGAAAGTTTACGGCATTTGAAGTTTTGACTTATTTCATGAAACAGTGATATGCATAACATGGGCGGAATGCAAATGAGTGAACCGATGTCACACACTCACTTTTCCTTATGTATTTTATTATATGAAATTTCAAATATTTCAATTTTTATGGATGTGATAATAAAGAATCTCTCCCTTGCACGAAAAAAAGTTACAATAATGATGATTTTACATGTTCCATAAGGAGTCAAACCATGTTTTACATTACTGAAACAAAAAATTGAAATATATGATATTTCATATAATAAAATACATAAGGAAAATTGAGTGTGACACATCATCGGTTCACTCATTTGCATACCGCCCATGTTATGCATATCACTGTTTCAAGAAATAATGCAAAACTTAAAAATGCCGTAACTTTCTTATTTTACCGTGTCCGCTCGCTATTCATAAGAACTGCTATTCATAGAAAAACGCTATTCATTTAACACGCGCTATGAATAGCAGTCCTTATGATTAGTTATGAACAGTGGTCCTTATGAATGGATGTCCTTACGGATAGCGAGGAAATTCGTCTATGGTTTGCTCGCTATTCAGAAGGACCGCTAGTCACACAAAACCGCTATTCATTTAGTCACACGTTATGAATAGTGGTCCTTATGAATAGCGGTCCTTATGACTAACGAGGTTACCCTCCCATTTTACATCCGATTTCAGTGAAATTTTCACTGTTATGCTTGTTTCATTTTACGCTTATTATTCAAATCAACTTGATATTGGTGTGGACTTGACCTTTAACCTATTACCCAATGGAAACGAGTGGTCCCTGTATTATCATTATGGGTGTTAGTAAATTCAGAAGTCAACGGGTTAACCCTTTCAGGACAGGAATTATTTAAGGGCTAAATTGATCACATTTTGTTCTTCAAATTGGCAATAATAATAATATTTTTCTTTTAGTGCTACATGGTTCTAATAGGGTGTGATGTTTTTAAAAAATAATATTCATGGTTTAAAATTTTGTTGAAAAGTTGAACAATTGCCAATTTTGATGAAAACAATGATTTTGAACCTCTCATTGTGTTGCCAATTTAAGGATTTTAAAGCTTATTCTTGCTTTAAAAATTCCTGGCATCAAACGCAATATGGTCATGAAACAAAAATTCATTAGTGTGTGCAGAAATTTTTGCTCTTTCTACTCATGCATCTGGTATATTTTCTAGAGCTCTGAATCAAAAGTTATTGAGCCAAACCACAAAATGTGGTCAATTGTCTTGAAAGGGTTAACATTATGGGTGTTAGTAAATTCAGAAGTCAACGGGTTAAGAGTATACATGAACTTACATTGAGTTCAAAGGCCCCTACACCAATGCCTGATGATGCACCTGACCCAGCAAGGCCTATGAAGTGCTCACTCCCAATGTTACTTGCAAACAATGAAGCTCCTACCTATGGGGTTGAGAGGAGGAGGAAGAGGAAGAATCAATAATAATTATAATAACAATAAAAATGATAATAATAATAGTAATAATAATAATAATAATAATAATAAGATGGTCTCCTTACAGGACCAACGTGTCATCCACTTGCTGCCGTTAATACCCAAGATTTGTCTACTGATGTGCAGTTTGTATGAAACATCATATGCATGTACCAACGGGATGATCTTTTGATCAGGATTCCGCTGGTGCAATTTACTTAGAGATTCATGAACAAACACCTAGGATTTTAATTGACTTCTGTGTGTTTTTACAGCAAATTTTCAAATAAATTTGTTGTCAAGACGTACATGTAAGACAAACAACCCAGGGAGATACGCAGGCAATGCAGGCAAACATTGTTGACGAGGGAAGGATAGGGTGAATGGCATCCACCAATAATAAAGTGGAGGAGAACCTGCATTTTACCAGGCGAGTCCATCAATCTAGTAAAAGATGAATATGGAATCACCATATAAAAGTCCCAGTGATCAAACCAAAAAAGGAGATATGAATGAGTACATTTGTAGGACTCGAAACCCAAGAGAATCTACAGCATATCTCTTTAAACCTGGGCCCTGTTGCATAAACTTACCATTAACGGTACCTTTGCCATCAACGGTAACTCCATTTTGATTGGCTGTTGAGTGATGTTACCATGGTAGTTAGCATTGATAGCAGAGTTACCATTGATGGTAAGTTTTTTTTTTGTATTTTTGTTTTTATTTAAAACTAAACTCAACAAAACAATATAAGGTATTTACAGTATCAAATATAATACAAAACACAAAACAGGTTACACGGGACAACACAAGACAAGACACAAAACACAAGACAAGACAATGCCCCACTCGTAGAATGAAGCCTCACCCTAACGAACATGAAGGGGGGGGGGAGGCATAAATGCCTGTGAACCCACCTCTAAAATCATCAGGGTGAGGCTCCTGATAAGCAATTAGACAAAAGCAATATTTATCGTGAAAAACAGAGACATTAATTAAATACCTCGGGGGGGGGGGGGGGGGGAGGAACGTCGGGGTGAAATTTTATATTAACGAAATGGACCATTTTTTAAAATGAGAGCTCAGTTTACCTTTCTTCTCCGCTATTCTATATTCAATTTGATGGTAAGTTTTATGCAACAGGGCCCGGGTTTGAAGTACTAGGGAATGTAAAAGGTATCAAACCGTACTTCGCAAAATGAGCCCAAATGTAGAACCCCTAGAACTGATAAAAAGACAAGGAAAAGGTGGTCAAGAGCAGGATAGGAAGAACTTAATTTCTGCTTTTATGTAGCAACAAAAGCAAATACTACTAAAATGAGACATTACAGACGGACTATGAGGAATTTATGGCTCCAAATTTATGGAGACCCGGAGATTGGCGATCAAGCTCTTGCAGATATGAAACAGAGTATTCTTCATTCAAAATATTTCACCGATGCACAATTACATGAAGTTGAATTGCGAGCTGAATCATAATTCAAGCAAGGGGATCAAACCAGGAAGAAAATGATGATGATGATGATGATGATGATGATGATGATGATGATGATGATGATGATGATGATGGTGGTCCTTCAGAAGGCTGCTATCCTGGGCACAGCCAGACTGATAAGCAAAACACTCAGACATAATTAGCAGTATAAAGTTGCACTTGAAATTACAAAAACAATATTAACAATTAATAATAATAATAATAATAATAATAATAATAATAATAATAATAATAATAATAATAATAATAATAATAATAATAATAATAATAATAATAATAATAATAATAATAATGATAATGATAATAATAATAATAATAATGATAATAATAATAATGATAATGATAATAATAATAATAATAATAATAATAATAATAATGATAATAATAATAATAATGATAATGAAAATAATAATAATAATAATAATAATAATAATAATGATAATAATAATAATAATAATAATAATAATAATGATAATAATAATGATAATAATAATAATAATAATAATAATGATAATAATAATAATAATGATAATAATAATAATGATAATGATAATAATAATAATAATAATAATAATAATAATAATAATGATAATGATAATAATAATAATAATAATAATAATAATAATGATAATAATAATAATAATGATAATAATAATAATAATACTAATAATAATAATAATGATAATAATAATAATAATGATAATAATAATAATAATAATAATAATAATAATAATAATAATACAAAAATAATACAAACAACAGTTAAACAAGTACAACTGTACAGGTGGGCTGTAGAATAGTAATGAAATAAGGAGTGAGTGGCATATATCAGGAGGGGGAAAACGAAAGGATAATAACTTAACTTAACAGGAATCACTCTCAGATTTGAAAAGGGAGAATTGTCAAAAGGGGAAAAGGTATTTGTCAGAAGTAAAAAAGTTCATCTATAAGATTTGAAAAGGGGCACTTATCAAAATGGGAAAGGGGCATCTTTAAGAAAGGAAAATTGTCACTTATTAGAAGTTTGAAAAGGGGGCACTGATCAGATTTGAAAAGGGGCACTTAACAAGAGGGGAAAATGGACTTAATACCATGGAAAAGTGGAACTTATCAGAAGTAAAAAGGGGCACTCATCAAATATGAAAAGGGGTACTTATCAAGAGGGGAAAAGGACATTATTGAAAAGAAAAAGAGGCACTTATCAGATTTTAAAAAGTGCACTAATCTGGAGGGGAAAAGAGCACTTATTACAAGTAACACAGGCATTTATTAAAAAGAAAATAGGGCACTTATCAGAGTGAAAAAAGGGCACCTTTTCAAAAGTACAAAGGGGCACCATTGGGTGGGGTAAAAAGGACATGGAAATATTTGTATCAGTACATATTGGTAGGCTGCCCTATGTTTCATTTCTTTCTCATGGGTTGTCCTCTAAAAGAATCATCCTGTAGAGGAGGAAGCAGACGAGAAGCTAATAATTAATGAGCAGTGAAAAAATGTAATAAATGAAGATATATTTGAGAAGCGAGAAGCGGTCACAATCCTCTGAATGTAGTCTCTGTGTTGATACAGTTATGATAACTGCCGTTTGAGGTAACAAGGAATATCGATGCTTAAAAACTACAATGAGTGCATGTCTGTCTCGGAGCTGTGACTTTGAAAAGCAAATTCTAGTTTCTGGTCTGTTTCATGCCAACAGTGAAATTTGAATATTGTAGATTGTTGGTGTGTGACCTCAAAAATCATGGGAGGTCAAGTATATTCAATGCATGTTTGCAGGCCAGTTGAGAGTGTAAGGTTAGCCTTTCTTGACCGGTAATCATCGTACCATGGCAATGAAGACAAAATGCTATTGTCAGAGACCCGAAACAAGCAAGAGAAGCATTATTCTATTTTTCACCTCCCTCTCTATCTCCTTCTCCCTTTCCAATTGATTATGGGCAGTAACCCATTCTTGGTCCCCGGCGAGACACCAGTGTTTGAAAAATGTAGACATAGGCCCGTTTTCTCGAAAGGCGCCTAACTTAAGCCCCCGCCTAAGTGTGTAGATTTAGGCCACCGAATCATGGAGAGCCAAATGTCACCCTCTTTTAATCTTACAAAATCACAATAGTTCTGGGACTAAATGCAAATACAAAAACCGACATGATAGAATTAATTTCTGATGCTCATTTCATGCCAGAAAATAATTTAGTTTCTTTATTTTGTTACATAAATATAGTAATCTATACGGGACTTAGGGGTTGACGAATGGCCTTCCATAAATCAGTGGCCTAAGTTAAGCCATGCAGGCTTAACTTAGGCCACTTTCGAGAATACGGGCCATACAGTTTAAATGCTTTCTTGCTATTTTGGTAATTCACAATGAATTTATTGTATAGAAATACATGTAAATTTGTAAACAACATTCCTGGTTGACCAAGCATCATGGAGGTCCAATCAAATCAACCAGAAAATGAACAGTGGAAAAAAGAAGGAATATCATGCACATTCCAAGATAATAACAAGTACTTGTTCTTCATCAACATTATTGATTCAGTAATAAAAAACAAATAGAATGACCCATAAAAACAAGCACATTTCAAAAATTTTCCTAAGTAATACCTAAAATGTCATGTCTAAATATTCTTCAAGCAAATGTCTTGTCTCTATATTGTTTATATGAAGAAGCAGTATTTGTGAATGCTCCTATAATGTTAGGGCATTCCATTAATTTCACTTGTGAGTGGCTTGCCTCATTTTAGTGTATTGACAAAACCAAGGTATTATGACACTAACAGTACAATAAACCCCTTTAAATAATCAAGATATTGAACTAAAAACAGCATTTCAAACTGCTATCTTTCATACGTAAGTAATACCTCAACTGTCTTGTCTAAATATACTTTATACAAATGCACCATTTGATAATTGCTCTTAATGATAATAATAATAATAATAATAATAATAATAATAACTAGACATTTAATTCGTCAATGGGGACGAATTAGGTGGTCTGTCTTTAAATGGTAAATTGTAAGATGTGATAATGATTGTGCAAGATAATAATACATGATAATGTGATGATATGGTAAGATCAACGATGACGATGATGACGATAATGATATAATGATAATGATCATATTGACAATAATGATGACAATAACCACGATAATCTAAGTGGCATAGTACCCCTTCAGGTTCAATTTTCTGGGTAATTTTTTGAAAGTGCTTGAAATGGCATAAAACGTGTGCAAAATAATTGGGAAAGATTTGGAGCATTCCACTGACGCGCAGACGTACGCGTAGGCGCGCTTAACGAAATGACCTTGACTGGAATGACATTGACCTTAACCATACCAAATATGAAAGAGAAATGACATTTCGTTATGAAGATATGACCATAAGTTGATTTTCACAAAATGGCTCCTGGATGACGTCATGATAACCTGATGACCTTGAAAAAGATGCGGGAACTTGACCTTATTAGGACTGATGACTGACGAAAGTATGAAGAAAATTGACTAAGACCATTTTGAGGATACGTGGGAGATGAACCCCATAGCTTTAATATAAGGCAGGGAATCACATTGTACACAAACTACTGCACACTACTTTCCAATAGACATAACACGCAAAATTAGGCAGTTTATTACATTGTTTGAGATGGTATATGTTATAATAGTCGAAGAAGATGGTAAAATGAAAGGAAAAAAAAAAAAAAAAAAAAAAAAAATGGACCCACCGGGAATCGAACCGGGGTCGCCGGAATGGGAGGCAAGTGCTTTACCAATGGACCAAAATATTTCCAATAGAGATAACACGTAGACGAAAAACGTGATTCTCAAATGACATTTTGTAGTTAAAAATTGGGCATGATCCCGACATCTGATCAAAAATTGGAGGGCACATTTGTAAAAGCTCATAGTCTCAGCTATAACATACTAAAATTTGGAAGAGAATCGAGCAGAAATAACAGAGATACTGCTCAAAGAAGACGGGAATGTAGAATCAAGATTTGAGAAAAAGTCATGTCCCATAGAGAATACACGCAAAATGTGAAAAATTGACATGCCTCCTTTAATTGCAAAAAAACGCCATGATACCTTTGTCAAAATGAAAAATCGTGTTAACCAATCTTGTAGAGAATTGTCTCAGCTACAACATATCGAAAATTGGATGAAAATTGACCAACTATGAGTGAAATATTGTCAAATGAATAGAAAATTTATGACGTCATTTTTTCAAAATCGAATTTTTGAGTTCATAGGCAAATATGATGACGTCACAAAATGCGATCGGCCAAAATTTTGCATGAATCCAAATCTACAATTCATAGGCTTTCAGAATATGTAATAAAATTTGGGGGTATCCAGGCATTCTAACGAGCTATGGCGGATTCTAGATAGGCATGTTTTTAGCACTTTTTACATTATATTGCCCATTGACGCGCGCACGAATTTGAAAGTTTGACGCGCGCGTGTGGCATTATGGAATGTCGAGAATGACTGTAAATAGGTGGAAATTGTCAAGAATAGTGTCAAGAATACAAAACATGAAAAAAAACGGCGTTTTTACGTTCTGTACGCGCTGTGCGCGCGCATAACGCGCGCGCGGACGCGCACGCACGGAAAATTTTGAAATGCTTAAAATGTCCTGAACTGCACTCTAATTTGATTAAAAAGTGATTTTGAGCATTTTTAAATTTTGACAAATGATGACATTTTATGTTGACCCTTGACCTGAAGTTTATGTGTATCCAATATGGTTCATTTTTGATGACTTGTTATGAAGATATGATCGATAATGTGATTTCACAAAATGGCGCCTGGATGACGTCACGATGACCTAATGAACTTGAAAAATATTTCGGGAACTTGACATTCATATGCCTGATGAATGACTGAAATTTGATGAAAACTGAATCTGCCGATTTTCAGAAATCGTCTGCACAAGAAAGTGGGAGAAAAATAAAAATAAATAATAATAATAAAGAAAATTCTGACGAAATTAAGAGGTGATCTGTCGATACGACAGACCACCTAATAATAATAATAATAATAATAATAATAATAATAATAATAATAATAATAATAATAATAATAATAATAATAATGATAATAATAATAATAATAATAATAATAATGATAATAATAATAATAATAATAATAATAATGATAATAATAATGATAATAATAATAATAATAATAATAATAATAATGATAATAATAATAATAATGATAATAATAATAATGATAATGATAATGATAATAATAATAATAATAATAATAATAATAATAATAATGATAATGATAATGATAATAATAATAATAATAACTAGAAATTTAATTCGTCACTGAAGACGAATTAGGTGGTCTGTCTTGAACTGGTAAATTCTTATGTAAGATATGATGATGATTGGGCAAGATAGTGATCATGATAGGGTCGACGACAATGATAAGATGGTCGTATATATATGTGATGACAGTGAAATTGACAATTCGAAATAGGAAAGAGAAATGAGGTTTCATTATGAACATACATGACCATACATGACAATAAGTTGATTTTCAGAAAATGGCACCTGGATAAAGTTATATTTACACCATGACCTTGTTATTTTCACAGCATAATTGTCCTACCAACACTCATGTCTGTGCCAACTTTCATAAATATTGAAGATTCCATTTTTAAGAAATCAGCCCCGCAAAAAAAAGGTGGTGTTGGGTGGTTTTCGGTTAATTAGTATGAGATTTTCCGTTTTTTCATCTGGCAATGGGAGGAAAAAATACAAAAATTTGAAGAATTTTTAAATTGGAAGTAAAATGGACAGGCATTTCCTTGAAGTTTCAGCCATTAGTTTCGTTTTAGAAGGCATGATGGACGAGAAATTAAGGAAAAGATGGACAAGAAAACGACGTCTACACTTAAAAAAAAAAAAAAAAAAAAAAAAAACGAATTGAGGTATGAATGTGAATTTTTGTGTGACTGATATTTGGTGCAGATGTGATGACTATGGGAAGATTGAGAAAGATTGACCTCCTCGTTTGGGAGTTATCGGGGGTGGCATTTTTCACTGTTTCGGGCGCACTGACGCGCGGACGCGTACGTCCGCGTGCGTCTAAATTTCTGAAATTGACCGGATTGATTTTAGCTTCCCTCATGCCTAATATGAATGAGAAATGACTTTCCCTGATGAAGATATAACCATGAGTTGATTTTCACAAAGTGGCGCCTGCATGACCTCACGATGACCTGATGAGCTTGAAAAGTTTCCGGGAACTTGATCTTATAGGGGCTGATGACTGACGAAAATTTGAAGAAATTGGACTGAGCCGATTTTGAGATTTCATGGTAACAAAACGGACGATTTGATATTGCAAGATACATGAGAGATTAACCCCATAGCTTTAATACACGACAGCCGGGAGTGAGATTTGCAATAGAGATAACACGTAAACGATAAACGGGCTTCTGAAATCACATATTGTAGTTAAAAAATGGGCATGATCCCGACATCTGATCGAAAATTGGAGGGCACACTCATAAAAGCTTATAGTCTCAGCTATAACATACTACTAAAATTTGGAAGAAAATCGAGGAGAAATAACAGAGATACTGCTCAAAGAAGACTGAAATGTAGAATCAAGATTTGAGAAAAAGTCATGTCCCATAGAGAATACACGCAAAATGTGAAAAATTGACATGCCTCCTTTAATCGCAAAAATACACCATGATCCCTTTGTCAAAATGAAAAATCGTGGTAACTGATCTTGTAGAGAATTGTCTCAGCTACAACATATCAAAATTTGGAAGAAAATCGACAACCTATTACTGAAATATTGTCAAATGAATACAAAAATTACGACGTCATTTTTTCAAAATCGAATTTTTGAGTTCATAGGCAAATATGATGACGTCACAACATTTGAGTGGCCAAAATTATACATGAATTCAGATCTACAACTTACTGGCTTTCGAAATATGTAATAAAATTTGGGGGTCAACGGACTTTCTGACGAGCTATGGCGGATTATAGATAGGCATGTTTTTACCACTTTTTACATTATATTGCCCATTGACGCGCGCACGAATTTGAAAGTTTGACGCGCGCGTGTGGCATTATGGAATGTCGAGAATGACTGTAAATAGTTGGAAATTGTCAAGAATAGTATCAGGAAGACAGACCATGCGAAAAAAACGGCGTTTTTACGTTCTGTACGCGCTGTGCGCGCGCATAACGCGCGCGCGGACGCGCACGAACGGAAAATTTTGAAATGCTTAAAATGTCCTGAACCGTACTCTCCTTTGATTAAAAAGTGATTTTGAGCAATTCTAAATTTTGACGCGCGCGTACGTGCGCGTCATGATGCGCGCGCGGATTTTGATAACATTTTATGTTGACCCTTGACCTGAAGTTCATGTGTACCAAAAATGGTTCATTTTTGATGACTCGTTATGAAGATATGATCGATAATTTGATTTCACAAAATGGCGCCTGGATGACGTCACGATGACCTGATGACCTTGAAAAAGATACCCGAGCTTGATCATGTAAGATCTGATATCTGACGAAAATTTGAAAAAAATTGACTGAGCCGATTTTGAGGAATCATGGTAACAAGAAAGTGGGATAAAAATAAAAATAAATAAATAATAAAGAAAATTCTGACGAAATTAAAAGGTGATCTGTTCACAGAACAGACCACCTAATAATAATAATAATGATAATAATAATAATAATAATAATAATAATGATAATAATAATAATAATAATAATAATAATAATAATAATAATAATAACAATAATATTAGGACATTTCAATTTTGAGTGGCTTGCTTCCTATTTAGTGTGCTGACAAAACCAAGGATTTATGACACGAACAGTACAATAAACCACTTTAAATAATCAACATATGAAATTAAAATTAGGAGCGTTTTTCAAACTGTTATCTTTCCTCAGTAATGCTTGTCTCTATATTTTTTATATGACAAAGCTTTATTTGTGGTGGTCCACTCACTATTCATAAGGACCGCTATTTATAGAAAACACTATTCATTTAAGACGCGTTATGAATAGCTATCCTTATGAATAGTTATGAATAGTGGTCCTTATAAACGAAAGTCCTTATGAATAGCGAGGTAATTTGTCTATGGTTTGCTCGCTATGTAGAAGGACCGCTATTCATACAAAACCGCTGTTCATTTAGTTAAGCGTTACGGATAGCGGTCCTTATGAATAAGTGGTCCTTATGAATAGAGGTCCTTATGACTAGTGAGGTTACCCCTATTTCTGAATGCTCCTATAATGTTAGGACATCCCTTAATTACCCACGCCGATGAAATCGGCAGGGTTATGTAAAGGGTTCCGTATGTTTGTTTGTTTGTTTGTGGTTTGTTTGTTTGTTTGTTTGTTTGTTTGTTTGTTTGTTTGTGTACAAGATAACTAGAGAACGGGTGAACGGATTTGCACCAAATTTTCAGGGATTGTTTGGATAGTGACAGGAAAGAATCGATTAAATTTTGGTGATGATTGGTTGATCCCTGCAAATTCTGTGTGACCTTCTAGTCTTCTTCGTTGAGAATGGTGCTGACGCCATATTACCAGTGTTAAGCTATCGATGCGCTTTGTTGGGATATCGGTATCGGCTCCTTAAATCTGAACAGCGCGCGGTACGTGCGAAACGGTGAACTATAGAGTCACACTGGTAATGGCGTCAGCACCATTCTCAACGAAGAAGAAAAAAATGTTTTTAACTACTGAATTATTAGTCTAGAATATCGTAAAATTGCCTGAGTAGTCCGGTGATTCTAAAAGCAATCCTTATTTGATCTAGAGACCGGTAAGAAACTTCACAGAAATGGATAGTATTGATAGGAACAGTAAGTTTAGATTTAATTTCTCTCGAGTTTCTCACTTGCAGCAGAAAATGCTGCGGTAGCTAATGCAGCTAGACGCCGGATCGGACGGCCCAGCGCGTACATGGCAAACGGCCAAATTTCGGGCATCGGCTCAGATTAGCCGTGAAGTTTCTTTACTTTTGCATTGTGATTGTTGATTTAGAACTCATCCTAGTTAATAATGTGGATTCTCTGGGTCTTTTACTACGGAATATCGAACATCATATTTATCAAATCTATCTGGAAAAAAAACTAGGTAGGATTTTTTATTCACTCATTCCGCCCCTTTAAAAAGCAAAGGTAGATCTAGTTCCTTTACGTGTGCTCTAGTCTAGATCGAACGTTGGACTAAATGTTGGCCTAGATTTAATTTCAGACCTATATGAACATACTACCTCATAACACCTGTAAAATTACACTTCAAATGATGCCTACTGACTTTATTTCTCACAGCTAATCCCCCAAATTTCCCGTATCTAGCATACAAGTAGCAACACCAGCACCAACACCGAACGTGAAATGAAAGTTTCTTAATCCCTAGGGTATAGTGTTAGTGAACGGAATTTTGTACATGAAATTAAACACCGGCTGCCGAGCTCGGTTCAGCAGACAACATCTGACAAAAATTAAACAACGGCAACCGGAACTACGTCAGAAAATCAGAGGTCAACACCTAACACCGACTGATTTTTTTCTCATTTCATAGTCAGTGTTAGATCATGATTTCGCGGCAAAATAAACACTAACCACAAACACCAGCACCGAGCGTGAAATCACCCAATGTAGATTTCAGTTTTGACCCCATAGTATAGTATTGCAACTACTCTGTAGCACCGCCAAGGCGTGGGTCTGCCGCCTTTGACGGCCCCTCTAGTTTCAGTTGTGAGTGGCTTGCCTCCTATTTAGTGTATTGACAAAACCAAGTATTTATGACACTAACAGTACAATAAACCCTTTTTAAACATTATCAACTTATGAAATTAAAATTAGGAGCATTTTTCAAACTGCCATAATTTCTTAGTAATAAATAAATGGTCCTGTCTCTATATATGCCAAAGCATTATTTATTAATGATCCTGTAATGTTAAGACATTCTAATAATTTCAGTTGTGAGTGCATGGCGTGCCTCGTATTTAGTGTATTGACAAACCAAGGTTTTATGATGCTTGCCGAACATAACACCCCTTTAAAGGGAAAGTTCACCCTAAAGATTACTAGAGTTTAAAAAATGCAGAAAAAATAAAGAAAAATATTGGCGAAGGTTTGATGAAAATCGGTCAAATAATAAAAGAGTTATGACTATTTAAAGTTTTGGATTCGTGACGTCACATGCGAGCAGCTGCCCATTGGTCATGTAATAAATATTCCATATATTCACATTTTTTTTTACGTTCCACGATAAATTAATATTGTTTCTTTTCAGAATCTAGTATTGAATAACATTTCTGACAATATATCAAATGCACAGACGAAAATATTCTAAATTTTCTGAGAAAACTGTATTTTATGGAATATTTATCACATTACATAATGGAGGAGCTGCTCGCATGTGACGTCACAAAATCAAAACTTCAAAAGTCCATAACTCCGTTATTCTTTAACGGATTTTGTCCAAACTTTCGCCAATATTTTTCTTTATTTTTTCTGCATTTTTTAAACTCAAGTAATCTTCGGGGTGAACTTTCCCTTTAAACAATCATAATAAAACTTATTGAACTTGTACTGCAATCCAGGCCATACCTTGTACAGGTCTTTCCTATCGGATGTCATTTACACATGGCAGCACCAAAACAACACAACATCATCGAACAGAGTTCATGATAGTCAGGTTCACACGAAGGGAGCTAAACTTTAAGTTTCGCTTATACATGTAGTTTCAAAACTTGAAGTTATCTTGTAGTTTCAGACTGTATGAAAGGACTCGTGGTTTCGAAACTTTAAGTTTACTTGCAGTTCTAGAACCACAAGCGAGCTCGTGGTTAAGGCTGAAACCACAAGCAGCAGGGGTCCTTCATTGCTGTTACGGCCCATGTGAACGGAATAAACTTTAAATTTCGCAAGCTTGTGGTTAAGGATGACCTTGCTGTTCATGTTAAATTTCCGGGTCATACCCTTCGCGCGAATTATGAACACAGGATCTGTATGTGTGCTGTACACACAATTGGTAGTATCTACTTCCAGGGTTAACCACAATGATCGCTCGGCTTGTAGTTTCAGCTCCTTGTTTCGGGCTTGTGTGAACCCTCGTTGCAGTTAGGGAGTCATGGTTTTGTTAACTTAAAGTTTCGCTAAATTAAAGTTTCGAAACCACAAGTCCTGTATGAACGTAGCTAATATCTTATTTCCAGATGGCAGTACCAAAACAAAGTTCATGATATGTCACTTACCCCAGTTGGCAAATTTATGATTTTTAGAACCTTGTCCAAAAAGGGGGAAGGGGGACTCTTTCCCCCCCCCCCCTTTTTGCTTTTGGCTTGTAAGAAAATATCTTGGAATCCCTGTCAGCAAATTTGAAAATCTGAAGACTTTTCTTGCTAGCTTAGATTTTTGGGCTTACCTTGTACGTACACAATATTACACATCAGCAAATTTGGTCATGCCCTACCCCCCCCCCCCCCCCCCCAGTTCAAATGGTCTAACAAACACTCCAGGGTAAATCTGGGTTTACTGTCAACTGTTTCCCCAATACTAACAATGTTTTGCTTCCTATTCTTCTCGAGTTCAATGAGCACTTTCTTTCCAACCCCTCTTTGACTCTGGTTTTCTCAATGCTGAAAATCCCACCCTTGTTGAGTTGAGTACTCTCAGTGTTTCATCCTACCCCTCTTAAAGATAAAGTTGAGTTCTGGTCATGAGATTGAATTGTGAAAGAAACTGTCTCAAAAGCAATTGGGAAATGTTGATTATATAGCACATAAGAATAGGTGTATGCTGTACGTAAGGTCTTGGAATCACCAAAATGATAAGAAATTGACTCAATCCTGCCGAGAGTCACATGCACTGAACACAGAAATGTGTATATGGGACTACGCAGAAATGTGTATATGGGATTACACACAAATTTTCGGCCCGAACATTTCAGCTGTTTGCTGTCATATTTTGAATGTGAGGGCATTTGAAGAGCAATCCTTTCCATGGGAAATTTCTACTATGATGATCTTCCTAACCAACATAAAAAGAATGAGAAAGCTCACAAATTATTTTTTTCCTTTCCCAGAACTCATTAACCTTCCCTTCAAGTTGAGCAATCTCAATGTCCATCCCACAGGTACCCCTCTTGAGTTGAACACTCTAAATTTGTTATACATTAGTATTACCCCCATTGTTCTGTATCACAGCCCTCTTTGAGTTAAAGGAAACCAAAACCCAAGGAGAGAATCAATGTTATTGGAAAGTGAAAATTCAGAGAAGCACTTTACAAAAAGTTTCATTAAAATTGGTTAAAAAATGAGAGAGTTATGGAAGTTTGAAAAGTCTCGTTTTACTTTCTATGGGGATCCTCAAATTGGCAAAATTGCTTCAAAATGGCTGATTTTGTGAACAACTCTCCATTTGTTTTGTACACAGATTTTCAGATTTTCTGCATTATCTCTCAGGGTGCTCCTTGTCTCCTCCTGAACTCGACATATGTGGTGTAAAATACATTTTCCCATTATATATGTTGAGCTCAGAAGGAGATTAACTGCACCTTGAAAGATAATGGGGAAAATCTGAAAATCTGTGTATAAAATGCTCAAGCATTCTCAATGTTATGCATTTTATCCCTCTTGAACAGAGCACTCTCAATGTTTTGTATCACACCCCTGATGAGATGAGATGAGCAATCTCAATCCTTTGTTTCACACCCATCTCAAATTGAGCACTCCCAAAGTGTTCTATCTTATCCCCTCCCCTTCCTGAGTTGAGGAATTTCAATATTATCCATGTACTGAACACTCTCACTATATCCCACCCCTGTTAAGTTGAGCAATCTCAACATTTTTGTATCCTTCCCATGTTGAGATGATCACTCTAAATGTTTTCTATCCAAACCTTCTTTGAGTTGAGCGCTTCAAATGTTTTGTATCATCCCCTCTTGAGTGAGAAATCTCAAAGTTATATCCTACCTCTCTTGATTTGAGCAATCTCAAAGTTGGAAATCTCACCTCTGTTAAGTTGAGCACTCTCAATATTTTCTATCCAACCCTTATTGAGTTGAACACTTTCAAAGTGTTTTATCCTACCCCTCTTGAGATGAGCACTCTGAATGTTTTGTATCATACCTTTCTTGAGTTGAGAACTCTCAATGTTTTGAATCCTTCTCCTCTCAAGTCATGCACTCTCATTTTTTTGTAACCCAAGCCTCATGAGTTGAGCACTCTCAATTTTCTTTATCCAACCCTAAACTTTCAAGTCATACTCCCCAGGGGGAGATGTCTCATTGAGGCCTGTACCGCGTAAATCACTTTCTGAAAAGCACCCTAAACGTGGATTGCAGTAGCAGTAGATTTGATACCCTAAACAGGGAAACCCGTCTATATAGCATCTCTTATTTTTATACCCTTAATGGTGATTTTATATCTTGCGTGGTATTTTACATGTACATCCTATTAGAGGATTACATCATCATAGACCTTTTTTAGGCAAAAAGGAACTGTAAAAAAAATACTCACAGGAAACCACAGCATTGCTCCTCCAGCTAAGAAATATCCTTCAGCGTTACCACGATTGGATCGACACATGGACTAAAGAAAGAGACAACAAAACACAAAAGATTTTTTTTTATGACTTCGGAATCATAAAAACAAATTGATGAATAAAATGGTTTATAAGAGAGCAACTACATTTTATCAATTATTTTTAAACTTTATTCAAATCAGTACTGAAAGATAACATAAAAGCTAAATACTGTAAAACCAGAAATTTTCGCAGGCATGAAACTTTCGCGAATTTCGCGAGTGGTCGAGATTCGCGAAAGTTTCATGCCGCATAATAATAAAGTCACAATTAAAACAACTTAAAATTATTGCAATTTGCGAATGTTTCTTTAAATACTGCAAAATTGGCTGTCATTCACAATTCGAAAAAAGTTTTATGTCGCGAAAGTTTCAGGTTTACAGTAGTTAGAAAGAAGGCACATTCGTCTTTACTGTCTAGGGCTATAGGACTTAATTTCAAGTCCACCCTAAAAAAAAAATTATTAAAAGAAGAAAAAATGAGAATGCAGACCAATGAAAGTTTGAGGAAAATCTGATAAAGGATAAGGAAAAAGATGAATTTTTAAAGCTGTAACTGAACAAATACAAATTGGCAATTTATACATTTTGCGCACCTCTCATGTTAGTTCCAATATGAAAAGTTTTGTGTAAAAAAATCAATCCACACACTTGGTGTGAAGACCGTATAATGCTTGAGTGAACATTAACAGCGTGTGGCCTGTTCAATCATGCAAAGAAAATAACATAATTGGCAAGATTTTGTGGCACTTTTGTGATTGGGAAAAAAAAAATGATCACTGTGTTTTTGACCAACGAAAAAAGAGGTTTATATCATCAAGTCAATAATTTATTCAGCTTTCAATGGTTCAACGAACTTTTGATCTTGAACAATCTGTAAAGAAAGGTTGCAGCATCAGGAAAGATGCTCAAATTTTGAGTGTTTCCCATAGACAAACCTCTTTGTAAGTTCGCACTGACATGTTTGATAAAAAAAAATGATCACTGGACTTAAGTTAAAATAACATTAATTGTAAAACATTGAAAAGATAATGAAATAAACATTAAGAATCAGTTCGCCCCATTGTGAAACACCCACGTATTACAGAGATATGAAGGATTTCTTGCAAAACTGTGCCTAATTTATGTGTGTTTCCTGTCATAGCAAGCGTGTGGTTCGCATAAGAAGCAAATGCGTGTAAGTTTTCATTATGGTGCTTTAAAAATTGGTAAATTTCAATTTTTCTTTACCCAAAAAAATATGGCCAGGCGGCCTCTGGTAGGTTTACTACAAAAGTGTCTGTCAAATTATTTAACTTTTGCTCCACCAGCAGCTAGCAGTGACCACTGAAACTTTAGCAGACAAATGCATGTATATTCGGTTATTCTCCTAGACTTTTTAATGAAACCATCAATCAACTCTCAAGCTACTGTATGCTGTTTACCAATGCCAGATATTGAATATTCAGACTACAAATATGTTGCAATCAGGGTCTGGAATTTTTCCCACCAAAGTTAAACATATTGATTGTCTGTCACAACCTTCAAGTGCTCCAAAGATCTCTCTGGGGCCATGTTTCATAAAACTTGTCATCAATGACAAGTTGCAATAACTGTTATACGCTACTGAAATCCTTGTATCTGATTGGCTGAGAACAAATTTGCCAGTAAAAATCACCGACAAGACACTTGATGAAATGCCCCCCAGATCTACATGTACCTTCTCTTTATCCAATTTCTTTATCCAATTAGTGCTTTCTTCTCTTCTTGAACCTTTTTCCAACCTCATCTCTTTTCTTCCTTCCCCCTTTTCCTTATTTTGCAGAAAAGGGAAAAGGGGAATGTTCTTTTTCGACTGCAGTTCTGTCGACTGCCTATAAAAAGTTGTGTTTTGATGCACATTTAACATACTTGCCTTTTATAAGCCATTATGATTGTTGTGCTTTTTGTTTTGTATTTTAATTGCCAAAACATCTTTTGCTGATATTCTGTATCTTTGCAACCGGAAGAAAAAGAACATTATTTTATCCCCTTGTGATTGCTGCTGCAGTGAACGAGACCTGTAAATGGCATGGCAGACAACCTACATGTACGTGCAGATCTATAACTATGCTTCCATAAAAAGTATAAAATAACTTTGTAGAGTCATACATTACTAGACCTAGATTATCAAGTTGGGATTGCTGTTGCAATGACTGAATAGGGTGCCACTATTAAACAACCAGTCACTGCTACTTGATTAAACTCCTCTGAAATCAAATGTCAAAATAAATTTAATAAATGTAGTCTACTTTGGAACTAGTTAAAGCAGAAATCTCATTAATTTTTGGCTTTAACTTTTACTCTATTATCCATCTGCTCGGACAGAGAGGCATCCACGGACACAGGTGTGTGGACTCTGGAGACATAGATAAGAGCACCTCCACACACACTCCACATCGCTCTCGCACATACGAGGGAAATTAAAGTCCAGGAGATAAGGGGCTTCAATCAGAATTTTTGCTAGGGAAGGTCTTATTCACCCTACTCACAGCAATTTGGTCATTTGGGGCCAAAAAGTGGCCATTTTGGTCACTTCTGGGCAGGGGTAATTATCCCAATCATTATCATCAGCGAAGAAAGTTTGATAGGCCTGCCCTGTGTAAAAATGTGCCTTGGTTCGATAAAAACTGGTCTTATTAACCCCATTAACAATTTGGAATTGTAAAAATGATATTTTAAGTAATTTTTTGTCAAAAAAATGATACAAAGTGTAATCAGAAACATCTGAAGAGTACATGTAGGTTAGGTAGAATGTATGCTGATCTCAGAACAGTAAACTCATTGAATGAACATGTAGTTATACCATTTTGACCATTTTGGTCATTTCGGCCACATTGACCCTCAAGGACCATTTGCATGATTTCTAAATAGAAACTCGAAAAATAGTGATCAGCAAGGCTTCCATTGGGTTTCACCACCCTAATATAAATTTTAAATTGGCAACAATGATATTTTTTTTTTAGTGCTACATGGTTCTAATAAAATGTAATGTCTTTGAAAACTTAGCTGAAAAGTTGAAAAATGGCTAGTTTCGATAAAAAACAATGATTTTGAAACCCTCAATGTGTTGCCAATTTAAAGAATTGAAAGAGTATTCTCTTTTTAAAAATTCCTGGCATCAAACGCAATATGGTCATGAAACAAAAATGGACACAATGTGAGCAGGAACTTTTGCTCTTTCTATTCATACATCTGGTATATTTTTTAGAGCTCTGAATCAAAAGTTATAGAGCCAAACCACAAAATGTGGTCAATTGTCTTGAAAGGGTGAATGGGGAAGGTTAAAAAAGCTCATTTTATGTCAAATTTTGAGCTGATGCCAAAACATGCTAGCCTTATTGACCTTATTCATGACATTCTGGTTTTAATGGTCACCTTTTGGCTAAAAAAAGGGACCAATGATATTATTTCTTCTTTTCTGAAATCCGATCAAATTTTTAATCTGAATCATTTGTAGGTGGATTTTGGCATCCAATTTCGAATTAGATATGTGTGATGATTTCAGAATAATACATCAGTTGGGTGTATTCAAATCATTTTGACTACTTTGAGCCATATTGAGTTATCAACTATTTTGCATAATTTCTATCATAAACTCGGCATTTGCGAGCAGCAAAGGTTTCCTATTATGCATGCTTATCCAAGTAAGGCCACAATTTCTGGAATTTTCACACATTGCCCTTTAGGTCAAATTAGCCTTGATGGCCGAAATGGTCGAAACCAAATCAACAAACATTAAAGAAGTAGGGTATCAGACCCTTAAGTATGCTCATATGGTTCTTTTGGATTGGAATCTGGCCTGATTTTTTTTTTTGGGGGGGGGGGGGGGGGGGTAATCCAGTAACATGGTCAATCAAGGCTTTACAGTGGTCAAAATAACTACACTGTTGTTAATGGGGTCAAAAACACCACCTTTACTACTCAAGGAAAATTTTTACAATTAATGTATCAAATCCTCATTTACCACCCTTCAAAAGGTTCTTCATTTTTGCTTCATCTTATTTCAGCAACCCCCCCCCCCCCCCCCCCACAAAAAAAAAAAAAAAAAAAAAGAGAAGAAAAATGACGTAAATTGTCATTTTGGGCCAAAAAGTAAGCAGAAGGACCAGAATGTAATGAGTGAGTTCAACAATATTTGAATAGGTTTGAAATTTTTACAAGGAAATGCTTTCCATACCTTCCCCACCAATTCTCTGATTAGACCTATAAAACACAAATCTTTCTACTCACTGAAATTCATGTTTGTTTTGGAAATTCTTGGCCACTTTGGGTCAAAGTGCCCCAAATCACTGAAGTCTGGAATGATCAAAACAGTTTATAATGCATCTGATGAATCAATTCTTTTGGACCCATAACATAATGATATTTTCCCCAAGTATTTGTGTTTCTAAACCCCTTCTTTAAATTATTCTGATTAAAATTTTGACCAGATTTGGGACAAAAAAGGAATGACATCACGGGCGTAAATCTGCAAGAATTTCTTTTCAACTGGGGGGGATAACCATTCATGGAGAACAAAGCCATCCCCCCCTGATGAAAAGAAGGAATGCACGGATCTGCGCCAATGAATGACATTCTTGGTCATTTTGGGCCAAAAGGATTCATTATGACCAGAATGTCATGTGTGAGGTCAATGAGTCTAAATTTTTTTTAAAAATCAGTGCAAAATTTTACATAAGATAAGCTTTTCAAACCTTCCCCAGTTCCCCATCAAAATTCTGATTTGTTGAGGAAGCCCAATGGAAACCTTGATGCTCAATAATTTGGAGTTTCTAATAGAAGTTATGCAAATGGTTAATGTGGTTCAGAAAGGCCAAAATGACCAAAATGGTCAAAATGATTTAAATACACATCTAATTAAGATTTGGATAGTGTCATTTGGATGCCATAGCCCACTTAAAATTAATTCAGATTAAAAATCTGATCTGATTTCAGAGAAAGAAGGAATCAAACAGTTTGTCATTTTGGGGGCCAAAAAGTGACCATTATGACCAGAATGTCATGAGTGAGGTCAATAAGATTAAAATTAATTTAGATTAAAAATCTGATCTGATTTCAGAGAAAGAAGGAATCAAACAGTTTGTCATTTTGGGGACCAAAAAGTGACCATTAAGACCAGAATGTCATGAGTGAGGTCAATAAGATTAAAATTAATTTAGATTAAAAATCTGATCTGATTTCAGAGAAAGAAGGAATCAAACAGTTTGTCATTTTGGGGGCCAAAAAGTGACCATTATGACCAGAATGTCATGAGTGAGGTCAATAAGATTAAAATTAATTTAGATTAAAAATCTGATCTGATTTCAGAGAAAGAAGGAATCAAACAGTTTGTCATTTTGGGGACCAAAAAGTGACCATTAAGACCAGAATGTCATGAGTGAGGTCAATAAGATTAAAATTAATTTAGATTAAAAATCTGATCTGATTTCAGAGAAAGAAGGAATCAAACAGTTTGTCATTTTGGGGGCCAAAAAGTGACCATTATGACCAGAATGTCATGAGCGAGGTCAATAAGATTAAAATTAATTTAGATTAAAAATCTGATCTGATTTCAGAGAAAGAAGGAATCAAACAGTTTGTCATTTTGGAGGCCAAAAGGTGACCATTATGACCAGAATGTCATGAGTGAGGTCAATAAGACTAGCATTTTGGGAATCAGCATAAAATTTTAAATAGGATGAGCTTTTCAAAACTTTCCCATCAAAATTCTTATTTATAAGAAAGCCCCATGGAAACCTTCAAGCTCACTATTTTCAAGTTTCTAAAAGAAATTATGTAAATGGTCAATATGGGTCAAAGTGGTCAAAATAACAGAAATGGTCAAAATGATTTAAATACGCCCAATTAATAAATTATTCTGAAATCATTACACATATATATCTAATTAAGATTTGGAAACCAAGACCCACCTACAAATAATTCAGATTAAATATTTGATCTGATTTCAGACAAAGAAGGAATGATATCTCTGGTCATTTCTTGGCCAAAAAGTGACCATTATGACCAAAATGTCATGAGTGAGGTCAATAAGACTGAAATTTTTGGAATCAGCATACATTTTACATATAGGAAGAACTTTTCGAACCTTCCACATCCAAATTCATATTTGGGTGGGGAAGCCCAACTGAAGCTTTGCTGATCAGTATTTTTTGAGTTTCTAACAGAATGCATGCAATTGGTCAAGGAGGGTCAGTTACTGGCCAAAAAGACCAATATGGTCAAAATGGTATAATTTTCTCCGAAGAATTGATTGTTCTGGGATCAACGCACATTTCTACATTAAATTTGGAAATCATAAATTCCTCTTCTGGTGATTCTGATTACACTTCATATCAGATTTTGGACACAAAAATGAAAATGGTTATTTTTGGCCAAAAGGTGGCCAAAATGACCACTAGGTACATTTTCATTGGGGGCAATAAGACCACTTTTTCTCGAACAAGGCACATTTTTACATAAAATAGGCCTATCTGCATGGAGGCGCGATGTCTTAGTGGTAGAGCAGTGGTCTCATAACTGGAGAACCTGGGTTTGAAACCAAGTGGCATGAGTGGATGCACTAGTGCCCTTCAGTAAGACATAAATCCTCATTACCAAGTCCCTCTGAGAGGACTCAAAGCCGTCTGTCCCCTGGTTACTTCCTTACAAGCATACATGTACAAATGCTTTCTTAGCAGTCTGGTCAAATTAACCATCGAACCAACCATCAGCCTGTCAAACGTAGCTTTTTCACTGATATTACGATATTATTAATATAAAAATTGGGATAATTACCCCTTACCAGAAATGACCAAAATGGTCATTTTTGGTAAAAAAAATAGCCACAATGACCAAAATATTGTGATTTGGGTCAAAATTCTACCCCTGATGAGCTTTTTGAACCTTCCCCAGCAAATATTCTGATTAAAGCCCCTTATCTCAGTCATGGGCACAAATCCAGGGGGGACAGGGGGACATGTTCCCCCCCCCCCCACAAATCTGATAACCTTTTCTTTTTTTTCCTTTTTTTTTGCTTGTCAGAGCATTTTGGAGGAAAACCCCCAAAATGTGATAACCTTTTTTTTCCTTTTTTTTCTTTGCTTGTCAGAAAATTTGCGGACATTTCAGACAGGTACTAAAGTTCAATCATGTGGTGACCCCCCCCCCCCCCCCCCCCCATATTTTAAAATGGATTTGCGCCACTGATCTCAGTCATGTATCTCCTGCCTCCTGGGCCCGTTGCACAAAACTTGCGTTTGAACGCAACTCAGGAAAATCAAACGCAACTTTATTTTCAGCCAATCAGAAGTGCGCATTAAGGACTTGCGTTTGATTTTTAGGAGTTGCGATTAAACGCAAGTTTTGTGCAACGGGCCCCACTATCCTGGCACTTTCTACTCTGCACCAATGTGACTTTTATATTCATGTATTCACCTCGTAAATTGAAAATAAAAACATAACAAAAAAGTAAAGAAGAAAAGAATACTTACCCCCAGCCCAACAGCAAGAACTAGCACAAAGTATAAGACCAATACCACGATATCAACAGCAACAAGTCCTTGTTTTCCATCCATTGGTGACACGAATTCCTCGGCCTCGGCCCCTTCCATGTTCTGCATCAACCTGTTGTACGGCTGCAGAAGGGAAAGGTACAAATGCGATCTAGCACGGTCCGAGGAGCTGGTGTCAGCAGCGTAGGAGCACAACACACAAGGCTGGCTGAGGTGAATGAGATGCGAGTTCTAAGGATCAAGTCCGAGCAGAAAATAAACAACAACTATTTCCCTTTTCGTGTTTGCTCTTCAGATGATGGAGAATAAAGAATAAATTCCGATCAAAGAGATGAAATGTTACAGTATGTTGGTGTTGTAAGTCCTCTTGCCTGCATGATAACTAAGGCTTGCTGAAGCACCTCTCGAGCTCGCACACATGTTGTGTATATATGCATAACAAATACTACATAGTTTTGTTTGCCTCCGGCTCCTGATGATGATAATCAGCTGAGGTATATACGGTTTTGGCTCACATCCAGCAGCGCGATCACGAACCTATAACTAAGCTTTTAATACCTCTAGCCAGTGGCGGATCTACATAGGGGGAAAAAATGCCCCCTCTTTTGAAACTCAACTGGCATACCTTAAGTACACAATGAAAAATATTACTTTTCCGGCTCTGTGCCCCCTCTTTTACAAAATCCTGGATCCGCCCCTGCCTCTAGCTGACTAGACTAGCTCTTAATTTCTTCAGATGTAGATCGCAATGCAAGGGCAGAGGTCCACAACCATAATATCTGCGTCATTTGAAACATATAGAATATAATCATGTATTCCATGTGTTATGTAATTGAAGAATCCTCTGGAAGGAAGTTATTTTCCAGTTCTCTTTATGTATTTATGAACATAGAAATTTCTAGAAGAGAAATCATTACTCAGATGTAAAAAGTCAGTGCACTCTGTAACAGTGAAAGAATTATCAATTACATATAGTAAAAATGCACTTAAACTAGAAGTATGTGGAACTTACAAGAAAGTTCCAAACCTTCATGAATGTTGTAGTAGAAGGTAGAAAATTCTAATTAAGGGTTGAGATTGTATATAAGCTGGGAGCTTCCACAGAAATTTCAGAATTAATACCTGACTAACATCGTGGAGCATACATTGCGTAAATTCTCAGTTATCACCATCTGATATTGATCATATTTGATATCAAGCTGTGGAGATCGTCTTGGACCTCATCTTGGACTTAACCTTGGGTTTGGACATCATTCTTGACATCGTATTGGACATCGTGTTCAACATCGTGTGCGACATTGTGTTCGCCATCCTTACTGACATAGTGGTCGACATCATTATCGACATCATTATCGACATCGTGATCGACATCGTCTTCGACATCGTCATCAACATCGTCAAAGCACTATATATTGGGCTCCAATTCAGTGTTAGTGTTATAGGAGCAGTGCTGCACCGTCACTTGCAAACCTAAATGAGCATGATGATGATAGCTGAAGAGTTGCACGAACTGAAGTGATGTTTGGATTAATTTTATAAAAATGATTATCATTCTTGTAACCCCTGTATATGCACACGTTTCTTCAGCAGTCTCTACCCATTTCATGCACTTAAAGGAAAATGAAATCAGTTTTAATGAAAAGAGAGGATAGATAGAAGCAATTTAAAAAAAGTTCCATCAAAATCGGTTACGAAATTAAAAAGTTATGAAAGTTTGAAAAGTCTCAAATTACTCAGTTCTATGGCGATCCTCCAATTGGCAATGTTGCTTCTTAATGGCAGGTTTACTAGTACAACTCGCAACATGTTTTGTACACAAAATTTCATATTTTCTCCATTATCTCTAAAGATGCTGCTTGACTGTTAACTCAACATATGTTGTGTCAAATACATTTTCCCATGATGTACATGTATCTTGAGCTAAGAAGGAGACAAGCTGCACCTTGAGAGATAATGGGGAAAATATGAAATTTTGTGTACAAAACATATGGAGAGTTGTAGGCTACTACTAAACCTATCACTTTGAAGCAACATTGCCAATTTGAGGATCGCCATAGAAAGTAAATTGAAACTTTTCAAACTTTCATAACTTCCTCATTTCGTAACCGATTTTGATGGAACTTTTTAAAAATTGCTTCTCAGATCTATCCTCTCTTTTCATTAAAACTGATTTTCCCCCAGGGTTTTATTTTCCTTTATTTTTGCATGAAATGGGTAGAGACTGCTGAAGGAACGTGTGCATAATCTTTACAGGGGTTACAAGAATGATAATCATTTTCATTATTCTATAAAATCAATCCAAACATCACTTCCGTTCGTGCAACTCTTCTGCTATCATCATCATCATCATGATCATTTAGGTTTTGCAAGTGACGGTGCAGCACTGCTCCTATAACACTAGCACTGAATTGGAGCCCAATATATAGTGCTTTGACGCCCATTTTATATATATAGCCACATGTACTAAACTCACTTCAGGCTTCGTCTTCCCCACTCTATACGTCTCTATCACCTTATCCATATGGGTGTCGGGCTAACTCGGCACTAGGGCGAACTCGGCACTGCGCGGTGACCATGTTTCAATAGTTGAAGTCCACACTACGCACCGTACCCTTTTTTAGCCTTAAATTTCATGTTTTGTATAATTTTACTTCTTGAAATTTTCAACATTACTTCTTTGATAATCATTTTACACATTGATATCAAATAATTTGAATTCAAGTGTTTTGAAATGTGTAATTAATGCGAAATTCAACACAAGTGTTTGCGATCAATTTAACTCTCTGGGCTCACTCAGCCGCGATTTTCCGCCAAGGCCGAGTTCGCCCTAGTGCCGAGTTAGCCCGCATCCATCTATATACCCCCCCTCCTTTTCTTTCCCTCTCTCTCTCTCTCTCTCTCTCCGTCTCTTCGTCTTTCCATCCGTCTTCT
Organism: Heliocidaris tuberculata; assembly: GCA_025618425.1. Lineage (NCBI taxonomy): Eukaryota > Metazoa > Echinodermata > Echinoidea > Camarodonta > Echinometridae > Heliocidaris > Heliocidaris tuberculata. The sequence continues at coordinate 27,443,535 of CM046852.1, read as the reverse complement.
GCCTCTTTCTCTTTTCTCCTCCTCGATCGTTTCTTCTTTCTTTCTTTCTATATATACCCATACCTACTAACATGACTCTTCAAAAGTTCACGGTACACACGGTATATATAGCATGGCATCCCCCCCCCCTTCTCTTTAATCCTTTAACTGCTATAGATAAACCAGGGAAGTGTAACTCTTATTTACATTTCCCTGCATGAATGTTGCTCTAAAAGAACAATTTTCGACTAAACACGATAAAAACTACTTTCGAAAAATAAACTCAAGGGCAATTTCAAAGGCCTATTGTACTGCCCATAGAAATCAGGTTCGGATTACGTAATACGCGATTGTAACGTTCGCACATTTCTAAAGGTGATAGACAGGGCTATTGAAATTGCCTTCAGTTGATTTTTCGAAAGTAGTTTTTATCGTGTTACTAATTCTTTTCTCATATTTCGAGGAATTCAAGATAATGCTTTTGCATATTGTCATGTATTATTCAATACAGGAAATGGGTCATATAACATTCACAGTGCATTATGTAAATCTTTGTTAATTATTACCTGTTACGTAACAGTTTTTACTACCAAATGGATAATAATCCTAGATAATATGTGACACATAAAAAGTTTAATGGGGCCTTTTAAAAGTCATTTGAAAGGTTTTGAAGATTACTTTTTGTTCCGTGAGCTTTTATATCATACTGAAAAATATTTGTCCAATATTTTCTCTTTTTTTAATTCAACTATTTTTTTTTTCTTCAAAATATCAATATTCCCCTTTGAAATAGCAAGTTAAAGGACCGTCCAAAGTGCACTGCGAAACCCTGATAATAAGTGGGTTTTTTTCTTTTCATAGTCATGTTCTCCAATCTTCATCAGACCCGCGTCGTAGACGGCGCTGTTTCTGTAAAGCAGCCAGAGCCATTTATACACAGAGTTTGACCAACTCGTTTTCAGTTGGGCACACTGAATTCAGCAGTTGGGCACAACATGATGTATATTCCTTTGTTCCATGTTTGCCTAACAAAACAACATGCGCCATAGTGTTACCCACATGGTTGGCCAAACTCTGTGTCCTCTGAAAGAAGCCAGAAGCAGCACATGCAACATTCTCAATGACTATTATGATTATTCAAAAGGAAAATATTGCCCACATGGCACATTCATAGGCTAGCTCGCTTGCAATCACGATAAATTTATTGAATACCGCTGGTACTGCAGTGAGAGTCATGTGAGAATAATATCATATCAAATTAGAATTAAAATTACGAATTAAAGTGACAGTAAACTGGGGCCCTAAATAGCGTCATTTTTTCAACAGGATTTGATTTTGATAAGTGTCTGTGCCTCTCACTTTCCCATCATGCCCCAATCTAGTTTGTAAAAACTTAGAATGTACATGCACACAATTTTCCACAATTCCAAGTCAAAAATAAGAATTTGAAATATAAAATTTGCCTATTATCCAAACAAGCTGTTTGTCAAAATTCAAAATATGTTGCAATTAATTTTCAAATTACTGTATAATCTTAATTTAGCAATCACTGTAAGATGACGCTCTTTAAGTTCTACCTTTTTAATGCCACTTTAAGAAGAGATAGGAAAAGGGAACTGTACCGCTACCGCAACTCCTAAAAGACAGAGAGAATGAGAATTAGAAGAAGAAGACGGCACCCACCCCGACCGTATTTGGGCTTCATGCCTTTTTTTCGGGGTAACCTCACTAGTCAAAAGGACTGCTATTCATAAGAACCACTTATTCATAAGGACCGCTATCCATAACGCGTGACTAAATGAATAGCGCTTTTGTATGAATAGCGGTCCTTCTACATAGCGAGCAAACCATAGACAAATATCCTCGCTATTCATAAGGACTTCCGTTCATAAGGATATTCATAACTATTCATAAGGACCGCTATTCATAACGCGTGTTAAATGAATAGCGGTTTTCTATGAAGAGCGGTCCTTATGAATAGCGAGTGGACCCCCCTTTTCAATAACAGACCAAACAATTTTTTTTTTGGGGGGGGGGGAGGGAGGGTGGTGAAAATTTGATATCGTGTATCCTCCGCTATCCAAATTGTGGGGAGACGAGTGACCCCACCCCCCCCCACCCCCCCCCCCTCCAAGGTCATTATGCATGACTGAGGAAGAGAGGGAGAGAGAGAGGGGGAGGGGGTTGTAGATATAGAGAGGGATATAAAATAGGGGGAATGAGAGAAAAAAACCTATAATAGGCTTAAGCATAAATGGAGATAGGGAGAGAAGAAGGCCAATCATAATTATCTCTCTCTAAAAATAACAGTGAATTTTCACTATGTTTTCACTCCCCCGGGAGTCAAGTCAGTGATCACTTGATTGGGAGTGAATATCGAGTGACTATCGAGGGGTCCCTAAAAGGAAAAGAGTGGAGTTTCACTCTCTTTTCACTCTATTTTCATTCCCCCGGGTAATGACGTCAGTGATCACTCGATTTTTATTTTTAGAGAGAGTACTAGGCACAGTGTGAGAGAGATGGAGAGGGACAGAGAGTCGGAGAGAGAAAGATAGAGACTCGAAGAGAGACATATGGAGGACAAGATAGAGGAAGAGAGAGAGAGAAACAGAGAGAGAGAGAGAGAGAGAGAGAGAGAGAGAGAGAGAGATGAATGGAGAAATTGTGAGTTTGTGGGGGGGGGGGGGGAAGAGATCATAGAAGACATTGGCCGGTATCGATAAAACCTAGCAAATGCTTTTTCTAACATTTTGCTTGCATCCGTCCTTCTTCAAAACAAGCAAAAATAGTAGGCAGTAAAAGGTTCCAGATTCAAGAAAATTAAAGCTTCTTTTTGCATATGCCAAGCAAATGCTTCTGAAGACAAGGGGGCACTTTATAATAATTATAAAGTATGTTGACATTATGGGATCTAATAATATGATAAGAATGTACATTGTAAATGCGAGCGAGCGTGCTTTGACTAAATTTTAGAATTGTTCTCAGTTCCTTTTATTTAGGGGCACTGCTCATGCTTGTATAATTTAGGGCACTGCGCCCCTCCTGTCCCGTGTCCTACTGCCTCACATTGTGCTGACATCAGTAAGGGAATTTATGAAGCCTCTCTGTTTCTGTGTATGGAGCTATAGGTATAAGGCTCTTTAACAGTTGACCTCGGGGCACATTATTTTTGTAACCGACATCTTAATATATAATCATATAGTTAAAAAGGGGCACTTAGCAGAAGACAGAGGGGGATGCTTATCAGAGGGGATAATGATACTATTGGAAAGGAAAAGGGGCACTGGTCAGAAGTAAAGGGGGGGGGGCACTAATCGGAGGTGAAAAATATACTTATAATAATAATTAAAGGAAAATTGATTATAAAGGAAAATGGGCACTAATCAGAAAAAAAAAAGCCAGGGCACTAATCAGATTTCAAAACGTGCACCATCAAAAGAGCCATTTATCAAAAGGGTAAAGGGAAAAGGGGCACTTATTATCAGAAGGGAAAATTTGCACTAATCAGACTACTCTGAACAGGGGCGTTTATCAGATTTTAATAGGGGCACTGATATCGCTGACGTTTAAATGGGCACTTATAAAAAAAAAAAGTGAAAAGGGCACGTTAGAGAGACAAATGGGCTCTATACGAAGAAGGGCACTTATCAGCTATAAAAAGGGGCACTTTTCATGGATAAAAAGGGACTTTCGCCCCCCGGGAGCGCCGCCTCTGGCGACATTAATACTTCAGTATCCTTGACATTGCTAAATTGCGCACCTGCAAGGTGCTCTGATTCACTGCACTCTGAGCATGCTTACATCTCGATATCCCAACTAATTATTGTTTGAACCATATTGTGAGCTCCATGCAGTATTTTTTCATGAATCAGCTCTCAGATCAGGTCAAGCAAAAGGTGGGTCATCGTAATTGCTTGAACATTTACTTGAACGCAAGCTTTTACTAGGTAGTAATCGCTTCCAAGCAAATGCTAGTTGTTGTTGTTTTTTTTTTTAATCGATACGGCCCATTGTCCTCGATGTAGATACTACAGGCGCGGCCTACATGAGTTGAGAGAAAAATAGGGAAGAAAGAGTGAAAAAGAGAGCCAGAGAGAGAGGCTGAGGGTGGGGCACAACTGGTCCGTAACCCTTCCCAATCTTTGAGACCTGAAAACCCTGAAAATATGATCAACTTTCAACTTTTTCAGCATTATTGTTTGTCAGAGATTTTTTCAGAAAAAGGAACCCCCCCCCAAAAAAAAAAATGACATAAAGTTTTTTTACTCGTCAAGAATGTTTTGTTGTTGGTAAAACTGTAATAGTACAGTACATTGGCGTAGACAGGTCCTCATACCTGGGGGTATGATTTTCCCCCAAGTGCCATATATATTTATTTTTATGTATATACCTTCTTGATTTGTTTACGACTTATATATATATATATATATAGTGTGTGTGTGTGTGTGGGGTGAGGATGTGTAAACATGTATATGGTGTTTCTCTATACATATCCAAGATACAACTTTAGCATCATGCTTTGCAATTTTGTAGTATGATTTGAATATTGAGTGAGCGAGCGAAGCGAGCGCGCAAACAATAGCAATTACATTGTAATTGCAAAATTTCACAATGAAAATTTATTTAATATGCTATACATTTAATACGAGCGAGCGTAGCGAGCGAGTATTTGGGAAAACTGGCTCTAAGTCACTTTGGATTAGGGGCACATGTTATGGAAAAGGGAAACGTGGTACTTTTCATGGGGAAAAGTAAAAGTAACACTTCAGTTATTAAAAAAGATAAATAAATGAATGTGTAGAAAAGGTAGAAAAGGCAGTTCATCACAGGTGAAAAGGGGCACTTATAACACCTGAGGGACATTTATAGGAACGGGAAGATGTTCTTATATAAAGTAGAAAAATTAAATCAGTGTCTATATATTACAAAGAAAAAAATGACTTGTTACATTAAAAGGAATAAAAGGGATTAAAAGGGGGAAATTCTCTCGTTGAAATAGGAGCATTTATCAAAGGTAAGGTGAGGGATGAGGAGTAATTATCAAAATAGGCACTTAAAAAAATATGGAACTGGGACTTACTCGAAAGGAAAATGGGGGTACTTATCTGAAGTTAAAGGGAAATGAAGGGGCACTGTGCCCACATGCAATGCCCGGAGCGGTGCTTCTGACCGGGCCTACATCGTACATGCTATGTTTGTTATTTCATAATTCTTCTATGTATAGTTGGGTGATGATGACACAGGTCATCATCATCCTCGATAAATATTGGGGGTGATGTATTCCCTCTTTCTCCACCACATTCGATTCCTGTGACTATATTTTCTTTTCAGTTGTACAGAATTACACTATAAAGGAAAGTTACCGACTGAACCCTCTAAATCCAGAATAATTACATGTACTTTTAATCTAAATAATTTTTCTGCATTGTGGCTTCAAAAAAAAAAAGATCACCTCTATATATATTTGGGATGGTAACACAGGCAAACCCCCCCCCCCCCCCACTTCATTAAAAAAAAAAATTATACCTCCATATCACTCCCAGATCAACACTCATGTTGTATAATTTGAAGTAGATGGTTTTCACTTTCTAGTGGTGTAAAAATATATCGGGAAAAATCAGAAGCCACGACAGCATTGTAGATAAATATTGATAAATTCATATAAATCTACAATATTGTACACAAATATATAACACTTATATTGAAATAAAGAATTATATAACAATAAAAGTAATAGATATAATATATCAAATTATATTTATCTACAACATAATATAGAAATGTATATTTTCCACCACTTTTTTTTTGTGGGGTGAAACCTGGGGGGGGGGGGGGATGTTTGTACACACCATCCCCCCACCCGAAAAGTTGGGGGATGCATACCCCCATCCCCCCCCCCCCCTGCTATCTACGCCCCTGGTACAGTACGTACCACCTCATATGTTTGTTTGTTTTTTTAAATTCATTTTTTACTTTCGTGCGAGGCTTTTTTCCCCTCTTTTTTTTAAAAACTTGTTTCCCTCCCCCTTTCTCAATACTACTTACTAGTACACTGTACTCATTGGTTACAAATTATCGTGTTTTGGGGTATTAGTGAGGCGGACAATCCACTTCCGGTGACATCACGCGAGACTAGTGCAGTGAGCATAGCGCATGCATGCAGTCTCCGTTGAGCTCATAATCCAGATCCAATACAAAGATCAGTGATTATACTACGTGTTTTTTCCCTAATGATTTGATTCTGCATTAATAAAAGTTACACACTTCGCATCAGTTATGAATAAAAAATAATTCATAAAATATTGCATGAAGGAAATAAATTATATGAAGTCCTAACTTTTCTCAGTGACTGAAGAAAATTATTTATATTTTATCAGATCTTTATTTGAATAAAATTGGCATCGTTTTAAATGCAACTATATTCAACGTGTGCAGCAGAAATGGCCAACCCAGCCCCCCGTCCGGTTCTCCAAATTGGTATCGTAAAACAGGTATTATTACATGTTTAATTGTTGATATTTATACAGTAGATGTAAGAGTATAACAATATGGATGGATTCTTCCATCTTTTAATGAAATGGTCATTTTTGTTACGCTGTAACGATCAAAAGTTGAAGACATATGCGGCAGAGACAGAGACGTCGTGAGTGAGCATGCATGTTGAGCCGAGTCTCCTGAGACCCGAGAGTGACACTGTCACTGAGACAGTCCGAGTCGAGAGTGAGACTTCATGTGTGAGTGTGCTATGCAGTATGCTATGGCATGGCTTTGCCATACGGGCTTGATGTTTTATGAAATATGACTTTGGACATCAAGCCATACACGGGAGGATATCTCCCCTACGGAGAGACAAGTAATTAATAAACAAAAATGTAAGTGGGCAAGATTCATCCATTTCCACGTACGGTTAGCAGCAGGGGCGGATCTAGCTTTTTTCCAAGGAGGGGGTTTGAGGGGCTGAGCTGGGACCTGGTCCTGGGTATTGCGAGGGAGCGTAGAGACCGAGCCCGAGCGAGCGAAGCGAGCGAGGGGGGAGGGTGTGGGAGGGGGGTATCCCCCCTCCCACAGTAGGGAGATTTTTCATTTTTAGGGTTGCTAGCTTGCGATTTTAACCCTTTCAAGACAATTGACCACATTTTGTGGTTTGGCTCAATAATTTTTTATTCAGAGCTCTAAAAAATATACCAGATGCATTAGTAGAAAGAGAAAAAAATTCTGCACACACTATGTCCATTTTTGTTGCATGACCATATTGCATTTGAGGTCAGGAATTTAAAAAAGGAGAACAAGCTTTAAAATCCTTAAATTGGCAACACATTGTGAGGTTTAAAATCATTGTTTTTTAACAAAATTGGCAATTTTTTCAACTTTTCAAAAATATTGGTAACCATGTATACTGTTTTCAAATACATTACAATTTATTAGAACCACGTAGCATGAAAAGAAAAATATAATTGTTGCCAATTTGAAGAACAAAATGTGATCAATTTAGCCCTTAAATAATTCCTGTCCTGAAAGGGTTAAGCGTACTTGCATGCTCTATTTTTTTCTCTTTTTTGCCCAAATAAATGTTTACTTGGCAGCCCAAGGGGGGGGGGTTTAAACCCCCTAAACCCCCCCCGTAGATCCGCCACTGAGCAGTAGACCAAAACTAAAAAGCTTCAGTCTCTCTGTATCATCGGTTGTTCCGCTGAGACTACGTCCATGACGTCTGGCTCCACTAGACCTCCGTATATAGAGACTGAATGCTCGTACTTGCCGTAGTATGGGGGCAGTCTGTGTATACTATTGCAATAGTACACAGACTGTGTGTGTGTTGGTGTGTATTGCCTGTGTGCTTGGTGTGCATGTGTGTAGCCTGGAAGGATCTGTGAAGAGTAAAAAAAAAAAAAGCTGACGCTACTCTTCATAGAGCCTGGTTTTTTAATCTCGCTCTGCAATAGAGCAGCCATTTTAGAGTCTGAAGAACCTCCTGAAAATCACCTTTACCGTGAGCCAGCTTCTCTCATCTCCTCTTCACCATAGCTTTAGAATATTAAAACCTATTTTTTTACCCTAGAAAAAATATCGAAAACAAAATGTGAAATATTAATTTTAATGGTTACCCGTAGTCCGAACGACGCCCCGAAAAAGCCTTCGCAGCTTCACTGCGCTCATAGACCTGGAAGTGTCCCGCAATGTCATCGACCTACAGTCACTCCCGCAATTTTCAGATCCACCATGTACATTAGACAAGACCGCTACGAGCGCAAGGGCCTCGCCATAGGGCCTCGCACGCATTCTGACGGGGCGCGTCTCGCACTCATAGCGGTCTTGTCTAACGTATGGTGGATCTGAAAATTGAAATCAAAAGGTGATTATTTGCTTTATATTCCACATCTGAAACATTTAACTGGTACGAGAAAGACAATTATTGTCTACTTCTCGAAAAAGACATTTAGGCCCGAATTCACAAAAGAAGTTAAAACCACCATAAACCATACCCCTACCTGGGTGCGCACAATTGTTTTATCATTTTAAGCACGCGATTGGGTAATGCGCACTTATTTTAGTACGCCTATGGAGCTATTCGTAAAGGTCACACACTTTTCATTTTGACTATTTGTAGAAGTCACACACTTTTGAAATTGACTATTCGTAAAGGTCACGCACTTTCATTTCGCGCGTACCCAAAATATTGATAACGCATTGTGACTCTGTAATGGACTGAAGAGATCAACGAAACACATATAAGTACTATTCCGTCAAGTTACAAACTTTTCTTCTCGGGTCGATTGATTGGGAGAACTACATTTTATCACGTGATTACCTTTTGACCAATCTAACAGCAAGATTCTTAGTTTGTGGAATATAATTACAGTTATTCTCTTGAAATGCAAGTACAAATTTTCACCTTGCCTGCCGAAATTAAGCAATGCGCCTGACCAAACTAATGGGCAAGGGCAAGGAAGATTTTGGTTAGTTGTACCTGGAGCGGTAAAGCTCCCTGGCGTGACTCTACTGTGAGCCAGCTTCTCTCATCTCCTCTTCACCATAGTTTTTTTACCCTAGAATTAAAAAATATTGAAAACATAATGTGAAATATTAATTTTAATGGTAAATGGAAGGTTCAACATTGTCCAAACTCCCTGAAAAAGCCTTTGCTGCGCTTGTAGACCCGTAAGTGTCCCGTAATTTCTGGGATATGTCATCGACCTACAGTCGCTAGCGCGACTTTCAGATGCACCATACGTTAGACAACGAGTGGGCCTCGCACGCATTCTGACTGGGCGTCTTCAGCACTGTATGCACTGATAAGGACAGAATTTTTGATGACCGGATTTATTTTCAGAGATGCAGCGCTTGCGGCGACCAAGGAGTGTACACTAAAAAAAAAATCGTATTCGACGACTTTTCTATTGTTTTGTGGTACTATGTCACAAATTGTGCTTTTCAAAATTGACGTTATCTATAACTGCCTAGAGAGTCACAGAGATTTTTTTTTTGGGGGGGGGTCTCGGTTCTGTCTGTTGCATTGACGATTTAAATTTTTTCTTCTCGTCTTAAGTTCTTTGTGGTAATTACCTAGTACTTTTAAGATTTAGAGGTGTCATGGTCTAGTGGATAGGCCATTGGACTATAGACCACCTGATGGTATGTTGTCCAAATCCGGATAACATAAATACAGTTAACCTTGCATAACGTGAAGTCACATAAGTCGAACTTTCCCTAAGTCGAATCAATTTTTTTGACCAAACTGTGCAAAATATATGTTATTTACATAAATTTCCTAAGTCGAATTTTGCAAAAGTCGAACTATTTTTTGTGGACCCAACAGATTCGACTTATTAACTGTAGGTGTCCTGTGGAGAGAAATTTGTGGAATGCTTAACCGCCTCATCATGATCTTGGCTAAAGCCGGGAAATAATAGTATTCAACGTTTTGTATCCACAAGATAATTGCTAGATAAATCTAACTAATTACAAGATTCATTTTTAAATTTTGTATCTAGGTTCTTTCCGGTGATTCTGTAATCATCCGAGAGCAGCCAAGGAATGGCCCTCCACCTGAGAAGCAGATCTGTTTGTCTAATATCACCGCCCCTAAGCTAGCTCGCAGAGCACTACCCAATAGTGAGAACTCACTACCCACTAAAGATGAGGCAAGTATTAATACTTGAGCTTTTAATTCAGAAAATCATACAGAATTCATAAATATAATCAAATAATTTGTTTTTTCTTAATTGGTAACCCTTTACTCAAATATTAACTTTTGCTGCCTTTGATATCATTGGGTTTATTTGCATACCATTTTATTTACTGAATTCATTCATTTTTTCCTGGATAATGATACTTCAGATTGTTTCTCGTTGATGATATACATGTATTTGTTCAAGAATGTCTCAAAATATCTTACATGTAGCTTCTTTTGATGCACGTTTAATGAATCTTTTAGAATTTATTGCATGTGATATTCTACTACATGTATGCATAAAACCAGGGTAAAGACAGTGCTTGGATGCTGTGTAAGCCTGGGGCCCGGTAGAAAATTACCCGGAACGGCCCGGACCGGTAAAGATGTCAAAATTTTTACCGGGTCCCGGCACGGCCCGAAACTAGTGCTGGGGCCCGGTAGAAAATTACCCGGAACGGCCCGGACCGGTAAAGATGTCAAAATTTTTACCGGGTCCCGGCACGGCCCGAAACCCGGTAAATTTTATGTTTGTTTATATTTTCCTTATGTTTTTATTTTAGTACGTTATTGCGCAAATATGGTGTTTCCTATTTAGCTTCCTGAGCGAGGGAGACGCAAGTTGAGGATCATTTACTCGTGATAACAAATTTTGGATTTATATCTTTTATTTTATTTTGCGTGCCTCCGCGAGTCCGTGTTAGTGTTTTCCTAATCATCTACCTGAGCGAGAATTTCGAGAAAGAATGAAGTTGAAGATGATTTAATCATGATTACAACTTATGTTTGTCTTCTTGCTAAGTTACAATCACGATAGTTTATTGATAAATAATTATTAAACATTGAAGATACTGACTTCTAAAAGCTATGAAAGAGTTACGAAGGTGTGAGACCTAAATAACAGACATTCCGCTACTCGGCTCCGCAAAACGAAGCCAGTGTGTATGTCGGACTGCCTGTGTGTGTACAACGCTGTTAGTAGCGCACACCTCGTTGTGATCAGCGAGGATCAACAGGAGAGCTTGGAAGAGAAAGAGCGAAAGAGAGATGGCAAGCCGCGAGAGGAATATTCAGAGGGTAGGGACAGAAAATATATACAATTATGTTATTGCTGGTTACTGCATATTTAAATCCAGTGTAATGATATAAAAATAATTGAAACAAATCAATGAAATTTACTCCAGAATGAAAACTCAGTATTTGAAGAATTAACAAAAAAATAAAATCAAGTGACGATAAAGGAAGTAAGTCTAAGAAAAAAAATATTAAATGAAAAGAGAGCTTACATGTCTTTAAAATTTTTTTTTTTAATTGTGAAAGTACTTCAGAATTAAGAAATACATGTCGAGTCTTTTAAGAGAAGGAATAATAATGCTAACAATTTTTTAAAAGATTACCGTAAGAGGGAAGAATGAAGAAAAATGTTGGTCACATATCAAAAGTAATGGTCAACCAGTCAAAAATCATCTCACTGAAAAAATATATAATATGGAAGAAACTGAAGTAAAAACCCCTCCAAAATTTGAGGAAACATATATTATTAACGCCACAGTGACACCACAAAATAATAATTTGAGCTAAGCTACCCATTATCAATCGGAAAAATGAGTTTCGTTCGTTTGGAACCACAGAAAAAACATGGCGCCTACAGGCCATGTGAAAAATACAAAAAAAAAGGAACATGACGTATAGCGCCACCTCCTGGTTATACCATGCACAGTCATCCAGCAGCCAGCTCGCGAAAACTTGAAAAAGACGAACGGTTTTCATCATTACAGCGCGAATTCAATATGGTTTTCGTCATTACAGTTATGAAATTGAAGCTTGGACTATGATTACCCTAGCCATGTACGTAGAATTTTGATAGTTATTTCATAAAGTGGAGTTTTATATGAAAATCGGACATTTGTGAAAGCTGCACTATACACAATAGACTCTACAGTGCAGTGGCATGCATGCGATGCGGCCTCGAAGTCGACTCCCTTTGGAACCGAGACCTTGCGTCGGAATCGGAATCGGTTCTCTCTAAAAGCAGAACCGCCCAAGCCTATTATTTACCACTATCAAGTTTTTATTAAAAAGTCATAATTAATACTCATAACGGCTTTACAGCACCAATTATTTACCGGGTTATTTTTACCGGGTTCAGACATTTCACTCAGCAACCCGGACCCGGCCCGATCCCGGCAAAAACCCCCAACCCGCCGGGTTCCGTACGGGTTGACCGGCCCGACACCCACCCTTAATGCTGTGTTTTATAAGCGATGTTGTATAATGAGTCACTAATGAAACAATGTTTCTCTACCACTTTTCTACAGCCTTATGCATGGCAGGCAAGAGAACTGTTGCGTAATAAACTTGTCGGGAAGACGGTATGTTATACAGTAGAGTACACAGTCCCAGGATCAGGCAGAGCTTATGGATGCATCTACATTGGGAGAGGTTAGTCATTTGCTAATCCATAAACCAGGGCGGTCTACAGAGGGTTTTTAACATGTAACAGCTACAGGTTTAAATTTTTAAACTACAGGTTTGAAAATCAGCGACCGGTTTCAAATTCTTTCAGTTCTGTGAATAATCATTCTCAGGAAAAACTGTTTATGAAATATTAGTCATAAAATTTGTTTGAAAATGCTTCTACATGTGGCTCAGATTGCACCAGAGAGCATCTCATACTCTAGAGCTTCCAAGGGCCCATTTGAGGACCTGCCGTAAGGGAGCTCATGCTTCGCACACATCAGTTCATACTCCTTCCAAGTTCAAATTTTACATGTTTGAATTTTAGGTTGTGGACCATCCTGCATAAACTCTATTAACCCTTTCATGACAGGAATTATTTAAGGGCTAAATTGATCAGATTTTGTTCTTCAAATTGGCAACAATATTATTTTTCTTTTAGTGCTACATGTTTCTACTGAGGTGTAATGCCTTTGAAAACAATATACATGGTTACAAATTTTATTGAAAAGTTGAAAAAATTGCCAATTTTGATAAAGAACAATGATTTTGAACCTTTCAATGTGTTGCCAATTTAAGGATTTTAAGCTTATTCTCGTTTTTAAAATTCCTGGCATCAATCACAATATGGTCATGCAGCAAAAAATGGACATAGTGTGTGCAGAAATTTTTGCTCTTTCTACTCATGCATCTGGTATATTTTTTAGATCTCAGAATCAATAGTTATTAAGCCGAACCACAAAATGAGATCAATTGTCTCTAAAGGGTTAATAGGCTCGTTCACACATGCCGCTGTAATGATCGGCAAGTGGAGATGCGTATACAACGCAGTGAAGGTCAGGGCCCCGTTTCATAAAACTTGTTATCAATTACAAGTTACAATAATTGTTATAAGCTACTGAATCTGATTGGCTGAGAGCAAATTTGTCATAGAAATTGGGCAGTTGTTATTGATAACAAGTTTTATGAAACAGGGCCCAGATGCCTACTCTCTTACCCTGCGAAGCACAATCTGCTAAAGGGCTGTTCACATTTGTCCAGTAACGATAACAATAACAAGATTTTCAATTCAAGGTACACCCTGCTATGTTTTGTGTACATTTGAGTGTATGCAAATAGTACGGTGTATCTTTAATGAAAAACCTTGTTCTCGGACAATCTGACCAGTGGTTTAAGAAAATCCCGCTTTTTATTTGTGACGGTTTACCAGGGCATATATACATGTACATATATATAAAAGCAAACCTAAACATCCATCTTACTCTTAAAGCTCATGTACAGTATTGGTAGCAAAAAGGAAATTGGAAAGAAACATGTTAAACATTGTCTCACGTTGTTCTCCTTGTATCAAAGATGTCTGTAAGAGATCATTTGGTATTCCATCTATGATTTCTGGTGAATTTCAGTGTAAATATCTGTAAGGAATGCTTGATCACTGCCATTATGCTAGGACCCTTCCACCCTGACGGCTCCCCGCACAGCAATCTTGGGGCTTCGCATAGAGACAGCGTGTGTGCACTGTGTGTAGCTACTCATCACTGGTTTTACACGTGTGTTTACAGTGTATAGCACATGCTGCCTTTGTTGGGATTTTACGTGCCTGTCCCGGCACATAAATTAGTTTTTGCCTCTTATTTGTTTAATATTAAACTTTAGGAGGCGAAATCTTCACAGTGTCTTAGTATTGCTAGTATCTTGCTATTTAGCAACAAAAATTGAAGAAATCTGACGAACAGTTTTTGAGGGCTTACCAAAACTTTACATGACCTTTAAGCTTCTGTAATCTTAATATTTTGCTCTGAATGTTTGGGGTTTCACATAGATACCATACAGGGACATGTATTATGAAATATTTTCTTCCAAGAAAATAGAAATTTATGATTTTTTTTGGGTACAGAGCAAATGGTATATATATATGTCACAGAGTTGCCAATTTATGATTGATCGATTACATTAAAAAAAATTTTTTTATAGCTTTTTTATTTGGATTTTCCTCAAACTTCCACTGACTGATCTGTTGCTCTCAATTTTACACGTGATTAAAAATGGGACTTCCCCTTTCACGTTGCAGAGTTAACAGCCAGTGGTTAGAAAAGACGGTATATTTTGTTGTTATATTTTCGATACGCCAGGAGAGAATAAAGCCCACCGCACACTATACGATCGGTCTGCGATCTCATTTCGGAAGAAAATGTATTATAATTTGATAAGAACATTTTAAACACATAAAATCTTTTTGATTTAGGTTCTGAATAGTCATATAGATAGCAAAATCGAAATCACGGCCTGCTGCAAGCCTTAGCCGGAGGAAAGGCTAATCGGTTCCGAATCATGTAGGGACGTCGGAGCAGTCCTATTATTGCCTACGATTTGAAGCTTATTTGGCCTTTATTCTGTATAGAAGGCTAATAACGCCCCAAAATTGTACTTAAGTATTCGTATTATTGTTCAGGGGGCGTTTCATGAAAGGACTTGTCAGATATTTCATCCGACAAATTTGCTCTCAGCCAATTAGATGCAAGGATTTCAGTAGCTTATAACAGTTGCCGGATAAAATATCCGACAACTTCCTTTCATGAAACGCTCCCCTGAACCTGAATCAGGAAGATTTTATTTGTTTAAAATACTTTAAATATCCACATTTAATATTATTGTGACTTATTTTGAAAATTGGATTGTAGTCGATCGTAAAGGGGCAATCCAACCTTGGTAATAAGATGATTTGTGTGAAAGCAGAAAAATAAGAAAAACAGAATGGTGAAAGTTTGAAAGAAATCAGACAAGGACTAAGAAAGTTATGGATGTTTGAAAAATGAGATCACTACATCTATGCGAATCTCAAATTGGCAATTGGGTGAGTCGATTGTGACATTTTTGTGGACAACTCTCCCGTTGTCGTATACAAAAATATCATTAATTTGCGGTTTTCTTTGAGGCGCTTTTACCCTCGGGGCAGTACTCAAATATATTGGAGATAGCATATTGTTATAGGTCCTCTGAAAGAAAAAGATCCTACTGAGTAATACATTTTGAAAAAAGTGACATTTTAGTCATTTTGTGTGTTGGAGCGAATGGGGAAGTTGTCCACAGCTACATCACAGTGACATTACCTATTCGGCTTACAACTTTCAAAAATTCATGACTTTCTTATTGCTTGTCCGATTTCATTCAAACTTTCACCAATCTGCTTCTCTGATTTTTCTTTCAAAGCAACTTGCCATTAAGGTTGGATTTCCCTTAAAGACGGTATAATTTGTCTTTATATGTTAGATACATCAGGAGAGAATGTAACAGAGGCCCTTGTCTTGGAAGGTTTGGTAGAGGTAAGGAGAGGAGGAATCAAACCAAGCGAGTAAGTATCTCATACCATGTCTGGGCCCTGTTTCATGAATCTTGTTTCAATAACAAGTTACAATAATTGTAATAAGCTACTGAAATCCTTGCATCTGATTGGCTGAGAGCAAGTTTGTCATAGAAATGGGGCCCATGTTATTGATAACAAGTTTTATGAAACAGGGCAGAACTTTGTTTCACCTGTGTAGTTGTTATTTTAGCTTTCCATTTACATGTACAATGAAATATCTCTGATTACTTGTAGTGAAATAGCTTAGTAGCGGATTTAGGGGGGGGGATTCTGCCCTGTGCTCCCCCCCCCCTTTTACAAAATCCTGGATCCGCCCTTGAAGTAGGTTATCATTAGGACTTATCATAAAAAAGAACTCATTTAATATTTGATGTGAAGTAAGCACATTTTTTTACCTTCAATATGACTTTGAAGAACAATTTCCCTTTTCCGTGTGTGTGATTAGTTGAGGTCATATGACCTTAAAATGACCTTGATAGTGACCTTTGATGAACACTTTCTTTTCCCCTTGTGTATGAAGCGACCAGTCTAGGTTGTGTGATCTTGAGGATGCAGCAAAGGCTGCTGGGAAGGGTAAATGGGCAAAGGAGCAGTCTCCTGATGCCATTCGGGAGATCAGTTGGACCGTCGAGAACCCTCGTCATTTAGTGGACTCACTGCATCAGAAGCCTGTGGATGGTAAGATTCTTGTGTTACGTTATTCCAAGTTTTTGAAGAATTAGGAGGCAAAAACAATGAAATAATTTGGAAGTGAATATTCTTGGAAATAGTGAATAAATGCAGATTTAATACAAGCAGCAGGGGATTAAAAAGTTACATTGTAACTTTGTGAAATGTGTTTTTAAAATCCACAGTCTGCATCATGAACCATTTGAAAATAACAGTAAAGATACTTGGTCATATTTGTAAAATGGAAATAATATAAGTCTTTATGGATTTGTTCCCAGCTGTAATTTCATTGTCGTTAAAATTATCTCGACCTCTCTTCTGCAATATACAACTGTAGCGAAGAGTAAAAACAATGAATGAATGAAGAAAGTTTGTTTTGAATCTTAAAAGTAATGTTGAATCCTGTTGTTGATAAATAATTTGTGAGCTTTCTTGTTCCTTTTAGTAGTCCTATGTGGAAGCATATTGTAATAGCAACGACACATGAAAAGAATTCCCTTCAAGTGCTATCAAAATGCCCTGATATTCCAAATATGAGGGCATTTCAATATATTAAAAAATAAAAATAAACCACAGTTTGATGCCACATGTGTGTGCAGTCCCATATACTAGCTCATATCCAGGTGCAGTATTTGTCACTGGTAGTAATTTTCAACAAGATAGTGTATTTCTTATCATTTTCACCTCACCATACTCCATTATTATTTGTATAATGGATTTTCAGGCGACAAGAAAAGTTGGCGTATATGGTTTGCACAAAAGTACACGGATGACCGTGCAATATATTTCTATATCTCATGGTTAGAGGTGCGCGTGATGCGGAAAACGGTGAATACGCATTTAAATACGCAAAGGTTAAGACAATGGACATATGTGCGCAGCCCTTGCAAAATGCATGGGGAAAGGACAAAATAATGTTTTTCCACATGTTGAAGTCAATAACATCAAAAACATAAAGACATGTAATTGTGAAAATTGAGGAACTAGGTTCATACCATTAATAATAATATTGAATGGCTTTTTTTCGTGGGACACAAAGGTATATCGCACTCGCTTTGAAAATATTTCACTCGTGCCGACTCGTGAAATATGCTCATAGCTTGTGCGATATAGCCATTTTATATTATATAATTATTTTTCAACTTTTGCCAGAAATCAATGTAGACAGTTTCTTTCATAATGCACAACTCACTTCTATCTTTACCAGCTGTTGTGGAGCATGTCCGTGATGGGTGTACACTACGTGCCTTCTTACTGCCCAGCTTTCAGTATGTGACAGTCATGCTCTCTGGAATCAAGGTAATGCTCCCCCCCCCTCTCTCTCCCTCTCTCTTTCTTTCTCTCTTTCTTTCTCTCTCTCTCTTTCTCTCTTTATCTCTTTCTCTCTCTCCTCTCTCTCCCTCTTCTTTTTCTCTCTATCTCTATCTCTCTTTCTCTCTCTTGCTTTCTCTCTCCCTCTTTCTTTCTTTCTTCCTCTCTCTTCTCTCTATCTCTATCTCTCTTTCTCTTCACTCTCTCCCTCCCCCCTCTCTCTCCTTCTATCTCTCCCTCTCCTACTGACTTTCAAACAGCATTGTCAGAAATTTATTTACCCTTTGTCCACATTGAGTGAAAAATGGCTATTTGGCATCCGGGGGGGGGGGGGGGGGGGGGGGGGGGGAGGGGCATGTGTGAAAACCAAAATAACTTTGCACATTGATATAATGATTTGATACCTTACTTTGGAAGAAAAGGCTATGTAGCTATAGGAAGTGGTAACAAAAATATCGTACAAACTGCATTATTTTAATTCTTGCTACAGCATTTTTGACAATGAACCAATAGCTAAACGGGTGATAGAAAATTGTAGATACATGTAGCAACTCTCTGTGATGAGTTGCACCCTGGGGATAAGATTGCATACCCCTTGGTTTGGGCAGCATCCTATCCCTCAGATGTACCATGTCATGTGATCAGTCACATGACCCTTCATGTGATGACACATCAAGTGCACAGGGGCCATCTGAGAGAGCTATCATATTAGAGCTGTTTCAATTTGTACTCTTTCTTTATAGAATTAATTTAGAGCCCATATTTTGACCAAGTATAGGGAAATGGAACCTCTAACATACAGAGCAAGATATGTTACAGTGATTAGTAGCCTTTAATTATTACTTTTTTCTGTATAACCTTTTGCAGTGCCCTATGTTCAAGAGAGAGGGTGAGACGGAGGTCCCAGAACCGTTTGCTGATCAGGCCAAGTTCTTCACTGAAACCAGACTGCTGCAAAGAGAGGTCAAGATCATTCTGGAAGGCGTATCAAACCAGAATTTCCTGGGAACCGTCTTGCATCCTATCAATGTAAGTGTCAGCTGCATCGCTTGAGTAAAATAAAAGATAATAAGCCAGTTAGTAAATTAGTTCATGGTACAAATGACCCTGAAATGACCCCAATTTGTACGCCCACGCTCATCTGTTTTGGTGGACGCGGTACTTGTTTAACAACTAAAATCATACCGGTGTGCTCATCATGTTGCGCACACTATGAAGGTCAATTGTACTTGGTACAAATGACCTTTAACTGCACAAGCGCAAATTGTAATTATGAAATAGCTTATTTATGGGTATATCCTCTTTCACCATTTGGTGATGAAGACATCCTAATGGTAAATTTCCGTACGAAAGAAGAACTTCATATGTAAAATCTGATCTAAGTCTTCAGGATAATTTTGTGCTGTTCACTTGTAATCAAATAGTATTCATACTGTATGTCAAAGAAAAAAGTGTTACCATGAGTCTGTCAGCAAATTAAAATTTATGTCATGCCAACAGACATAAATGCTGTAATGGGGATTTGGACCCGTACCTTGTGGTCCATAGTCCTGTGACTTATCCACTAGACTATAACACATCTAAATGAGACATATCTGCATTGTAAGAGGATTATCTTGTAATTCTTGTTTCCGTTTTTTTTTTTTTTTTTTCAATTTTCTGTTGTTAGAATATGAACATTGGTGAATGCTTGCTTCGAGATGGTTTTGCTCGCTGTGTTGATTGGAGCATGGGAGTGGTCTCGTCAGGAGCTGACAAACTCAGGGCTGCAGAGAAGTAAGTTCTATTTGCTTCCTTTTAGATGTTAAAAGTAATTGCTGTCACCTGTACCGGGGGGGGGGGGGGGGGAGGGAACTCACAAAGGAATGTTAGGGGATGTAGAATGAATATGCCAGCGCATGCTACATGTACTACACATGTATGGAGCAACTCTGCACAGATCAGTGTGCAAGGTTTTGGCAGCTTATGGGTTAACTCTTACTGTGCCAAGGGGTTAGCGCTCTTCTTAAAATGTTATCAAAATGTGATCAATGCTTACTTTCCAAATGTCTGCATTTCATTAACCATCTATTATTTCACAAAATATTGTGTACAAAACTTGTAGGAGATATTTTACCATTTCTTATGATACCAAACATTATTCCTTTGTGCAACTTTATGCATAAATTCATTTAAAATTACATTTGAGTTTCTTTTTCGTCCCTTATTTTTTGTTTTCTCATTTGTTTGCTATTGTTTAATGTTGAAATAAGGTAGTATCTTTTTTTAAATCTGCAATTTTCTCTGAAAATTTTTGTGGTAGTATATAATTATAATCATATATTTAGAATGCTTTATTTATGCTCAAAATGTTGATATACATTGACCACCATAGGCCTGAGTCATAACGGTTTTTTTTTTGACCGGTGCCCGCCGGTGATTTTTCGGCGGAGACCGGCGGACTGATGGAATTTCATGAAAAAATATGCGGTGCAAATAAGCTGCATATAACGCGCCGCCCGCATCGGGAAAGTAGCATGTTTTTGATTGTTGAAGAGGGAAAACATGAGAGATCTTAAAAGAACATAATATTTATATTACAAGTAGGCTTGAGTCATAACGGTTTTCTTTTTTTGACCGGCGTCCGCCGGTGATTTTTCGGCGAGACCGACAGACCGTTGAAATAAAGAAATACCGGTACATAAAGAAATTCAGTGTTAATGAAAGTCTCTGAAAATCAACCAGTTTAAGAACTAATTTCCCTTATGCTTATCTATATTAGAACTTTCTCATGATATTAAATTTCAAACCATTAATCAACCAAGTGGGACTATGGAAATAAGATTACCGAGCAGGATTTCTCAATTTTCTTGCTTGAATTTATCGGCCCGTAACATTATGATATTGTTGCATTCTGTATACGTGTATGGGCGCTGCCATCTTTTATCTGTTTGTTTGCAACTCGTGATTACTCCACTAGAGTTAGCCTGGAGTTAGCGCCATCTCGGGGCAAGGTGCGCAGAATCGTACCAGCAGCACTCACACAGAATTCAACAATAATATAAGGGCCGATAAATTCAAGCAAGAAAATTGAGAAATCTTGCTCAGTGATCTTATTTCCATAGTCCCACTTGGTTGATTAAAGGATTGAAATTTAATATCATGTGAAAGTTTTAATATAAATAAGGAAATTTAGTTCTTAAAACTGGTTAATTTTCAAAGTCTTTGACACTGTGAATTTCTTATGTATTTCTTTATTTCATCGGTCCGCCGGTGTGCATGAAATTGCACCGGTGACCAGCTGCATCGGTGGGGCGCCGGTGGACCGACCGACTCGACTCAGGCCTATTGACCACCATATACCTTTCCTGTAGTTGAGCAATTGGTGAATGAAAATGACAAGTCTATCTGTCACATATACGTGACGTCAGCACTGAAAGAGTTAAGAGAGGCACTCACTAAATTTCTTTCATCGTATTCCATCCACCTTCACCAACTTTGTAGGCTTACGCCGGTCTGCGAGACAGACATTTTGTGTAACTACATGTATTGATGCTTCATTTGATTCATCCCTGGTCATTCTCATGCACAATCACTCCCTATCCTTTGATCTTTTGATCTTTTCTTCTCTTTCGTTTTCTCTCTCTGTCCTTCATTTATATGTGCTTAGGGTAGCCAAAGACAAACGGTTACGCCTGTGGAAGGACTACACCCCATCCACTACAACGATTGACATAGGAGAAAAGACTTTCAGTGGCAAGGTTTGTGAATAAGAATAAAACTCAATAAAAAAGCCATGGTATTGATTTACAATCTGTTAAGATAGGTTAAGGTTCTTTAATTAGAGCGTCATTGATACTCATGTTGGTACTGTATCCTGGGGGATACATTTATATGTTCTTGGTTGTGATAGTCATGTTGGTGAATCTGTCCATCCCGTTCATTTTCATTAAAGGCTATGTTAAGTTCTGGTAGCGTGTAGGAAAAAGGAGTAAAATTTGTTGAATATGTTCTCTCGATATTCCCTGTTTTTTTAAAGAAATAACATGCAAAAAAAAATTATCCCGCAGAATAATAATAATATTATTGGATATTTTTATAGCGCTCATATCCACCACGTTAGGTGGTCAAGGCGCTCTAATATTACCCCGGCTCTAGCTAGGCTACCTATTTCAGTGCTCACAGCATTCAAGGAATTCCTTCCTACCCATACCCATTTAGCACCTGGATGGAGAGTGGCAAATGTAGATTAATGTCTTGCCAAAGAACACCAGTGCCGTGACGGAGTTCAAACCCACGACCTTCGTATCTCCAGTCAAGTGTTTAAACCATGTGACTATGACACCTCTACTAACTCAACTTCAAAAGCTTGCATCACTATGAAAGTTTCATATTTTAATTTCCTTTTTAGTGAATATTGAACAAAAGTTTGACAGTATCCATGTCATATTTAATGTATTTTGATACCCACCCATATTGACAAGTAGTAAACTTAGTGTAAAGACCACCTAATGTGATAGTATTGAATGGGACCAATACCCATGATGGTAAAAGATTGAAATAACCCCAGGGAAGGTTGGCTTGTCATGTATGTTAACACTATGATAAGATATTCAACAGTACCATAACCCTAAAAGGACCGGGGGCAATATGTTTGAGGATAATTTCTTTTGCACCGCAAGCTTTCTTTACTTTATTACCTACAGTCTTACATATCTTATGATACCAAATTTATAAAATTTTGATGAAAGGATACTGCGGCCAAAATGGTCATTTCTCCATGTGTATTTTACACAATGCAGAATAGTCCATTCGCGAATATGTAAATAATCAATTACAGTAAACGTTATTTTCGCGCGATTAAATTTTCGTGCTGAGCGACCCCAAAACATATTCGCGGGTTCTTAAATTCGCACTGCACAATCACACGCTCGTATGTACACCCACTCCATTTATTAATTTACACACACGCAGTCCATTCAAATGCATACGGCATGCGCAACTACACTCACGAAATGAATTGGACACTCACACATATTAATGTGCCGAAGTGCGCAATTCAAACCGCATAGGAAATCAGGCTAATATTTTCGCGAGTTCTAGAATTCGCGCTTGCCGAAAATAGCGCGAAATCTGTGAAAATTAATGTACTGTGAATATTTCTGTATTTACAGTAGCGATAATTCAAAAACCTAGCTTGAGAGATAGATATGAAACTTAATAGGGTTATTATTTATAGGATACTCTATCTGTGCGACAAGTTGCAGAAATTTGCCTCACTCCTTGGCCAAGATCCCTGGCCTTTTTAGGGTAAAAAGATTTTTCTTTTCCCCTCATCATTGTGTTTTGATTGATTGATTCAGGTGGTGGAAGTTGTGAATGCTGATGCGTTGGTTGTCAAACTTGATAACGGTACCTTCAAAAAGATCACTCTGTCTAGTATACGACCCCCAAGACTGCCTGCCACCACTGAAGAAGCTCCTAAGGTAACCTCTCTTAGAATATTGCATGCTCTACACTTCTGTGTAACATGAACCAACAAATTCAGAATTTCCAAAGAGATGTTCCACAGGGGTTGACGTTAACAGGTGCTTGTTACACTTTGGCAAAAAAAAATTTCAACTGACGAACAACCATAAATATTAATATTTTAACAGGGGCTAATGCATACAGACCCTAAAAATTTCAGTCCGGACCCACTGCGGTAAAACTTGTGGAGCCCTCTGTTATATTTTACCAAGGCTGCAGGCCAAATGTGAAATATGACATAAGGAAAATTCTTAATTTAGAGGTTCATATGTGTTATAGAATCAGAATATGCATTATATCTGTGGTATGAAATTGAGAGTATTTGTGATCTTGTGGCTTACTTCTTCTTAAAGTCATCCTTCTTGATATGACGTTAGATGTTCGCAGCTAACACAATGCAAACAATGGGTTTTCACACGCAAGCTTGAATGTGCCATATGATATGTCTTTTGTATGTGATGAACCATGCAAAGACTGTTTGCGGTGCTTGTGCGCATATAGCAAATTATTTAGTGTCACATTATAGCTTATCAATAGATTGTGTCTGACAAATACTCAGTTTTATATTATTTGTTATGTTATGTAATTTAGGGACAAAATTTATAGTATTGTATAGACATTGGTCTGACAACCCTTACTTGTTTTCTGTACTGCAGGATCGTCGTATCAGGCCTCTGTATGATATTCCATACATGTTTGAAGCCAGGGAATACTTGAGAAAGAAACTGATTGGGAAGAAGATTAATGTCTCTGTTGACTACATCAAGCCTGCATCCGATGGGTACCCAGAGAAAACTTGTGCAACGGTCACTATAGGACAAGTGTAAGTCTTCCCTCTACTCTCTTGACCTAAAAAAGATCTGTTGGTCGGTAATCCTGTGAAGTTTTGTACTAATTGTTATCAGAAGGTACACACGGTATACACATTCTGAAATGATGTTAGAATTATGCCTCATCTAGCAAAAAGAAGCTAAAACATTTGAGTAATGAGCGATGTAACTCAGGAAAGCACTAGAATAGCTTTTGTATACTGAAAAAGGGCTGGTAAATAAGGGGGAAAAAAAATAAAATAAAATGGCGACAATGCATTCTCCCCTTTCAAATAGCAAGTTCCAGAAGAGCTTTCATGAACACAAAAAAGAAAAAAATTTACACCAATCTCCTCACATGTTATGCACCTTTTAAAGACAAGCAGTCATAGGTTCTCATGGGGAATTTCATACCATTCCGCTATTTAACGGGGGTTATCAATAGTCGACATCACTTTAATGACCGACAGGTCTTAAAGGGCATGTTGCACGGCAAATGCTGGTTAACGCCATCTACGTCTTTTTTGACAACTGCACGTAAATGAATGGACCTCAGCTAATGGTAGTCAGCGCCTCTACATGGTCAGCGTTTGCGAAACAGACCGAAGTTACCCTTACTCTTCGGTTTCACGTATGTTGCACGTACATACGCATAAGGGAATAGCATGGCCCGTTCGAAGAGTTGCAGATAAACCTAATTGGCCCCGAGTCAGGCCACGGGAAAGACACATAGTCTTGTCAGTTTACACCCCCTTTAAGTAATGCTCAAGACCTCCCCCAACTTCTCTAGTTCCGCACTGTAAGGAAAAATTATCATCATAAATTACCCATCCAAAAATTTATGCCTACACTAATTAATTCAATTCGAAAAAGTCAGAGAATACGTGAACTATGATGCGGTGCACATGGAAATTGGTGACTATGTCTTTCAGTACACAATGAATGGAGCTATACCGTGAAAGGTTATTTTGGAAGAAAACGGTTTTTGTAGAATGAAGTGATTTTGAAGATTTATTTCATGCATTTTGAAATCCTATTATCTTTAATTTCATAGATTCGTCCTCAAATCTTCAAAAAGCAGTATTGATAGTTCATTTCTCCTTCTATTCTGTTTGAGTACTTTTGCAACAATGATGACAAAAGATAATTCCATTCAATTCTAGAATGATATCATATTGTGATTATATATCATCTCGTTAGTCTGAGTTGCAAATCATGAACGTCTGTATGAACTCTCCCTTAATATTCTTTCTCTTATATCTGTCTGTCTTAAAATCTATCCATCTGTTCATTAATTCATTAAGTTAGTTGTCTATTTTGTTGGCTGTATGTTTATTTAATCATCTGTTAAAGGGAAGGCTGAGTTCTGGGAAAGGTAAAAAATAATTTGTGAGCTTTCTCATTCTTTTAATGTTAGTTTTGAAGATTATCATAGTAGAAATGTTCCCTGAAAAAGATTTCTGTTCAAATGCCCTCACATTCAAAATATGACAAGAAACAGCTGAAATGTTCAGGCCAAACATATGTGTGTATAGTTCCCATATACACATTTCTGTGTGCAGTGCATGTGACTCTCAGCAGGATCGAGTCAATATCTTATCATGTTGGTGATTCCAAAACCTTGCAGCATACACCAATTCTTTACTATATAATCAACATTTCCCAATTGTTTTGAGACAGTTTCTTGTGCAATGTAATCACATTACCAGAACTCAACTTTTTCTTTAATTGTTTGTCCTACAGTAATGTTGCTGAGGCTTTAGTGAGTAAGGGTCTGTGTACAGTGCTGCGTTACAGACAGGATGATGACCAACGTTCAGCTCACTATGATGAACTACTGGCAGCAGAGACAAGGGCTATCAAGAATGTGAAAGGCTTACATAGTAAAAAAGAACAGCCGCTTCACAGAGTAGCTGATCTATCAGGGGTAGGTTTCATCTCTCTCTCTTTATCTGTTAGTTTGTGGATTTGTCTGTCTGTCTTTCTCCTTTTTCAAAGTTTTGGGGTCAACATCTCTCTCCGTTTTTTTCAAGTTGTGAGTTTATGTCTGTCTTTGTCTTTTGTCCATCAGTTTGTCTGTTTGTCTGTATTCCATCTTATGTCAGGTTTTTGGTCTGTGTCTGTCCTCTCTATCTGTCTCTCACTTGGTATAGGGGCAAAGTTCATCTGTCCATCTCCCCCTATTTGACTGTGAGTCTATAATTTTCTGTCCTCTTCTCTCTCTCTCTCTCTCTCTCTCTCTTTCTCTCTCTCTTTCTCTCTCTCTCTCTCTCTCATAGTCTCTGTTGGTCTATGTTGATCTTTCTCTCCTTTTTCTCTATCGCTCGTTTTTTCTTTGTCTACGAATGCCTGTCTTTGTCCTGTGCCTTTATCTGTTAGTTTGTTGTCTATGTCTGTCAGTCTGTTTTCAATCTCTCCCTCTCTCCCTCTCTCCCTCTCTCCCTCTTTGTGGAATGAAAACTGTTGCATGTGTACACCTTTATGGAGAACAGGTAGTTTACTTTATAACACAATAACACAATGTATTTCTGAACATAATCAAGTTTGCAGATAGAAAGGCATCAGTGCTAAGGGAATCTAGCAACCACCTGTACATAAGGATCCCTGCCTTTAAAGACCACCTTTCTCGTCTCCCTGGTGCAGTCTTCATACACTGGTTTCACTGTAACATTTTTTTTACATTTTCAGGTTATTATACAATGACGAATTCACAAAGAACTTGTAACAATTGATATGATGGCATGTTTGTGTGACAGGATTCTGCCAAGGCGAAGCAGTTCTTACCTTTCCTCCAACGGGCTGGTCGAACAGAAGCAGTGGTAGAGTTTGTCGCCAGTGGATCTCGTCTCAGACTCTTTCTACCCAAAGACACTTGTCTTATCACATTCCTGCTAGCAGGTTAGTAGTACTAGATTCTTTCTTCTCAAGGACATCATAGAACTATACTATTTTTTTACTCAAGGACATAGTAAAACTAGACTCTTTTTTTTAACTCAAGGACCTAGTAAAACTAGACTCTTTTTACTCAAGGACCTAGTAAAACTAGACGCTTTTTACTCAAGGACATAGTAAAACTAGACTCTTTTTTACTCAAGGACATAGTAAAACTAGACTCTTTTCACTCAAGGACATAGTAAAACTAGACTCTTTTTACTCAAGGACATAGTAAAACTAGACGCTTTTTACTCAAGGACATAGTAAAACTAGACTCTTTTTTACTCAAGGACATAGTAAAACTAGACTCTTTTCACTCAAGGACATATTAGAACTAGACTCTTTTTACTCAAGGACATGTAGTAAAACTAGACTCTTTTTCTTATCTATTTGTGATTTGCGACTGTACCCTGGAATGCTATTAGGATGTTGTAGTGTGGAGCATGTAGAGTTGAGCATTTTGTCTGTCGTGACCCAAAATATATTTTATCATAAAATTAATTGAAAGACTATCACTGCCATGAAATACATCGAAAGTTACTAGAAATTTGGTTCTTCAAAGGGTTCCAAGGTGCCAGAGTTCTTGGACCAAACTATTTTAAAGCAAATTTCCATCTGTGATGCACATATTTCATGTCTCTTATGGAATCTAAAGCTTGTTTTGAATTTCCAAATATCTGATAGGGAAACCAATTTATCTGACTAACATTTGCAAGTGAAAGTGTTAGATAAGATCATGTTGTTCTGATATTAACAGAAAAAGAGTAATGAGAATTCAATACAAAATTTTTATCTCCCACTCTAAGAAATGGAGCATTTTATTGATTCTCATTTAATTAAGTAACCATGACAACCAAATTTCATCATTTTTCAGTTCACCTAGTGATACCCTCCAAAATCTAACATCTAATCACCTATTTTTACAAGCCTCCCAACTTGGAAAATTTTGAAATGTCCGCCCGTGACGCGAACTGATCACACTCTGTGTTGACATGATTTGCGTCATATTATGTGACCTCATGTTTCAGTATCGGAATAGAATGGCAGTGATATGCACATTGTGTTGGGGGTTCATCAAATGAAAAGCCATAGAGTAAGGATGTTTGTGTTTGATTATTAAGCTTGACATAAATCTTTTATTATTATTATTATTATTATTATTATCATTATTACAGGCATTAGCTGTCCACGCATGGCAAGGACTGGACCAGGTGGCCCGACTCAAGGAGAACCCTTTGGAGATGAAGCTCTGCAATATACCAAGGAAACATGTCTGCAGAGAGAGGTAAGATGTAACCAGGTTATAACTGTTATGGTTAGTGCCGTGGCAATTGAAAGGGTTATAAACCAACCCCCACCCCCTCCCCCCCATTGAAAAGCAAAGAAAAAAGAAAAAAGAAAAAAAGAGAGCAAGAAAGGGGGAAGGGAAAAGGAATGTGAAAAGAAGATAATACAACGGTACTCCCTTCCACCCCTCCCCCTCACTCTGTTGCATTGTGGTCATCTCATATTGGCAGTGGACCCCCCCCCCCCCCCCCCCTCCCCTCCCTCTCTGGCAGGACCCACACTATGCCTCTGTTTATAGTGAAGGCTTGTAAAAGATGTATGTAGCTGAAGTCTGTTGCGTGAAAAGACATAATTAGTTTTGGGTAAATCAGAGATATTTGGTAACTTTGTCTTGTACTTAAAGTATTTTGTGTTAACCCGTTGAATACTAAGCCCCTAGATAACTCAGGCAGGAGTCTTTGGAAAATGCGAATTATTCCCAAATGAAGTCGTATCCAACGGGTTAAAGGGACAAGCTCTAATATTATTTGACCTGATATAATACATTGTAATTTTTTTATAATTTTTTTTTTGCAGGTTGAAGTTGAAGTTGAAAGCATGGACAAGGGTGGTAACTTCATTGGATGGTTGTTTGTAGACGGCGTCAATCTCTCCGTGTCTCTGGTTGAGCAAGGTCTATCCAAGATGCACTTCACTGCCGAGAGGAGTAACTATGCCAGACACATCAGTGAAGCAGAGACCAAAGCAAAGTCTAACAAATTAAAGGTACAGTCTTATTTTTGTTTGTTATATACCTCAGTCATATCACAATAACAGACTCTTCACTAACCGATTCCTGGACATGTAGGGTAATATGATTTTTTTGTAATGGGTCTGTTGTTGGTGTGTCGGTGTCTTCGGTGTGGTTATCAATATAACTTGGTTAAAGGTAAATAAATGTAGAGTTTTGGTAAGCCCTCAAAAACTTCTCGTCAGATTTCGTAGAGTTTTGTTGATAAATTGCAAGATTCTAGCAATACT
This sequence comes from Heliocidaris tuberculata, assembly GCA_025618425.1. NCBI lineage: Eukaryota > Metazoa > Echinodermata > Echinoidea > Camarodonta > Echinometridae > Heliocidaris > Heliocidaris tuberculata. The sequence continues at coordinate 27,414,026 of CM046852.1, read as the reverse complement.
AAGACACTGTGAAGATTTCACCTCCTAATGTATAATATTAAACAAATGAGAGGCAAAAAAAAAAATAATAATAATATGCCGGCAGCATGTACTTTACACTATACACACAGTCATGTACATGTGTAAAACCATGGAGTAGCTACACACAGGGACACACATGCTGTCTCTATGCAAGCCTAAATATTGTTGTGTGGGGAGCTATTGGGATGTTTATTCCTGTGAAGTAAGAAATGCATGTCCCACACATTGTATTTGATGTGGTGTTTGCTACTTTACTAATACCGATCAGGGCCCCGTTGCATAAAACTTACCATTAATGGTAACTCTGCTATCAGTGGTAACTACCATGGTAACATCACTCAACAGCCAATCAAAATCAAGGTTTCCATGGGAGTTACCATCGATGGCAAAGTTACCGTTAATGGTAAGTTTTATGCAACGGGGCCCTGGGGAAAGTTTCTTTGATATAAATAGGGAGTTAATTCATGTGTGTGGTGATCTTTGTTTACAGGTCTGGGAAAGTTTCGTGGAAAAGGTTGAGACCGTACAGGTCGAGGAGACTGAGAGGAAGACCAAATACGTGAAGATCTTGGTGACTGAAGTAGGACAGGAACTGGACTTCTTTGCTCAGTTTGTAGACTCGGGTAAGGCCTTAGCAACAGAAGTACAACTTACTTACAGAAACCAACAGTCACATAAAAGTAGAATTATGGTGATTCTTGAAAGTCAATGAATGCAAAGTAGAGGTGTTGTAGTCAATTAGTTGGAATGCTTGACTGGAGATACATGTAGGTTTAAGCACTGCCTATTTAGCAAGGCATTTTATCTCTATAGTCTCTCTCCACCCATGTGTATAAGTGGGTACCCAGCAGGATACGATTTGAATAGCATGTGGGTCTGGCTGACAGGATTTCTCTCCTGTGGAGTGGAGAGTGTGCAACTCAAAGTGCAGAATGTACATATACATAATTGAATCCAGTGACCATCGTTACAACAGCAAATGAGCTTTGTAAAATGTGCTATATAGAAACAGTATTTACATGTACTTATTAGGCGTATATTTGGTACAGACCTAAAGGAAAAAGGTAGAATTAAGATATTCCAGTGCGGCAATGCCTGATGTGAAATAATCGTGCTATCATCATCAATAGATCACTATAGAGGAAGGATGACCTTGGGTGTGTAGGTATGAATTTGATCTTTACCATAGAACAATGATAGAAGTGTGTTAGATATAATTATATTATAGGATGCCTGTTAGTTAGGAGTATAGAAAGGGAAATTCCCCTTTTTTTCTGACGATAAGCAACAATGATGATAACGTAGATAATTCCATTCAAGTTCAGAATGATATCACATTGTGATTACCTATTATCTCGTTAGTCTGAGTTGCAGACCATCCTTTACCCTTTGACTAAATATTTGGTTCAATACTGTCATGCATAATCCTTGTTGGATTTTGTAGAGGTGTTATGGTCTAGTGGATAAGTCCCTGGACTGTGAACAACAAGGTACGGGGTTCAAATCCCTGCCACAGCACTTAAGTCCTTTGGCAAGACATTAATCTATATTAGCCACACTCGACCCAGGTGAGGTAAATGGGTACCTGGCAGGGAATTAATTCCTTAAAATGCTAGAGCGCCATAAGAGCAGCCATGCTAAAGCTGGGGTGATAATTATTGAGCGCCAGGAGTGTCAAGTCTGACAGACATGAGCACCTTACAAGAACCCACTATTATTAGTTTGGATATTATAATCCTGACTGTAGCTGTGGTAATAGTTATGATGGTGGTGATAATGATGATAATTTACAGCATTTGTATGGCCCCATGTTTCACGAAGAGAGGATGGGAGTGAGTTCCACAGGCGAGGAGCAATTGATGAAAATGCATGATCTCCATATCCCTTAAGATGTGTTATGGGTACCTTGAGAGTGAGACCAGATGAGCGCGAGTCAGGACGAAGGCAGCGCTGTTCAATGAGGGAAATCATATATCCAGTGGCTAGATCATGGACGGTCTTGAATGTCAGTAGCAAGATTTTGAATTCAATCCTGTACTTGACTGGAAGCCAATGCAATTCAGTCAGTACAGGAGTGATGTGGTCATACTTCTTCAACCCAGTAAGCAAGCGTGCAGCTGCATTTTGTATTGCTTGAAGTCGGTTCTAAGTTGCAGAAGGGAGTCCAGCTAGGAGGCTGTTACAGAAGTCAAGTCTTGAAGTTATGAGTACATGAATGTTATCATTTATCAGCAAACAGTGCATTTTAAGGAATAAATCCTAACTGGTATCCATTACCACCTGGGTGCAGAAAGAGAGACAGTTGTACATGTACATATAGGTAAAATTCCTTAACCAAAGATATATGCACTGGGCAGAGATTTGAACCCTCCACGCTATACAACAATGTTCTTGAAATACTTTTAACACCATAATGGCAATATTTTAAATCCAAATTTGAATAATTAGTGATTTTTTTTATTAAAGGATATTTTCTGTCCAAACTAATGACTGATTTACAGGCCCCAAGTTTGAGCAGGTAATGAGCCAGCTCCGCGCAGACTTAGAAGCATCTCCCCCACTGCCAGGTGCCTACACTCCTCAGGCGGGCCAGATGTGTGCTGCTAAGTTTGCTCTTGATGGTCAGTGGTATCGAGCTAAGGTAGAGAGAGTGTCATCGAGGGATAAGGTCACTGTTCTCTTCATTGACTTTGGGAATGTGAGTAGATATGATATGATTTTGATCATATAAATAATGATTATGATGGTGATGATGATGGGGTGGTATTAAGCTAGGGTAGAGAGAGTTTCATCGAGGGATAAGGTCATAGTGCTCTTCATTGACTTTGGGAATGTGAGTAGATTAAAGGAGAATGAAGACTGGGGAAAAATAAATTTTAATGAAAAGAGAGGATAGAGAGAAGCAATTGAAAAAAAGATCCATCAAAATCGGTTACGAAATGTACATTTATGCGTTTTTATTTTAATTGAAAATAAATAAACTTGAATGTTTTATCGTTTGGTTGACAGCGCAATTTTTAAAAAAATATTTCAATCATCTTCTATTGATACTTTTCAGTTCACATAAAACATATTTCGTGAAACGATACAATCAAACTTTTACATAACTGATACATACATTGGCTTGGGCACATGTTTGTGTATAATAATGAAGAAATCAACAATATACAGCGAACTAATCAAAAAATGGTAGTACACAATCCCATTTTCTATTGTGGAAAGAGATTTTGCCGTTTCTCTTTGCAATATACCGTTCTTCTTTATATGAAGTAAGGAGCATCCTTTTAAAACCAGCAATGGTTGGCTTATTTTCTTTGCTTACATGTATACTCAAGTAAATACATCGTTTTGCTATAAGTAAAACATGATTTATCATTGTACTGTGAGGATGCTTTTCTAGAAAACCTACAATAACCATGTTTTCATTTAGAGAAGATAAGTCAAACATGGATAACATAACTTTACCTTCATTCCAAAATGACTGAACATAACTACACTGCCATAATGCATGTTCCAAAGTTTCTACATTTTTGCAGCCAAACGTACATTCTGGAGAAGACTTTATTTTCATTTTGAACAGTTTTTAATTAAATAACAAAATATTATGCAACACTTTAAACTGAAACTCTCTTGTGTTTGTATCAATAGTTGTATCAGTAGTTGTACAGTTGAGCTTTACACAATTCAGTATCGCTCAAGTCATACTTGTTTTTCAAACGAAAAGAGCTCAGAGATAGCTCATTTTTTATTTCAGCAAACTTTACATAGAAGTGTTTACTTTTTATTACGTTCAGATGACTAAAGCCTTTAGGCATTATTATATCTTTAATAATCACCTCTATATCATCTTTGAGAAACTGACAAATGTTTTTATCGCTGACAGCGTGAGTTGGTATCATCATCCAGCCTAGCTAGTCTGCCTGCTGGCTATCATTCACAACCTCCTCAGGCACAGAAGTACCACTTGGCTTGTGTGCAACTACCTAAAGATGTAAGTATATGTGTACAATTTAGTTTCAAAACATGCTACATCCATAAAACCAGGTTCTAGGAGAAACATGAATGTTTAATTCTATTTTGCATGATCAATCTGAAATGTGACTTTGTTCTATATTACTACCATCTGATAGGATTATAAGATCACCCTTTGAAAAGATCCAGGTGCATTGATTAAGAAAAAACACTATTACTTTAGAAATGTTTTGATGTAGCATGTTTTTAAAGCAAAATCTTGATCCACTCTATGCACAGTTACACATTACAACGAACCCATCTTTTCAGACAATGAAGGTCTGTACATAATCATTCCCAAGTGACTCTGTGTCCTAGGTATGGTAAAATGCATGATCTTGTGTAATGATATGATTATTTTTGCTAGCTTTGATGTCATAAGAGGCACAAAATGATTTTGGAGCATATTCATTGGGTGGGGCTTAGTAAAAAATAAGGGAATATTTTGAAAAATGTATCATGATACATATTCAGATCAAACAGGATGATCCATTGATGTAAGACCCATATTCATCTACAGGTGTAAATAAGTTTAAATAAAGAAACAAGCACGAAAATGCAACATTCAACACTTGAAGGCTCTTTAACCCTTTCGTGGCAACATTCCACATTTTGTGGTTTGGCTCAATAGCTTTTGGTACAGAGCTCTAAAAAAATAAAACAGATGTACGAGTAGAAAGATCCGAAATACCTGCACACACCGTGTCCATTTTTGTTGCATGACCATATTGCATTTGATGCCAGGAATTTTGCATAGGAGAATAAGCTTCAAAATTCTTAAATTGACAACACCTTAAGAGGTTCAAAATCATTGTTTTTATCAAAATTTGCAATTTTTTCAACTTTTCGACAAAGTTCCTAACCATGTATATTGTTTCAAAGTTATTACATCTTATTAGAACCATGTAGCACTAAAAGAAAAGTATCATTGTTACCAATTTGAAGAACTAAATGCGATCAATTTAGCCCTTAAATAATTCCTGTCATTACAGGGTTAGTGATAATTTTTCAAAAGCTTGGTGGCAGAGAAGGATTTTAACATCTATTCCTTTACCTTGAGATGATGTTTCTTTGTAATTCTTCTCAGGAAGATGCTTAAGAGGCCGTACAATCTCTCTTCCTCTACAGACATTCAAGATAACATTGAGTTCTGGTAGCAAGAAGAAAATTGGAATGAACTTGTTGAATATGGTCTCTTATCATTCTACTGGTATCAAAATAATGTGCCAGATATCTTAACATTCTGTCTATTATTTCAGATAAGTTTTTTTATTAAAAAGTGTCTGCATGGAACATCAAATCAAGACCATTATTCAAATCTGTCGCTGCCAAAATTTATCCTAGGTTCCTTTGGCAAGACATTAATCCACATTTGCCACTCTCCACCCAGGTGTTAATGGGTACCCCATATGCTAGAGCGCTACATATTTGGCTGCCCGGCTATGACCGGGGTAATAATGTTGAAGCGCCAGGAGCGTCACGTCGTGACGGACGTGAGCGCTATACAAGAAGCCAACATTATTATTATTATTATTATTAATATTATTATTACAGTTTATTGTATTTGTTTTGGTATGGTATTGTATTCTGTAATGTCAGGTACTGTTGAACCTCGTTAAAGAACACTGTTATAACAAACTCTCATTGTAACAAGGTAATTTTGCGGGTCCCCGCTTCTTTACATGTATATTGTATTGGTTTCTAGACCTGAGAGGTTTTTCATAAAGCTGTTCGTAAAGTTACGCATGACTTTACGAACGACTTGAATATGAAGTGCCAGATAGGATGCCCAAAGTTTTTTCTGAAGTTTTAACAAAGTGTGACTGTATTTCCAATAACCTCAATTAAATTATGGCCAAAATATACTTTGCATTAAAAATGTTTGTTATAATAAGGATGTTAATCTACATCTGCACAGTTCAACTGTAGTTGATGCAGTTAAACTTGATTGAGCATCCCATTTGGCTTGTCATATTTAAGTCATTTGTAAAGTCATGCAATACTTTGCGAACAGCTTTATGAAACACTCGCCAGATATAATAAGGTTTCGATATAAAGAGGTAATTTCCAGTGTTGGGTCCAAGACCAGAGGGTCCGAGATCAAGATCAAGATCAAGGTCAGACAGTCCGAGATCCAGATCAAGATCAAGATCCGCAGCTCAAGATCGAGATTAGGACATCTGAGATCAAGATCAGATATGTCCGAGATCAAGATCAAGATCTTACTGATGCCGATCTTGAGACTGGTCTTGAGATCCAGATCGATCTCGAGGTACCCAACACTGAGTCGTGTTTTCACTGATTGGTGAACGATTTTAAAAGCTTTTTCGTTTGATAATTTACGTAATAACAATGTTGATCTCGAGCGATCTCGAGCGAAAATTCCGAGAACAGAAGCTCCGAGATCAAGAACAGGATTGAGGTTACTGATGCCGATCTCGAGACTGGTCTCGAGATCAAGATCGATCTCGAGGTACCCAACACTGGTAATTTCAGTGGTCCCAAGGAGTTTGTTATAACGAGGTTCCACTGTACTGTTACCTTTGAAAATGTTTGCTTGTTGTTGTTCCTAGGAGGAGAATCGCCTGGATGCTATAGAAGCCGTACAATCCACCATCCTGAACAACACCTACCTGGCCAACGTAGAGTACCGGAATGGAACGTTAGAGTACGTCACTCTACTCACACCGGAGAAGAAGGAAGACGTGACCGAAGGCTTGCTCAAGGAAGGTCTGATCTTAGCCGAGATGAGACGAGAGAAGAGATTGGCTAAGCTGGTCTCAGAGTACGCCAAGGCCCAGGAAGCAGCCAGAAAGGCTCATGTAAGTATCATTACAGTAATATTTTAATATTTCTATGAATAATTCCCCCCCCCCAAAAAAAAAAAAACAACAAAAAATTCCCCCAAACTTTATACCTGAATTAAATATAAAGTGGATATCTATAATCAATAATCAAATTTCCTCTCTATTGGTAGTACATATGTTTGAAAGTTAAATCCTTCAGAAGTAAATATTTTTGTATTAAGATAAAAAAAACATAACTATCAAACATACATAAAAGTTATCTGATTCTTCACACATCAGGCATCAGGAAGAGTTGTTATTTTTTCTATCGCACACTTTGGTTTGTATTTTTTGTTTAAAAGCCTAGTTAGCATTTACTTTTCATATTTAGTTTATATTGTAATGGACACTTTTACACAGCATGATTATGTTTGACTTTGTTCATAAATGGTCCATTGTACTTAAATACCAATGGAAGACTTATTTCTGTTAAAATGACAGATGAATCAATAAATTTAAATTAATTTGAATTTACCATGTGAATTTAGGAATGTTTGGAGATTATATCAAAGTCAACTGCAAAAAATATTTATATATGACAAATACCTGCTTGTAATACAGTATATTGTATTTTGGTAAATCTGTTGTTTTTGTGTGAATTACGTTTCTCTAATGCTGTTATACATGTATCCAGTTTGATTATTGTATAGTCTAGCTCTCAATCTTGTAATAGTTGGAATATAACTTTCCTCTGACCTTAAAGGGCAATCCAACCTTGGTAATAAGATGATTTGCGTGAAAGCAGAAAAATAAGAAAAACAGCATGGTGAAAGTTTGAAAGAAATCGGACAAGGACTAAGAAAGTTATGGATGTTTGAAAAATGAGATCACTACATCTATGCGAATCTCAAATTGGCAATTTGGTGAGTCAATTGTGACATATTTGTGGACAACTCTCCCATTTGTCATACACAAAAATATCATTAATTTGCGGTTTTCTTCGAGGTACTTTTACCCTTGGGGCTGTACTCAAAATATATTGGAGATAGCATATTGTTATAGGTCTTCATGAACGAAAAGATCCTACTGAGTAATGCATTTTGAAAAAAAGTGACATTTCAGTCATTTTGTGTGTTAGCGTGAATGGGGGAGTTGTCCACAGCTACATCACAGTGACATTACCTATTTAGCCAATTTGAAATTCCCATAAGCATAGTGATTACAACTTTCAAAAATTCATAACTTTCTTATTGCTTGTCCGATTTCGTTCAAACTTTCACCAATCTGCTTCTCTGATTTTTCCTCTTTCTTTCAAAGCAACTTGCTATTAAGGTTGGATTTCCCTTTAAAGAGAAGGTTGAGTTCAGGGAAAGGTGAAAAATAATTTGTGAGCTTTCTCATTCCTTTTATGTCAGTTTGTAAGAACATCACAGTAGAAAAGTCCCCTGAAAAGGATTGCTCTTCAAATGCCCTCATATCAAAAATATGACGACAAATTGCTGAAGTGTTCGGGCCGAACATTCATGCCACATGATGTGTGCAGTCCCATACACCCATTTCTGTGTGCAGTGCATGTGCCTTTTAGCGAGATTGGATCAATATCTTATCATTTTGATGATTCGAAAACCTCACAGTATACACCAATTCTTATGTAGACATGATCCAATTGCTTTGAGACAAGCTTCTTTCACGATGTAATCGCATGACCAGGGGGGCATTTCATCAAGTGTCTTGTCGGTGATTTCTAATGACAAATTCGCTCTCAGCCAATCAGATGCAAGGATTTCAGTAGCTTATAACAGTTATTGCAACTTGTCATTGATGACAAGTTTTATGAAACAGGGCCCAGAACTCTGCTTTACCTTTCAGACATCTTAGGATCTAGAAGAAGATGAAGACCCAGGGCCCTGTTTCATAAAACGTGTCATCAATGACAAGTTGCAATACCTGACAGTTAAAAGCTACTGAAATCCTTGCATCTGATTGGCTGAGAGCAAATTTGTGGGTAAAAATCACTGACAAGACACTTGATGAAACCCCCCCCCCCCCCCAGAAGAAGACTTTCCTGAAGCATATTATCTTGATGAAGAGCATTTTGACATGGTGATACAGTGTTGAGGCCACAATTGGTTGGTTCTGATAGGACTAATCAAAGCCACCCAATTTCATCTTCTCTTTGCAGAAAAACCTGTGGCGGTACGGTGACATCACCGAGGACGATGCCAAGGAATTTGGCTTTTCGGGGTGAAAGGTCTTGGATCTAACCTCGTTTCAAGTCTTCAAATAGAAAAAAAATAATTCGACAGGGCCAAGTATTTTAGTGTATTAATTACAAAATCAACATCATTAATTCAGTATTAATGACTTTTTATGCACATTTGACTTATGTCACATGAAAGTCCATGTGACTTAATTTTGAAAATATTTTCTTCATTTTCTCATTAAAAAAGCATAAAACAATGTACATGGTTGTCGTTAAATTGTTTTTATAGAGGGTTTCTTGACATTTCTATGAGAAAAGTAATAATGCATCATTCAGTATGTATTTACAGTCAGATTGTGCTACATGTACATGTAGTATCAAATTTTCAAAATATATGAATATATTTCAGGAAAAATCTGATTTAAACAAGTTTTGATAGGACAAGGTACTATCTTAGATCATTATGTTGTTGAATTTGCAATCCATGAGCGATCTCAATTTCATTGCCGTAGTACTTGTATGCTGAAAGGCTTCACATAAAAAGCGCAAGATTTGACAGAAAAATTGAATGGTGTGGCATCAGGTGTAGCAGCTCCAAAAATATGTGCGTTCAAAAATTTGCATTTGGGGTTAAGCTACAAATGTACTTCCTACTGAAAAATAATGTGAAATGCAATTTTGTTTGTTTATTCTTAACATTTTAAGGTGTATACATGTACATAATTGACATTCGCCTGTTTATATTTTAAAAAAAATTAGGCATGTCCAAGGTATTTTATCCAATATGTTACCGGCCACATCCAAGATTTCAGTTCATGGAGTTCCTGTTTCATACAACTTGTTATCAATGACAAGTTACGATGGTTGTTATAAGCTACTGAAATCATTGAATTTGATTGGCTAAGAACAAATTTGTCATAGATCTGCAGCAGTTGTTATTGATAACAAGGTTTATGAAACGGGGGTCCTGGGCCCCATTTCACAAAACTTGTCATCAATGACAAGTTGCAATAGCTGTTATAAGCTGCTGAAATCCTTGCATCTGATTGGCTGAGAGCAAATTTGTCGGTAAAAATCACAGACAATACACTTGATGAAACGCTCCCCCGATATGATTGTATTGATTTGAAAGCCCTATAAGAGCTTGGATCAGACCAAATATCATGTAAAATGACTCTTTTTGATGTCAGTTTGTGTTCATAGTACCATAATACTTGATGCCATAAAAGAAATCAAATGACCAAATACCTTGGACTAGCCCAACAGTATGCAGAGGCTTTGGCTTAAGCTGTGGATAGTATATGTATACATCTCAGGGATAAATAATGTCATTTTCTTTTTTTCTATTTGAAGACTTCAAAACAAAAATCTCAGCATGCTCAAGTGAATAATAGAAAACATTCTAACAAATTGAAAGAAAAACCTTAGAAACATTAATCAGAAATATCAAATCTTTATTATGCTTCCAAGAAGGTAGTTCAAAGATAAATTAGGAATTTAAAAAAAATGTATGTGTATTTCTTGTCTGCAATTTTAAGTTGAAACGATGAATTGAATTTCAGTGTATTTGTAGCGATGTAAATTGTATCTCTATGGTGTATGTTGTAGCTTACATGTAGGTGAATAGTATCAAAACAAAGAGATGTTTTTGTTTTAGTGTAGCACACTGATGTAGATTCTGTAACAAGATTCATATAATGCTCATTATTTGCTCGGTGTTTGGGAAAAGTTTAGTAATATTCCATACTTCTTCCTATCTTTCGTTTATCTTTTAAGAAAATAAATAGGAATGGTTTACTTCCCTTTTTTTTTTTTTTTTTAAAAGGGGGGGGGGGGGTATTTGATGGAAATAGCAATTCCCATTCATTCAGATTTATTGCAACTTCAATTTCTTTCTCCTTATTTCAGTTCATTGTACGCCTTTGTCTGACCTTTGCTCTTTTTCTTTGGGGGGGCAGCACTTGTTCTTTTAGACTGAATACAACAGTTTGATTTATTCTTGAGTAACTTTGATGTATTTACAAAGAATCATGATACATTTGTAATTGACCAAAACCAATGTTTGATCTCAGTATATATATATAAGGGAAAGATATTGCTTTAGAATATGATAGAAATTCTCTTTAACAATTTTCATTAAATTCTACATTTGTCTTTGAGCACAAATTAATTTTGAAAAAACATTGGCAAGTTCTGAAAAAAAATGTTCAGAAAATTGGTCTTGCCCTATCTTGGTTAGTTTCAAATGCATTTATGAAATATACTGGCAACAAAATGCTGTTCATTCTTTTGAGAGAAAAGATTTCACTTTGTGGTTTTATTCCATGGATATCTTGCTTTCTAAAAAAATTAGACAAGACCTTTTTTTTCATAGCCCTCTGAAATGTCACTAGCATACCTTTAATGAAGAAAATCATATCAGATTTCTTACAAATTGTTACTTTTAAAGCTAATTTTGAGTTCTGGTAATGTACCGTTATAACTAATTTTGAGTTCTGTTAATGAAATTTCACTCTTAAAGAAACCAGCTTTAAAGTAATCTAGAATGGTGTATCATGTATGAAATAAGGCTGCTTGGGCCGGCGAAGCATTAAAATATGATTTAAATGAAAATCACAACTTTCTTTTGCAACATAGAGACCATAATGTTTAGCTTGTATGTTGGGACCGATGTGTACTAGTTTGATTTACATGTAGTTCTCTCTCTTTGCTCATTTCTAACCAAATTAATTTTTGCCATAAGTGTTGGCAGATCATCATTCATTTGTAGTCTCGAACACTTGGTGTAAGTTTCTACTGATTTTGTGATAATGTATTTTCCTTGAACTTCATTACCAGACCTCATAATTATCATTAAATACAACACATATCATGCTCATCTATTGTATGTAAGACATCTCAGTGTAGTTGACAGTAACTTTGTAATTAGCACAATGTAATGTACTATGCAATGGTTTTAATGTATCATTGTTTGTACAACAATCCAGAATCAAGACATTATTTCTTGATTTCATTGGTTTATAATATGGCATTAGTTAATGAGCCAGCTAGCCAATAGTTTGTTGGTTGCAAAGATTAAACGGTCAGTCATGTCTTGTTATAAAAAAGAAATGTCTTTATGGGATTTTATTGTTATTTTTAGTATTTTATTTTTATTTCAGTATAGCAATCAAGTAGTATTAAACATTTTCTGAGAACAAAATCTTCTGTTGATGTCATTTTTCTGAGTTTTTTTTTAATGGGTTTGCCATGCGCATACATGTACTGTCCTGGAATTTTTTTTTAGAATTGTAGGGGTATCATAATACCCATAAAACTAACCAAAAAAATCTTTGTATTTTCTTGAATGAATAATATATTACAGTAATTGTACCTTGCTAATATGGTACATGTACATATGTTTTATTGCCTTATCACAGAAATAATATTCAGTAACATCACTGGTCTAATAATCTTTTCCCTGGCTGTACATGTATGAAGAAAATTGCCATTTTTTTAAAAGGGAATTTTAGCAATAATAATTTCAAACCAATTCGCAATAAATTCAAGAGTTCTGACCCATAGGAGACTGAACTCCCTCGAAAAAAGCAAAAACCACAAAAAAAATTGAAACATGAAACGAGGAATATTTTTACAAGCCAAGCATTTACTTTTACATTTCTTTATGAACAAAAGTAATGTCATGATAAAAGTAGGGACTGACGATAACAAAAGAAGAACAAATACAAGCACAATTTACTGATCAACGAAGATACAATGTACAGTTGTAAAAACCCTCCTTTGTTGTACATTTTCAAATACTTAGTCTTCTGTTTAAAAGAATAACCCCAAAGACAGTACTGTCAAAGTCGAAGTTAAAGCTCCCTGCCCCCCCCCCCCCAAAAAAAAAACATAACAAAACAAAATGACCACAACCAAACATGAATGATTTCTGTATCATGAAAGGTTTATAATCCAGTTGGGCATGATAATCGATATCATTCACAATGTAACACAATCAGATTAATATTGAAACACAGTTATACATGAACTTGTGCATGATTGACAAACTATGACGTGTTAAATTAGGATTAGCATACCTTTACTTTGACAAAAGGAAACAATTATCACTCATCTGAAGTATGTAAAAAATTAATAGGGAAAGACCTAAAAAAAAAATGTAAAAATGGGGACAATCTATACCGAGTGTTTACCCACGAACACCTGGCCATACTTCACATTGTAAGAAGAACAAAGATGTTGGAAAAGTTTCTGTGTATTTTCAACATGAAAAAATAGGTAATTTGTGAAACTTGACAGTCGCTTCCTTTTGTCAGAGTAATGGGCCATTTTCGTAATGTATTCAAATTCATAAATGTTTGCCTAGTGACAACTGTTAATTCACCTGTAAAAGGCTGATCTTTTTCAATAGTCAGAATGCGAATTGCATGTATTAGGCCTTGTCAGGTTGGACAACCTAGCAACACTTAATGTATGCAATCTGCATTCTGACTATTGAAATATATGTACAATGACTTGTAATAGGTGGATGTGCATGTACATGTAATACTGTGGAAACTCAGTACACTTGTATAACGAGGTCCTTGGGACCATCAAAATTACCTTGTAGCAGGAATCTTGTTATATCAGGTTAAAAAAACAATGAAATATAAAGAGCTGGGACCAGGAATATGACCTTGTTATATCAGACCTCTTTATACTGAGTTTCCACTGTAGTTCATGACTAGGAGTTTGACAAAGAGGTAAGCATTAAAGGAGAATTAACCCCAGAATATAAATGTACTTATGTTCAAAGGTGTAATATATTCTTAATCATTGGCCTGCATCATTTTAGAAATAAAATATCAGAAAAGGGTTTAAATCAAGACATTCTAGCACTCGGTATCATGTACTAGCACTTTACATAGGGGATGCCATTTTCTTGATGATATGGAGTTGTACATGAACCATTGGAAACCGTTCCGGTCAGGAAAATATTTTTAATCCTAGAGCTAAATTGCTTCTCTTCATTACAAAAAAATCCCTATAAATGATGGAAAATACGTAACAGGTGTATACATATTTTCTAAAATTTGAAATTCATAGATTTCTTAAATTTTTAAATCCTCTGGTTCTGCTAAATAGCAATCGATTTCTTGGGCTTGCATGGCAGAGCAGAACATAATTTATACAACGTGCATTCTGACTACTGACGCTCAGGAAAGTTATCATCCATAAATTTGCTCCGTCACGTACGTCATAGCATCAAGAAAATAGTAATTTTCAAAGAAATATAAAACACATTTTCATTTTTAGAATATATGTATATATCTGTTAAATATTATAAATCTCAAATGGGATTTTGTATCAGGAAGAAAGACAATTTTGCATTCAGATTACAAATATCCTTATGTACACATCAAGAAAATGGCAGCCCCCAGGTATCGCTAGCAGACGATAAATTCTGCTGAGAGAATCTTGATTTAAACTCATCTCGTATATTTTAATGCAAAACTACGTAGGACAACAAGAAGGAATAGATTACATCTTTGAATATAAGCACATTTATATTTTGAGGTTAATTCCCCTTTAAATCTGAATGCATTACGAAAATGGCCTATTGGTATATTGACTTTGATGGCATAAAATGTAGGTTTGTAGTGACTACAGTGCACCTTTTCAACTTTCACAGCTGGCAATTCTATTCAATCGACTTTTACAATGACTTCTAAACATTTTGCATACCTTCACAACAGCTGACTAATTTTGGTAGTCTGGTTTTTTTCAACCTCTGTTTACATACTTTTGGATCACATGTATTACACATGTAATGGTAATATTCAATCGTTGAAAAACATTCTATTTCTGGCATAGACATTCTTGGTTACCATAGTTTGCTTTGATCATGAGCCAATCACCTTGTTTCCAGACGAGGCTTTCTGGAGATTTTCTCCAGACTACACTTTCTTGTAGATCCTCTTCAGAGCATTATGATTTTACAAATCACTCACTCAATTAAGATTTTACTTTATCAACTCTGCTCACATAGCGCTGGTCTCAGCATCACAGTACTTCTAGAGCTTTATCATTTGTGTACATACTGTTATGGGACAGTGCAATATCTGACCTCAGGGACACCAGTTGGATTTGACAGACTAGCCTGGAAAGGAACCCCTGCATGTTGGAGCCCTATAAGTTCTGTATGATATGGAACCAAGACTGAAAGTGCCTGAATTCAGACAAAAAGCCTGAAAACTGTCATTCCCCTGACCTACATGTAGATGTATGGACCGCTGTCTTCCGGGGTCCACTCCATTCTACCATTTTCATTACCATGCATCACGACGGCATGACAAGGGATGGTTACCCACCGAGTATGTACACATGTACCACCAGGTGAAACAGAGGCCTGTTTACTTCAGCTTGCAATACGTCACTGCTACAAACTAAGGTCAGAACAACCAAAGTTCTCACAGGTTTTTACTGCTCAAATGGGCAATTCCGTGCAGAGTGTCCGTAAATAAAAAATCTCTTGATATCACCTTGATTATAGGTGGAGATACCAGAAAGTACCATTATTTAATGGTCATATCAAAAGATTTTTTATTTTTGGATGAAATATGTGGAAAATAGCATTATGTCGTATGGGACACGTTGCACGGAATGGCCCAAATGTCTCTTTAATGAATACATATTTAGATCCTTGATGCATTGGGACGGTTTCTACCGAGAGAAGCTCTACGGATCTCACTGCATCATGCATTAATCCATGGTACAATCATGAGGACAGGGGTCAATGCAGATTAGTTTTTTTTTTTTTAAGGGGGTGGGGGATAACAAAATTTCTGACAAGCAAAAAGACAGGCAAAGAAAAGGTTTTTGAATTCTTCAGGTGACTTTTCATTCGAAAAATTGAAATTTGGGTTGAGAACCTGAAAAGGGGGGAGGGGGGGCGGTGTGTACAATTTCTCTTATAAATGTATACTTATCAAAGAGGAGGAAGGGGGGGCGCAGGTCAGTCGTGCCCCCCCCCCCCCCCCCCGTATGTAACACCCAAGGCAATGAGTACAGACAGGAAATATTGATGTTTGAGACGTTATTGGCAACAACTATAGCAGGGTTCTCCACTGGTCTGTATTTTGTCCGGGGGCTCTTGTGTTCGTCGGCCTCCGAAGTCAAATTTGCGGTTTCGTGACGGCATATGTATTATAGTGCACTGCGTCGAGATGGTGCATTATATGTGGCCGTGATCGCAATGAGAATTCGACGTGGTTCATGCAAAGAGATAATGCGTCCGTGCGGGTTTCCGACATGATCATGCGAGTAAAGTTTTTATTTTAAGTCGATGCTTGATTGCGCAATGCCGCGTGGTCTTGATGCTGTCTTGTCTGTGCGTGAAAATATGTCAATTTTCATATCCGGGCGCATCAAGTTTTTGTCCGGGCGGGGAAATTTTGTCCGGGCGCTAAACTGGTTTTTCAAATTTTACCCGAGCGGAGCCCCCGAGTAAAACCGTTAGTGGAGAACCCTGCTATAGCATCACTATAAACATGAAACTGCCCTGTGCATTATACGGTATAGCAATAGTTATAGAAGTTTTAACCATTCTACTCAACAGCGTCAATGCTACTTTAAAACTGTTGCAAATTTTGAACAAATGGTCAACATTTGTGAAAATTTTATGCAGCAAAATGATCATTTAGCAACAAGAACTTTTGACAATTTAGCATAAGTTTCTTGCTGTGAAAGAGGCAATCTTTAACAATTTGCAGAAGATTCACGTAGCAAACATTCTGGTTTTACAGGTTGTGTATATTGATAACCTCATATAAATAATGAAATGACACAGTATATAGAGTTAACAATAAGATACATAGGAATGTACATAGAGCTTTCTTTTCTAGAGAAGAATCAAAGAATTGATGTTGTTCAGATGATGTACATGGTGACCCAACATACATGTATGCTCTGGTAACAACTGCTATGGACTTTATCTCGTCAAATACATTGGCTGGAATTCACAAAGGTGGTTTAGATTTAGACCACGGTTTATGCAGATTTCGTGGTATAAGTAGGCGTGATTTAGCACGTACACTTAAAAAGATCCAATAATGAACGCACGTGTTTGGCAAAGGGCGCTAAATTCAAGCTACATGTAATTGCTATGGTTTAGACCACGGTTTAACTAAATTAATTTAAATAAACAGTGCGTTAATTTAAATAAACTGTGGTCTAAACCATAGCAACTAGCGTGAATTTAATGCCCTTTGCCAAAAACGTGCGTTAATTATTGGACCGTTTTAAGTGTACGCGCTAAATCAAGCACACTAATATACCATGAAATCTGCATAAACCGTGGTCTAAATCTAAACCACCTTTGTGAATTCTGGCCATAGGGTTAAGGTTAGAGTTGCAATTGGGTCATATGTTCAGTTAAGTTTTAGGATTAGAGTACACGTACATGTACATGTAGGTATACCATTGTGAGCAGGGTTGAAGTTAAGAATTCTGGAAGTATGGAAAACTGTCGCAGGAGCATGTGTTGTCCAACTGCTGAAGATCTATAGGGCCATTGACGTTGCTATGTTGATATCATGTGAGATCACTTGACGATCCCATCCACACGTTAGTAGCTTGTTGCTCTGAGTATCCCAAGACAACCCATGGACAAAGTCATTGTGCGCATAGCTACGGTATCTGCAAAGGAAAATAAAACCCACACGTCAAGAAGGAGTAGATAAATTTATGAAGACAAGGTCGAGTTCTTGCCATGCAACTGAAAATGTGAAAGAAATAATTGAGCGAGGCAAATTATGTAGTACATAAAAATAATTGTGCATTCTTTAGCTTTTGAAGTCATCAAAATGCTAAGAAACTGACTAAAATCTTGCTGAATATGACATACTGTATAGTGAACAGCACTGCACACAGAAATACATGTAAAGCATGAAACTTATGAAAGTTTGATCCAAACTATTTCTTGATACATTTCAAATATGAGGTTATTTGAAAAGCAGTCTTTTTTAAGGGACATTTCTACTCTAAAAACCTTCCACAGTATTCACGAAAAAAAAAAGAAAAAGAAAAAAAAAGCTTGATAACTATTTTCCACAGCGACCAGAACTCAATGTTCTCTTTAAGACATTGACTCCTGTAGCAAGCCTTGGGGAACAGGAGAATTCAGTTATCAATTTAGCTTTAGAGAGTGTTTTTTTAACCCCTAAATCAAAGTACAGAAAGAGAAAAAAATAAATATAAATGCATGCATGTATGCGTTCATGTATGTGTGTTGTCTTATTTATGGTGATAAAAAAATATTGTGAAAATAAAAATTTGTAAGAAAATAAACAAACATGCACAAGCTCTAGCACCATTAGAATACACCAACAATATAATCTACAAGTGATATATAGTTAACCTACGGGGTATCCCCCTTTATACTTTATCTACATGTATGACTATGTACACTGTACATGTATACTACAACTATACTGATCTTGGCTTGTCCCTTTTTTGATTTCTTAAATGCGTAGTACATACACAGCTCTTTAACCCATTCATGACAGGAATTATTTGAAGCCTTATTTCATCAGCCTTTCTTCTTCAAATTGGCAACACGAGTATTTTTCTTTTATTGCTAGATTTTTTCTTATAAAAAGTCAAGTATCTGAAATGAATATAAATTGACAGAAAGTATGTTGAGAAGTTAAAAAGTTGCCAATTTGCATGGAAAACAGCGATTTTGAACTTTCCATCGAGTTGCCAATTTAAGAACTTTAGTGCTTATTTTCCTTTAACTAATTTTCAGCATCAAACAACAAATATTGACGCAACCAAAACGGGCACAGTATGTGTAGAATTTTCTGCTCTTTCTGCTCATGTATGTGGTATGTTTTTTAGGGCTCTGCTCTGCATCGAAAGTTATTAGGCCAAACCACACAACTTGGACCCTCTGTCACAAATGGGTTAAAACAAATATGCCAAGAGATTTAGAGTAGAAATTTTCTTCACATGTCAGTAAGGTACATGTAGCTTAGCAAAACGTGATGGTTTGTAAAAACGCGGGAAAGATGCTATGTCAAAATTATTCAAAATGAAAATTTTATTTCATAGAGGCAGAACCCAAATATTAGGATGTAGAATTAGTACTTCAACCTCCTTGCAAACTTTTAAGCAAAATGATATGAAAACTTTTATTCAGATATGTCTGATTCTAATTTCAGAAGCACAGACAAAACTAGCTATTTTGCTCTTTGCTTATTTCCCGCATCTTTATGCCCCATTGCGTTTCGCTAAGCTACTGTGCCTAAGTCACGGTGGCATTGTTAAAGTGATTTGGTAACTTTGTAGAGTCTTGATAAAATCTGAGCTGCCTGGCCTTATATGCTATCATTGTATGTAATATGGTGTAAAAATGAAGCCATGGGGGAAAAAAAGCACTTCAAAATCACCATGTGCTTCACAAAAGTAAACATATGCAAGTGACCGGAAATGCCAGACTCATTTTCCCCCATAGACTCAGTGTTAGAGTAAAGCATAAGGCCATACGCTTTCGTAAATGGGAGTATTCAGTCACATATATCTTTATTTAGCATTATATATTTGGAAACCTTTCCATGCCTGGCTATTTATTTATCCTTCTGAACATCATTATACAAGACAGATATCAAAATTCAACAATTTATTAAATCAAGCCTCCACAAAGTTACAGAGTCCCTTTAAAAAAGAAAGAAAGCTAAAACTCACATTTGTTTAACCTCTGGTTGCAGTTCAGTTACAGCTGCTGTGCAATCATCAGATACAGATGCTAGTAAGAGAGGACTGGAAAAAAAAAGTTAAAACATGAATTAAATCTCCAAATGCATACAAGAAACACAAGGAATATCACTTACTCCCTTTCCACATCATTTCACACATTAGAATTATATGTACTCTTTTTCTTTGCATTATTTATTCCTTCCTCTTTTGATACTAAGATTGTACTGGTCATTATATTGCACAAGTGATGTCTAAATCCAAGGTCTTTTCCCCAAAATATTTATTTCTACTTCACCAGACGGAGTCATGTTGTATAACATACGATTGGCTGGTGCCCAAGGATAGATAAAAGAATACCCATACATCTTGTCCTCACTAGCAGATGGTTTGTAAATATAAAGTAATAAAATATTCTAAATCTAATATTATGAAGTGGGAGACAATGATTAAACCTTTGGAGACAACTGACCACATTTTGTGGTTTGGCTCAGTAACTTTTGATTCAAAGCTCTAAAAAAATATGCCAGATGCACGAGAAGAAAGAGCAAAAAATGTCTGCACAAACTATGTTCATTTCTGTTGCATGATCATATTGCGTTTAGTGCCAGGAAATTTAAAAACAAGAATAAGCTTCAAAATCCTTATATTGGCAACACATTGACAGGTTCAAAATCATTGTTTCATAAAAATCGGCAATTGTTTACTATTTTCACAAACTTTCCTGACCATGTGTATTTTTTTCAAAGACATTAAATCTTATTAGAACCATGTAGTAATAAAAGAAAAATATTATTGTTGCCAATTTGAAGAACAAAATGTGATCAATTTAGCCCTTACATAATTCCTGCCCTGATAGGGTTAAAAGAGTGATCAAGGAAAAATAATCAATCATCCTGGTCAATAATAAAAACCAAGTAAGATTAAACAACATGGAGAATGAGACAGAAAGTTGCTTACGACTTGGTTGAAAATGCTAGCCTGTGTACTGCCCTTGTGTGGGCTGCTGTAACAATAGCTGCATTCTGGTGACTACGAGCATCCTGAACAGTGATGCTACCACTCTCATCACCTAGAAACGAACAAAATACACATACATGTACATGTACATGTTAATGTCCCTGAAGCTTCTCAACGGAGTAAAAAATACTTGTTTACGGAAGTTCTTTAATGATTTATTACAGTTACAATAAAATGTAATGTTTGTGTACATTCTATTCTTTTCTAACAAACTCTTTCATTTTTTCTCAGCTATTTTGGTGCTTTCCAGAGCTAAATTGCTCTCCACACTCATGTGTATTTTTTCACTACTCTCAAAGTGAGCATACAAAGATGTTAAAGCTTCCCAAGTGATAAAACGTATCAGTCTCAGAGATGGAAAGGACTTACATTAGATTTCAATTTCAATTTGGTTTTAATGTAAAGATAAAGTTGAGTTCTGGTCATGAGATTGAATTGTGAAAGAACTGTCTCCAAGCAGTGGGAAAGGTTGATTATATAGCACATAAGAATTGGTGTATGCTGTAAAGTTTTGGAATCACCAAAATGATAAGAAATCGACTCAATCCTGCTAAGATTCACATGCACTGCACACAGAAATGAGTATATGGGACTACACACAAATGTTCGGCCCAAACATTTTAGCTGTTTCTTGTCATATTTTGAATGTGAGAGCATTTAAAGAGCAATCCTTTTCAGGGGGAATATCTACTATGATAATCTTCCAAACTAACATAAAAAGAATGAGAAAGCTCACAAATTAATTTTACCTTTCCCAGAATTCAACCTTCCCTTTACGTTAAAATTAGTTCAAGAAGGTACATGTAATCCGGGGATACACTATCATGTTAAATAAAGCAGAGGACATGAATTAATAAAGAAAAATTTATACATTTAACATAAAAATTGAAGTTATAAAGTAAATGAACCAATGAAAACTTTTGAAATTATGCAGTGAATCATCGAAGGACACATTTACAAAAGCTCAGTGAATGAGAGAAGGAAAGCTTACCAACTGCGATAACGTAGGACTCTCCTGGTTTCCAAACAACGCTAGTCGGTAGGCCTGCTTGACATGACAGTCTCTGGGCTGGTTTATCTTTTCTCATGTCCCATAATAAAATAGACCCATCCTGAAATACAGCAACAAAATACATGTATACATCAATCGTACCTACAAACAGAAGTCCCTGATACAAAGCTCTTTGCTCCGACATATGCTCTAG
Source organism: Heliocidaris tuberculata (assembly GCA_025618425.1). Taxonomy (NCBI): domain Eukaryota; kingdom Metazoa; phylum Echinodermata; class Echinoidea; order Camarodonta; family Echinometridae; genus Heliocidaris; species Heliocidaris tuberculata. The sequence continues at coordinate 27,392,046 of CM046852.1, read as the reverse complement.
CAAAAACTGCTCCTGGCTTTATTTCGTCAAAAGATATAGGGTTAGAATTAAGCTTGCAATTAGGTTTTAGGTTAGGTTCAGAGTTATGTATAGTGTTGGATTCAGGCTGACATTAGAATTTGGTTAGTGTACGAAATTGACGTGGAGCAATAGACCAGTTAGTAGTGAGCACATGTCACAAATGTGACCCGGCACCACAAAACCACTAAAAAGTCGCAAAAAATAATTTTTCTGATTTTATCATATTTGGATAGAACAAAGTCTCAGCTTTAAAATGATATATGACTCATTATAATTGAAACTTTCTAACCCTTTTAATTCAGCGAATGAAAGGAGCTTGTAAGAGAGGTTTGCTGGTATTAAATAGGGAGGAAATGAGCTCTAAAGTTGAGGCCTATTCAAGCGTGCGGAGTAAGAAAACAAGAGAGAAAATCAATCAAAAGGCCATAGCACCCACTATGAATGAATTGTCGGATTAGGTTGATATTTGGTAGGAGTGTTAAACATAGTTTATTCATTCCATTGCCAAGACTTCAAATTGTGAACTTTAGTTGTTCGAAAGTTATTATGATGCAAATGAGAGTGTTCTAATGGGAGATTAAGCGCACCTCGGTGGCCTGACACCTGCACTAGACAATGCCTATTCACTCCTTTGGGGTGTCTTTCTTTGTTCCCTGTTACACAATACTGGTTTGTTACCTGTGTAGTCCTTCTGTTATCATACATTGAACTTGTAATTTAGCCTATAATTGACTTGAATAGGACCTACTCTTTTTCTTGTTCACATTGATTAACCTATGCAATTTGTTTTACATATAACTTACATACTCTTTCCTTGCTCACATGAATAAACTTGATCGTTCGTCCTTTTTCAGACTCTGTTTCGTCATCGAAATGGAACTTAAAACTGCTCTGTAATTTGCTTTCACGACTATTGGTGAACTGTAATATCAGTGATTTTACGAGGGTGAGCGGTACCGATTAAAAAAAGATCATACGGGAAGGCGAAGAATTAGGAAGAAACCGAAGCTGTGCGAAAAAAACTGGTCTAGAAAAACTGTTAAAAATTCATCTTCTACTGTGTTTTAAGCTTCCAGATTTTGATATAAGGTACAGAAAAGAACGATCTTTCAGAAAAACCAAAAATCCCAAAATAAAATTTTCCAACCCAAATTTCCATTTCAGCTGTTTACACAAAATCATGGGTTGCGACTTTTTGGTGGTTTTGTGGTGCCGGGTCACAAATGACCTCAAATATCCACAGATCTTTTAAACATGGAGGGTCCCTTTATGTGCTCTTCAGAAAAATCACTCTGAGAGTGATAGAGGTGCCTCATAAATAGCTTTTGTTTCCCCCTTTAAAAAGAATACATGTACTTCCACCTGGATATCATGGAATGTACCATTAGTGCCTAATTGAATAATGATTACATGACATTCATGAGCACATATCAAGTATTTGTGTGAGTGGGTTTTAGAATTTGTCACATATGACCTTTATCTGCTCATGCTCCGATTGCATCTACGAACTGGCTTATTTTCTCTGGAGCATGCATCACACAACCACGGGGCTCAACTTGTCAAAGAAATATATAGAGCAACGGAACTTTGATTGGTAGTTTGGGCCGAATTCGGAATGCTAAATATTGTACTCAACAAAGTATAGGTAGGTTGGCTATTTAGAGATGGATCTTTTTGGTGATACACTATTCACACCAATGAGAACAACACCAGCTGAATAGCAGATCAAAAAAGAAATCACATTACCCCAAACGCAGGGCTCAACGCACACTAAATTTTTTTGAAGGGGGTCAGGATTGAAGTTTGTGGAGTCTGTATTTGTTGCTGCGAAAATTTCGAAATTTGGGGGTCCGGACTAAGATTTTTGCGCCCCTGTGCCCCTCTGCCCGTTAGTGTAGAGCCTACCATGGCGTAAGTATCGGTCAGTTTAGGGTCGGTTCGGTGAGTGTGATCTCTTGCTGTGAACGGTTTGATCTTTTTCGACAAAGTGTATGAAGTGTTTCAGTAGCCATGGCTGGACTGTCCTGCACAATTTTCTTCACATTTTCGGGGAGGGAGGACTTCGATATTAAACATTCTGGCCTCTGTAATAGCCAAGTGTGTACTAAAACCATATTGACTTTTGTATTTAAGATGTGCTGTAGATGGGTGAACGGAAATATTGAGCACTGAGTGGTATAGATCTGAGGTGGTTTTCTGAAAACTATTTTATCTTTCATGATACAGAAAGTATGATTACTGTCATAACAACTTGAAATAAGAATTGAATTGAATTTAATTTATTTCCACATCTCCATTTAAAAAACATTCATAAAACATGTCAAATATATGTACAAACAATGACATAATACAAACAAGTATACAAAGAATAAATGTAAATGTGGTGGGATCAAAAAAAGTTTGGTAAAAAACTTGTAAACATGATCCCATTTCACATGAAAACATGAAAACAAAAAAAATATACAAAAAAGGTAAAGAAAAATACAATTCTTAAAATGAATTTAGCACAGAGTATTGTAAATTAATATTTAAAAATCATAATATATTCATAACAGTGTATTCTTTAGCAATAGATACTCTTTAAACTTGCGTTTGAATGCCTTGAGAGATTTAGTGTCCTTGATATGTTGAGGTATGTCATTCCATAAAAGGGGTCCTTTGCATGTTATTATTAATCTAGAGAAGGAAGTACAACCATAATCAACCCGATAGTCAAGTTTACCCCTAGTATTATAATCATGAAAATTGCTATTTTTGCTGAAAATTGAGTTGAACATTTTTGGTAAAAGTCTCTTATTATACAAAAACATGAAAGTACCTAAATTGTAATTATGAAGGTGATACACAGAAAGTATTTTCAGTTTTTGAAAGAGAGGCATAGAATGACTACAGAAATCAGAGTTTGTAATTATTCTAACTATTCTTTTTTGTAATTTCAATAGGACAAGCCAATGGTTACTTCCGTGCCAAGATGTCTGCATACAGCCATATGCCCGAGAACAAATAGTCAATGGCCACTCACAGCAATTTCAAATTTGTTTGAACAATTTACACGCTTTTCACTGTAAAAAAAAAAGATGGCATACAATTTTCAGAATACAGTCCCTGCAAACTTTTTGACATTACCTGTGAGCATGAGATACAGACTTCTAGTTCATTAGGGCTACAGGCCACCTGTTCCACCTTAGCTGTATGAGCGTTCAGAGTTCCTATGGAGCGTTGCGTTGCTAGATCCCATACCTTGATTCTGCACAAACATAGAAAGGGCGATAATTTGGCAACATACTGAGAGGTTCAAAATCATTGTCTTTTATCAAAACTGGCATTTTTTTCAAACTTTCAACAAAATTTATGACATTGTATATTGTTTTTAAAGACATCACACCTTATTAGAACCATGTAGCACTAAAAGAAAAATATTCTTGTTGCCAATTTGAAGAACAAAATATGATCAATCTAGCCCTTAAATAATTCCTGTCCTGAAAGGGTTAATACAGAGACCACCTGGTACCCGTAGACAAGGGGTTAATCATGGTCATTTCAAAGGACTTTTCATTTTTGGATTCTTGAAATAAATGGAAAAAAAGGCTTAGCTTCATGCATGTATGGGACACATTTCACCAAATTGCCCGAAAGAAATTTTGTTTGTAAACATAAAAACAAAAAAATTGATTTCGCAATAAAAACAGTTTTGAGAAGGTTAGAGAACTTTCCACAGCTATATCACTCACAAGTCCCATGTAGTGGTGTCACTGCTGCTTCCTAAATTAAATTTACAGACAATTCGAGGGATCGACAACAGCTTTAAGATAGTCACTAATGGCGGCGCTATAATAAACCTCGTTATAACAAACTCCTTGGGACAACGGAAATTACCTTGTTATATCGAAACTTTGTTATATCAGGGCTAAAAAACAAAGGAATACAAAGAAGTGGGACCATTAAAAATTACCTTGTTATGACGAGAGTTGTTATAACAGTGTTCTTTATAACGATGTTCCACTGCATAACTTTTGTTGTGACACCTACTTCTGGTACAGGCGTGAGTTTTCCTTTTGATTAGTTGATGTGTTTTAGTCAATAAAGGCGCTAAAATGCAATTGAAAAGTGACTTAAACATTGCTTTAATTCATACATTAGTGTTTTTGTGGGTATGGGGTTCCGTTGCAAAGCAACGATGTGCTGGTCGGAGAAAAATAAGAGTAAGACTGTATCATGTCGTACGTAGCCACGACAGAAATGAACTGGAAGCGAAAAGACCGGAAGCAGACAACACAACCAAAAGCTGGACCCACAGCTCACGCAGCGTGCATCAACCAAATTAATCAAAAGCAAGCATTTGATAAATACATGTATCTGTAGACGCCCTCTAGTGGATAAATTATTATTATTATTAAGTATTTGGCGTCACCTGTGCCTGGGAGGGGAAAAGCGAACTGAATCACTGTAACCCTCGGGTCTCTCCTCCCGATATAACTGATTGGGATGTGCAGGTGTACCACTACACCGGGGTTTCCCCCTACTCTTATTCGAGGAGTGCAGTGGGTTCTTAACGTGCAAAGGTGGTGACTGTCCTCTACACGGGGCCTCCAGTTAACGTCCTATCCGAGGGACGGAGTGTTTTCCACTGTAACATAGCCTGCGTCTATGAAACAAGGGAGGGGCACGTTAACACACAACGCAGGCTTCAGTCATCCGCCCGGGGTGGATTCGAACCCACGATCTTTGGTTCGACAGGCAGACGCTTTACCGACTGAGCCAACTCGCCTCTAAATATTTCTATTTATTGTCGATCCCTTGAATGAGCCAGGGTCTACCAATCAAACCAATAACTACAGTGGGTGATTTCAAGTTCGGTGTTGATGTTGGTGTTGGTGTTGAGAGTGTGAATTGGGCTGCTGATTCTAGCCCCAACATCGAATTCGGGCTTATAAAAATAATACCAATCACATTATTGCTAGCTCAACACCTAGTGAAGTCAGTCCCAGCACCAGCTTCATTTCAGATTTGGTGCAGTGGCTGGTGCTAGTTTTGCCCCAACACCAACACCAGCTTTCAACACCGAACTTGAATTCACCCAGTGTAATCATACTTACAGTCTATCTGATGAACCACTAATAACCCTTGTCTTGTTGGAGTTGACGCTGACCGAGTTCACTGCACTATCATGCTCATAGAGATAAAACAGATTGCGGAAAGAGCTGCTCTCAAGCTGCCATATCTCAATTGCACCTGAATAAAGAGAGATGAACTTCCTCATTCTGGGCATCATTTCATGAAACCATCATGAGTACAAGTTTGCCGACATCCCATAGAAACGTGTGTATCAAAACTACACGTTTCAAAGGGATGTCGGCGAACTTGTACTTTATACACTCGTAAGTATGACAGTTTCATTAAATGTCTGGAGGGCTGAATGAATTAGCTTTTGTCTTTTCATATCAGGAAAATCATCCGTCATTTTCACTAATATATTTCTTAGAAGATTATCTTATTATTATCTTTAGTAAAAAATTGGCATACACATCAAAGAAAGTGTTGTGTATAAGGGCCCTGGTAATGCAACTCATAGTGAAAGAAACAGTCTAGAAGTTACTCTGAATGGGTAGTTTTGTAATAAATAGGAGAAAAAATCCTTTATTACAAGATTTGGGAACAATGGGAGCTACAGTAAAGTTTACTGACTGAATCTTGCTGCAAATCACTAACAATTACTAGCCCTACACACAGATGCTTACATGGGACTACAAAAAAAACAAAAACATGTGGCACCAGACTCAGCTCAAAAGTTGAAAATAAGTTCTGGTCCTACATGAAATATCAGAGTACTTCATGAGCAATCCTTTTCGAGGGACATTTTATTTTTGTTGTTAATATTCTTCTAGACAGACAAAAAGAACGAGAAACTTCACATATTATTTTATTTTTATTTTCATGGAACTCCACTTTTTACTGCAACAAAGGTATAAAGGTTACCTATGATCATATAGCTATCCATGCTACATGAAGCCATTGAAAATATAATTAAACCAAGAAAGGTTACTGATAAGGCCAAATAAAAATTATTCCTAGTTTCTCGTCCTGGTTTGCATCATTATTTGCGCCCGCCTCCTTTTTTTTGTTATTTGATAATTTTGTAAAAAGAAAAAAAAAATATTATTTTAATTTTTTTTGTAAATCACCAACATTTTGCTGCAGACCCCTAAAATAATAACTTGCTACCATTTGGGGGTTTAAAGGGGCCCCAGAAGAATATAAATATAATGGGAAGCCATGCCTAATAGCATTTGTATGTGCGGTAGCCATCTTGGAAAAACATCAAATATCAAATAACATGGTACCCCCTCCTCATTTTCCAAAAAAATCCAGACGAGAAACTAGGAATCAATTTTACTTGGCCTGTTATTTTTGTTAGTTACTACATGCGTAATATAATACACCTATTACAGGAGCTTGCTCTAGAGTGAAACCTCATTATAAAGAACACTGTTATAACAAACTCTCATTGAGGTAATTTTGCCATTCTCACATCTTTGTATTCTTTTGTTTTTTAGCCCTAATATAACAAGGTTCGATATTAAGAGGTGATTTCCTTGGTCACAAGGAGTTTGTTATAACGAGATTACGCTGTAGTAATTTTCTAAAAGGGCTGTAGGCTTACCTGTATCTGATCCAATAGCTAGTCTGTTCTCATCGATCCATTCTACATCAGTGATACCAGCCTCAGTCCGTACCCATGCACTACATCTGTTCACATCAGGAGCAGTAGAGGGCTCTTCAAAGTACCATAGAGACCCAGTCCACAATCTCCCTGTCAGTCCAGAGGCAGCTACAATCACAGACCCATCTAGAAAAGACAACAAATACTGGTCATCCATCTTGATATCTATACATTCAGTCTGCCTATGTCTTTCAAGCGTACCAATCACCCCAAAAAAGTTATTTGCGTACAAATAGATCTAGAATGTAGAAAATCAACCTCAAAATTTTTACCTGGCATCCGATGGGTGAACAGTTAACGAGTAAGAAGAAAATAAAGGATGAAATAAAACCCTGCACACGGAACCCAAGTTGGACTTGGGCTCTATGCCCACCCATTCTATGCCAGTGCGTACTGGTGCGTTGACTAGTCTACTCACAAGTTACTTTTATATTTTTTGAGAGTGTATTTGAACTTGCAATTAATGCAGAAGTAATATTTTGAGGTCATACATCTACATGTAGCTGCATGGAGACTCTAACATCGTACCAAGCCCCCCCGCAAAAAAAAATCTTTTTTTGGTGAATGTTACCCTCAAACATCATGGTCCTGCATTTCATGAGCACCCTCTGACCTCACTGATGAGGATGATGCTAATCATGCCTGGTGACAGGGGAGCGTTTCATCAAGCATTTTGTCAGTGATTTTTACTGACAAATTTGCTCTCAGCCAATCAGATGCAAGGATTTCAGTAGCTTATAACACTTGTCGGAAAAAATATCCGACAAATCCTTTCATGAAACGCTCCCCAGAATGATGTCAAAGACATGCTACTGTTACCAGGACTGTCAATGAACCCTCCCGCTTTTGGCGGGAGTCTCACGGCACCACGCTCATTCTCGTACGTGTATGGACCATGATACAAAGCTATAGTCAGTGGAGCATACAACCAATGGGGCGGTACTTGTTTTTCCAAATTCATAATTCCGAAGATTTGTAATTCCGAAACACAAATTTAGGAATAATGAACCCTATTTCATTTTCGGAATGAAGAACCGAAGGAGTAACGAACCTTCAGAAATATGAACCTTCGGAAAAACGACATGTAACCCAACCAATGGTAATGATGTTGAAGATGCTAATTATGATGCAAGAAAGGAGTACCATCTTGTTTGTGCCTTATATTGCGTTAGTCACACTAGCTCTGAGATTTGAATGAATAGTACACCCTACTACATGTATGTTGTGTGTACGAGTATACAAGGGCAGCTCTAGGGGGTACCTATTAAAGGCATTGATTAACTTTGCCCAGGATTGAAAAAAAAAATCACTGTTCAAGCTAATGCTGTAATCATAATTGCAAACCTTTAGCTCAGACAGGAATCGCCTGAGTTTTATAAGCTGATCGGTCGTTTATATATCAAGATATTTACGATTGAACATTGATGTCGGGATAGAGTACCACCGAACCCTAAAGAACTCTTACGGTTGGCATACCTCGCTCTATCACAGAATACCGTACGGGCTGGAAATCCGCTCTGAAATCGCTAAGCGCTGGTGCTTGGTTTTTGTGACTGCAGCGCAGCGAAGAAGCCGAGCGACTTGCGCTAGCGATTGATCGCGATTTTCTCTTTTTTAGGATAGTAAACGGGTTCCATTTTCTCTCATACTTTCACATATCCTTAATTATATATGTAGTTAGAGGACTGCACACAATTCACTGGCATTTGAGCTGATTTTACAATTTTTCACAAAGTTAATCAATCACTTTAATGAAAACTCTGGGAATCATCGATATCGGAGAGGTCTGCTGTAGATCTGAACAGGTGTACACATGTACAGGTACATGCATAGACAGTAAAAAGTGATGGATATGAGATTAGAATCAGGATGATAGTAGTGGTATTGTCAGATATTTTATCCGACAACTGTTATAAGCTACTGAAATCCTTGCATCTGATTGGCTGAGAGCAAATTTGTCGGATAAAATATCTGACAAGTCCTTTCATGAAACGCTCCCTGGTCCCCCTCCACCCCACCCCCCCCTTCTCTCACTCTCTCTCCGAGTCTCTCTGGCCATTTCCCTTCTCGTCTATTACCCCTTTCATACCAGCTTTTACTTGTTCGCATCCGTTAAACTCCTCTTGATTCAACAGGGGGAAAAAAATCTGCTCGTAAACACTGATGTATCTCAGGTAACCTTTCAAGACAATTGACCATATTTTGTGGTTTGGCTCAATAAATTTTGATTCAGAGCTCTCAAAAAAAATATACCAGATGCATGAGTAGAAAAAGCAACATTTTCTGCACACACTATGGCCATTTCTATTGTATGACCATATTGCGTTTGATGACAGGTATTTTAAAAATGAGAATAAACTTTGAGATCCTTAATTTGGCAACACAATGAGAGGTTCAAGATCATTGTTTTTTCATCAACATTGGCAATTTTTTCAACTTTTCGACAAATTCCTAACCGTGTACATTGTTTTCAAAGACATTACACCTTATTAGAACCATGTACATGTAGCACTACAAGAAAAATATTATTGTTGCCAATTTGAAGAACAAAAGTTGATCTATTTAGCCCTTAAATAATTCCTGTCCTGAAAGTTAAATTCTCAACCTGCCTTTCACATCAGGACCCTCCTTACAAGGACTGCTGGTACATGGGGTTACTGTGATCCTAAATGGAAATTTGGGGGAAAGGGTGGGTGGGGGAGGATTTTTCAGAGACTTCTTCAGTTTTATCAGAACACTTCAACTGCACCATGCACATATTGTAAAGTATGCAAGACATTGTGTAAACGGGTATGAAATCACTGAATAGTCTTTAATACACTATGCCTCTGCAGGGAACACTGTAGTACATGTATGAAGAGTGTCGATAACTGAAATGAATATTGCTCTCTACTGCACTTTGCAAATAATTTCCCCCCCCCAAAAAAAAATTAAAAATAAATAAATAAATAAATAAAAAATAAAATAAAATAAAAAAATGAATTAGCATCAGATTTTGAAAAAAGTTTACTTTATGGTTTCATAACTAAAAATAAAATCTTGCGCATTTTGTGACATAGAAATCATTAGTGAAGAAAATCAGCCATACAATGTACATGTACTAACATGGAGTCACATTACACTGATATTGCCTGCCTAGAGGTTTAATATAACATTTCATTTCCCCAACGAAGTTATATTTTTCCCAAGGGATTATATTTTCCCCGAAGTGCACAGCGCTGAGGGAAAATATTGTCTCGAGGGAAAAATATAACTTCGGAGGGGAGATGAAGTTTATTCATTAAAGCGATACACCAGGCAATATCTGTACAGTCTAATCTTCAATATCTGTAATTAATGATCCCTTTGCCTCGCAATACTGATAAAGTATGTTAACGGATGAATTCACTACTGCTTTTGTACAACAGGAGTCTCGTCGATTATTCTGTCCAATTCCTCCTCGTCGAGGGACTGAAACTGACTAGCGGGGGAAGTCGCCATGACTGTATTCGTTCGAAAGAAGTTTGAAATTTGCGGGCGAGATATCGATCGCGACAGCAGCTGCGCTGTAAAACATTAGTTAGCGCTTCACACTATGCAGTGAGTGACGTCACCTCGGTCAACATAACGCGTTATGTTGACTGAGATGACGTCAAAACCAAAATATAACATTGGCGATCCTTGCAGCTCTAGTCACGTGATGGCATTTAGACCAATCACTTATTCGTATCTATATAGACTATATAACATTTTATGACCTAGTGTAAGCTTGAAAATGGTGCATTCATGAATTTGTGTAGAAACCAACAAGATACATGTGTAACAATAATATTTTACAATAATGGATTTAAATCAGATATTTCAAAATTCAAGGCTAATTGTCATCTATGTCCCTTTGTTATCCATTTCAAATACTATTATATTTATGTATGTTTTCTGTTGAAGTGTACATCTATTTGTTTGGCCCTGCTTGACTGAATTCATTGTACTTGGCTATATATACGTTGTATTGCATGTTTGTCTACTTAAGGCCACCGCACACCTTACGATCGGTCTGCGATCCGATTTCAGAGGAAAATGTAATATCATTTGACAAATCATTTAAAAACGAACAATATTTTTTGACTGAGGGTCTGAATAGTCATACAGATAGAAAAATCAATAATGCGGCCTTTGCCGAGTTTTCTAGTCGGTGGAATGGCCAAATCGGCTCTCAGTCGTAGTGACGTCACAAAAATCGTACGACTGCCTACGATTTGAAACTAATTTTGCCCTTATTCCCTGTAGAAAGCTGACAGCTCACCAAAACCCTATGTTTAGTATTCATATTACTTTTTATAACCTGAATATGGTAGATTTCATTTGTTAAAATGACAATATTTAATGCCATAGCGATTTATTTCACAAATCGGATCGCAGACCGATCGTAAGGTGTGCGGTGGCCTTTACGAATCTAAATAAATGAATAAATTACGTTCTCCAAATTGATCAAGATGAAGCCCGAGTAGCAAAACTCAGAAAATAACAGAGGTACAAGTATAATGGTAAAAACAATAGGCCTACATGAGGGGGGAAAAAAGAAAGAATTGAAATGGAATAAAGTAATTGCTTCAGTCTTACTGCTCATAAGGTTTATTGAGATCATTCCGCACAAATTATTCAGTTATTAACCCAAATATATATTCAGAAATATAATTTGCAATAAACAGCAATAGTATAAATTACATAAATTGCATATATCAACTCTTTTTAAATACTTGTAAAATGGAAGAAAAGAAGAATTATTCAAGTACATTGGAAACTCGGTATAAAGAGGTCTGATATAACAATATTCCTGATATAACAAGGTAATATTCCCAACCAAGCTCTTTATATTCTATTGTTTTTTTTAAAACCTGATATACATGTAAAAAGATTCCTGCTATAACGAGGTAATTTTGATGGTCCCAAGGACCTCGTTATACTGAGTTTTCACTGTAATACTGTAGTTGTGTACACGTCCTTAACAAAATATTTAATCAAACAAGTATGAGGAACTGTTAATACTTTGCTTTGTCATTTTCTTATTTATTTTCTCTGCTTTCGAACAAGAATCTAATTTCATAATTTTTTATCAATCTTTTTTCTAATTAGTTCCATGATGAGTTTGGAGGATTTTTATGGGGTTACCATTTTGCAAAAAAACAAAATGAAAATGAAAGAAAATGTTCAAAAACACATCATGATATATGCACATTCAGTTAAAAGGGACTCATGCATATGGGCATATTGCTATCAGGGGTAACATCTGACGTCACGATCCGTGTATAGTAGTACTGTACACAGATACTGTATACAGCGTATGACATCACACATAAAAAGTGCATACTATACTGGACGACATTAATTCATAATTGTTTTAGGCACCAGCGCGTGATGACATCATCATTACGCGTTTAATGTCCGCACAAATTCATTCCTTCTTCAAAACTGTTTGTGTGCGGTGTACCATAAGGTGGAGATGATCATCAGTAGATAATAGTAGATTTAGACTTTAGTTCAAGATGACAGATATAAACCAAATACCGTGCATCTCAAAAAAAACTTTACACTTTTGAAATGGCTGCCAAATAAAAAAATATATGATTCTGGGGGAAAAGGTTTATATGTATGGATAGCTCATGGACTCAACTTTCAAGTCCGAAAATAATTCATGCTTGGGTGAGCAATGCTCACTTTTGTAAAGGGTATGAAAATTAGGTTGTGCAGGAATTAGCCTTCCAATTTGTGAGAGGTGAGTCCTTTGGACCTTAATAAATTGAGGGTGATACGATTCATGATCAATTGCGATCAGTTTGGGTTTGCTGAGTGAATTTTATGGTTTATTAAATCAAAATTTTATGCATGAGTGAACAGGAATTGCATTTATTATTGTAGCATTTTAACTTTCCCTGTTAGACTCAGTGGTGTGTTCATGGGAGTCAGGATGGGGTGATGGTACATGTTGCAGGGGAGGTGAGATAGGGTAGGACTTTGTTGGGTGGATGGGATAAGAGTCAAGATTGATAGCTGAATGTTGGTTGATTGGTAATTTACAGTATTGATTGACTGACTGATAGATTGTGATTGACTTCAGGTGTCAATGGCAACCAGTCCAATTTGGGAAATGTAAGTAGAATTCAGGATAAGGGAAGGTGGTCTGGATATTTTGAAGAGGAGACCAAAGAATATGAATTGTCAAGATATGCACAAGCACACCCAGGAAGAGAGAGAGAGAGAGAGAGAGAGAGAGAGAGAGAGAGAGAGAGAGAGAGAGAGAGAGAGAGAGAGAGAGAGAGAGAGAGAGAGAGAGGGGGGGGGGGGGGGGAGGGGCATACATGTCCTCTTGACCCTTATCCCATCTACCCAACAAAGTCCTACCCTACATCTCACCTCCCCTGCACCATGTACCATCACCCCATCCTGACTCCCATGAACACACCACTGAGTCTACCAGGGAAAGTTACAATGCTACAATTCCTGTTCACTCATGCATAAAATGTTAATCCCATAAACCACAAATTTCACTCAGCAAACCAAAACTCATCACAATTGATCATAAATTTTTCATATCATCCTCAATTCTGTAAGCTCCAAAGGACTTTCCTCTCACAAATTGGAAGGCCCATTCCTGCGCAAAATAATTTCCATACCCTTTACAAAAGTGAGCAGTGCTCACCCAAGCATGAATTATTTTCGGGCTTTTTGGTGTCATATGGAAGTTGAGTCTATGAGCTTTCCATACATATAAACCTTTCCCCCCAGATTCATATATTTTTTATTTGGCAGTCATTTCAAAAGTGTAAAGTTTTTTTTTGAGACGCACAGTATATACTGCCTACATTCAAGTTTCTGGTTAAATTATGCTACCCACATGTAAATAGTCGTGGTCCACGTCACCTTGGGGGACAATAGTTTCCAACCAGACCCTCTCACGGCAGTATATATTTGGTTTACATGTATATCTACTTTATCCAGGAGTTGTTTAACATCGTGCATCTAGTACGTATCTAGGGCACAGGTATAATGACATATTTTCTTCAGAGAAATTTGAAATTTATGAAATGAACGACATTGGTCAGCTTGGAGGTGTGTTAACCCGAGTTTGTTCATTAGGGAAGACTGCAGACTGTAGAGAATTAAGTGCTGTTAGAGCAGAATGAACATCTTCACATCTTGGGCATTTCCAGGTATGTCTGTTGGCAGCATCAGGGATCCCACAGCAGTTAGAATGCCACCATTCCCCACACATTGTACACTGAGCCATCTTCATCCTTGATTCATCTGCAATAACATTCCATGGCATCCTACACAGGCAGAAAACATCCACACTTATAACCTTCTTGACTGTCCTCTTCAGAGTTTTATTCATCTTTGGGAAAGGTCTTAGACAACGTTCCTGGAAGCACTCCTGGAGGTGATGCCTCATGGAGGAGATGTCGTAGAACACCGATGCAGGATCTTCAGAATGGAGCACACTCAAGGCAAAAGCTATAGCAAGAAGACCACAATCAGTGACATCCTTGGACAGCTGCACAGGTTGGATTTCCACAGATATTTGAGTTTCCTTGGAGCACACAATGCAAGCAATCTGCTTCCGTATGATGTCAGGGATGGTCTCTCCACCCATGCAATCGTAGTACTTGACTGTCCCTGGGGGACAGGAAATGGACGTTACGAAAACCCAGTGGTCCTTCCCATCATGCATCAACTGGCCGAACTCCCCCTGTGCAGCGGAGAATAGAAGATGGTGACCGAGTGTGGTGTCCTCGAAGCCATGCAGGAGAGGGAACTTGTCAAGAATTAAAACCTGTGCTTCCCTGATTGTCCGACTGCTTAAAGACCGGTTTGAATGTAGTTCATCATGGATATTCTCCATCTTCTCAGCCTTTTTAGCTCTGGAGCAAACTCTGCAGCTTCTCTCCTTGCAGGTACAACTCCTCTTGGTTCTTTTGGGGAATACTTTCCCAGGTTGTTTGTAGCCTGTAAATGGGAGAGATTCAACTGAAGATTGCATCTGTGACATTGTGGTCAAGGTGTCAGTACAAGTCTGACTGGATGAGCATGTTGGGGTCTGGGACTTTGGTGTCACACTGTCTGTACAACATTGACTGGATGGACATGTTTGTGTCTGAGACACTGGTGTTACAGTGTCTGTACAACACTGACTGGATGGGATCTGAACACTTTTCTGTTTCGCTTTCTCCACAGCTTGGAGAACATTCTGGAGTTGTTCATGAAGAGTATCCAAGATGAATGAATCTTGAATGCTGTAGGTCTCGTCAGTAAGTTTTTCAAGCAAGATTCTGCATTGAGCAGCTTGGTTTGTATCATCACTGGCCTGAGCTGCTAGAGGTGTGTCTCCCGTCTGACTTCTGCATTGAATAGTTTGGTTTATATCATCACTGGTCTGATTTGCTTGAATTACGTCTTCCATCTGTCTTTGACATTGAATAGTTTGGTTTGTATCATCATTGGTCTGATTTGACTGAAGTAAATCTACAATCTGTCTTAAGGTGTCTGGGTTTTGTCTGTTACAAATAAACAAAACAAGAAAAGAAAAAAGTTTCAAAAAAGAGCGAACAACAAAAATCTACGATACTACTAACAAACTGACCTGAACTTATTATTTACATAAAATAAAGCATATAAAAAAAGAAAGTATATAAAAAAGAAAGCATGTAAAAAAAAAGTATATAAAAAAGAAAGCATATGAAAAAGAAAGTATATAACAAAAGAAAGCATATAAACAAATTATCATCAGGAAATGAAGTGATTATCTCTCTTTTTTCTGGTATTTTATATATTAAGTATTTGATTCTCACTTTTCTTCTCCTCTTTTTTCACTATCTTTCATCATCTGAAAATATTTACATGATTGTATTTCACACTTTGACCCCTTCCATGCCATGGGTGGATAATCCCGCCGCCCCCACCCCCCCCCCCCCCCAAGAATTACAGTGGGATAACATAATCTTGGACCAAAATAGCTAGATCTTTCCTGTTGAAACTAAAACGGGCCAATACTTGTCAACTTTGTTCCCATAGGAGGTACATGTATCTTAAGCTCAATTCATTTCGTAATACACAACAGCAAAAGTGAAAATTTGACTTTGGTTACTGTCTATAAACTTAGTGACAGTACTTGGGGAAGTGCATGAATACCTTGTAACTGTTTCTGCTGCATTCTCATGGCTAATCTGATGTCCTTGATCTTGCCCAGTGAAATCATGATTCATTCTTGTGTTCTGATCAACCTCCAGATCTTTATCTCTCTGCTCTGTAACACTAGGTGACTCTGTTCTTCTGTCAGACACATCAGTAGGACCACGCATATCAGCAATACCTCCTATGGTGATGCTTTCAGAGTCTGGTCGGTTAAACACATTATCCTCTGCAATCTCACATGGACCCTGAACACACATTGTAAACAAAGTAAGTACAAAGTCCATAGTTACATAACAGATAGTTTGTGTTCATTTCACTCATACATGTAGTTCAATACATTCCTAATCTATGTATCTATCTCTCAAAAGAAACCAAATCTTACATTAGGGTGATTCCGTGTAATGTGTCCCTTACGGCATATATCTTTTTTCCACATATTTCATCCCAAAATGAAAAATCTCTTGATACGACCATTGAATAATGGTGCTTTCTCGTATCACCACCTATAGTCATGGTCATATCAAGTGATTTTTGTTCATCGATGAAATATATGAATAAATGTCATATGTCGTACGAGACACGCACAAAATCTTACATTAACCTTACTATAAAATTCATCCATTTGTTTGATACATGTACATGCACCCATTGACTCCCATCTGGGCCAGGCCAAGGTACAGTGTATGTCTCATAAGTTACCAAGTATCATGGAGTTGTATTATGGTATCATGAACATAAATTGAAATAGAAATATGATTTTACTTGATATTACGTCAGATCAAATGTCTGGGCCCTGTTTCATAAGACTTGTTATCAATAACAACTGCCTCATTTCTATGACAAATTCGCTTCCAGCCAATCAGATTCAAGCATTTCAGTAGCTCATAACACCTGTTGGCGACAACATTTCCACATTTTGTGGTTTGGCTCAATAACCTTTGATTCAGAGCTCTAAAAACTATACCAGATGTGTTGAGTAGAAAGAGCAAAAATTTCTGCACACACCGTGTCCATTTTTGTCGCATGACCGTATCGCATTTGATGCCAGGAATTTAAAAAAGAAGAATAAGCTTCAATGTCCTTAAATTGGCAACACATTGAGAGGTTCAAAATCATTGTACTGTTTTATGAAAATTGTTGAACTTTTCAACAAAGCTTCCTAACCATGTATATCGTTGCTCATGGCTTTATTTCGTCAAAGATATAGGGTTAGGGTCAGGGTTGCAATTGGATTTTAGGTTAGGTTTAGGGTTAGGTATAAGTGTTTGGTCCAGGGTTGAAGTTTAAACTTTGGTTAGTGCACAAAATTGACAAGGAGCAATAGACCTGTTCACATATGTATTCAAATTTTATGCATACTTTTAAAACAAAGGTTGTTCTTGACAACCTGAAAGCTTGTCAGAGGCTTGTCAGACATAGCAACAAGTAATGTATGCAAACTGGATTCCAAGTATTGTAGTTCATTCACTAATATTAACAGGTTAATGGAATACCTCGTTACTAGGTCCCCAGGAAAGAAACATCCATAAATTTGAATAACTTTGTGAACAGGGCCGGTATTCAATTAAAAACGTGCATTAAGTAAGTAAATTGCTAAGTATTTAACTCGGCTAAGTAAAATGGCTTAACTCGTATTCAGATCACTGTAAGGTATTTTTCTTTAGTAACCGGACTTTGAGGCAAAGTACTTATTGATATCCATTGTGACGTCACATGTCCTGTCCAAAATCATGCGCAATAAATGCGTCACAGTAGATGCGCGCTTACATGGTTTGCTTGTGCGCAGCTTATACTGCTCCGCGTATGTATGAAAGCCACATACCTGCCAATCAAGTAATTGGCTTAAGTCTGCTAGGGAGCTGTCTTAGACCTATATATGGTAAAATACTTAGCCAAAAGATTCAACTGAATACCAAAATTGCTTAAGTATTTTATCTCAGCCGAAAACTAAGTAAACTACTCATATTTCACTCTTAAGTATTGAATTGAATACGGGCCAAGGTCTATTGTTGCTGGAGCATGTGTCGTGCACCCGTGAACAAGTAAAAACTTACATTACAGTACACGCTCACTTACTGAGTTGACTTTATGGCCATTGTGGTCACTGGCCTCAGGGAATTTGATGTAGATACGTCTCTCTCCTTTGACCTTTGACCTTGCAGAAAGGCTCTTTCTCAGCTTCTCGGACATCGCTTTCCTCCTCCACACTGTGTTACAGTCAATCTAAAACCACAAGATCAAAATAAACAGTTACAGTCAAACCTGCTTTAATGACCACCTGTATAGAAAGACCACCTGTCTATAAAGACCACATTTTCTGTTTTCCTTGTTTCAGTGTTCCTCATTGAAACTCTATTCTAGAGTAACCTTTACATAGAGACTACTTGCTTTAATATAAAGACCACTTTTCTTGTCTTCCTTGAGTGGTCTTTGCTCACAGGATTCAGTATTATTTGATCAATCACATTCACCTTGCAAGGCTTCCATCTTTAACCCATAGCAGTTCAGAGTTTTTTTAGGTCTTAATTAATCAGCTTTTCCTCCTCAAATTGGCAACAATTATTCCTTTTTCCTACTCCTACACAGTTTGAAAAAAATAAAAATCTCTATTAAATGAACGAATGTGAATGAAAATTGCAAAATTTAACTGAAAAATTGCCAATTTGCACACGAAAATAGTGATTATATTATTTTACACTGCGTTGCCAATTTAGAGACTTTAATGATTATTTACAATTAATTCGCTCTAATTCAAGAACAGCACAACGTATTGCATGAAAAATGGACTAAAAATTCTCAGTAAATTTTTCTCTTTCTGCTCATGTATAATGTGTAATTCCTAGCCTTTTGGATCAAAAGATACTGCAAAAGTGTCACTAAAAGGAGACACTGCACTGTACTGCTATGGGTTAAGGACAATAAACCGTAATACTACGAAAGAGGATATACAGTGAAACCTGAATTGAAAGACCGCCAAAGGGAGACACAAAAAGCAGTCCTTACAGGCAGTTGCTCTTTATACACAGGTTTGTTTTAGCACATGTTCAATGAGAAGCATCTTTTCAAGGGAAACAAAATCTATTAAACTTAAATACCAATGTGGTATTGTGGAGTTTTGGTAGTAATGGAAAATATATTCTCCCAGAAATCAAACGACACCTTCAAAAATGTTAAAAATTATAAATAAATGATATGTTAAGGTTCAAAATTTAGCCCACTAGCCAGTCGCTAGGAAAACAGCAGCAAACTAGCTAAAATCACTAGTACAGGAGTCTGGAGGTTCTGCAGGAATCAGAAAAGAGCTGTGACAGTTCTTGTGTGAAGTCTCTTCTAATTCCAGCAGAACATCCACCTGACATGTAGGCCATTGAAGCAGGCATGCTCATCTACTGAACAATGGTTAGGAGATGGTTAGGAGATGGGGAACTGTAAACTGTAAACTATGGTTAGGACACGTACGTTCGCGACTCTACTCTGAAGTATTTGCAAAAATATGAATAATTCATTCATCAATAATACTAGAGTCTTCTTAATTGAAGCTTAATATTAGTATGATATGGATACTAGGATACATGTATTACGCGCCTGTTACAAAATTGATTTGTACCCTGCATACATTTTGACGCAAAAAACAGCGGAAAGCAGGGTGAATTTCTCATTATGGAGGTAAGCCTTTACATTGCGGGTAGTAGCTCAGTATGGGTGCTTTATCTTCATTTCCATATCAATGGGCAAATTATTCAAAATGTCCGCGCGCAGGAAATGGCTATTCATTGTGTAGTTAGCGAACGTACTTGAGGAGATGGTTAGGAGATGGGGGAACTGTAAACCTGCCATGACGGCTTCTTTTGTATTACATCTGGGCCCTTTTGCATAAAAAGTTGCGATTAAAAGCAACTCAAAAAATTAAACGCAGGTCCCAAATACGCGATCCTGATTGGTTGAAAGTCAAGATGTCTTTAATTTTTTGAGTTGCGTTTAATCGCAACTCTTTATGCAAGAGGCCCCTGGAGCACTATCTCATAACTTCTGAGACACCATTTGAAGTATTATTTTTCTCAAGTAATACATCAATTTATGATTATTTGTATCACTATTGACTGTTGCTTAGAATTTTCGTGTTGTTTTGAGGGTGATTTAGAAATGATCACGTCTGAGGTCTTATTTGGACAATTAGAGATAAAGCTGAGGGGTCATGCAATAGCAATTTTGAAAGAAACTGTCTAGGAGTTACTAGGAAAGGTTGATTATGTATTAGGAATAGGCCCTAAGTGTATATTGTGAGCTTTGTGAATCCCCAAAGTGACTCATTCTTGCTAAAAATCACATGCAGTGTAAAGCACTGCACACATATATGGGTATATGGGACTACACAAACATGAGGCATCAAAAGTGGAACAAGAGTTTAAAACCTTTAGTCATCTGTGAAATATGAGGCAAAATCAAGACTCTCAAGAGCATTCCCTTTTCAAGTGACATTGCTACTATGATTATTCCACATAGGAATATTAAACAAGAATGAGAAAGGCCCCCAAAATCATTTTTCTTTGTAACCAGAAATCAACCTACTCTTTAAGTACTCACTGAATAATCTGGGAATTTCAGGATATCTCTGAGGTAGATTTGTGCCAGACAGCCACACTTCTTGCCAGTCACCTGTTTCCGCTTTCCCTGATGATCTTCAGTGACAGGCTACATGATAGAAATAATAGTACAATGTGCTCCTTTGAAGATAAAGTTGCATACTGCTCATGTATAAATACTAGTATTGTGAAAGAAACTGTCTCTATGCAATTGAAAAAGCTTGATTATTATGGTACAGCTTATGTTATAGTGCTGTGGTAGATGTATATAGTTTCATATTTTCTTAATCAATGCTCCACATTAACTTTTTTCAGAGAGGGTTCAGATAAAAAAATTTAGGGTTTGTACGCATAAGCCCTATGATAATATTTTCTCAATGCTCCATACCCACTTTTTGGAAAGGGGGTCCAGATTGAAATTTTTAGGGTCTGTACACATAAGCCCTATGTAAAATTTTCTTAATGCTCCATAACAACCTTTTTCGAAGTGGGTCCAGATCAAAATTTGTATGGTTTGTCCGCATAAAGCCTGGGTCACATTTGTCTGATAATGATAATGATAACGAGATTTCCAATTAAAGATACACAATGTATATGGCGTGTACATGCGAGTATGCTCGAGTCTGTTTATAGTTGCAGCTCTAGGGTGTACCTGTAATGAAAAATCTCATTATCGTTATCGCTGTTGGACAAATGTGATCCAGGATTTAGCCCTATGTTATAATTTTTTAAATGTCAGGAGGCCATTTTTAGATGTCATTTAACCATGTGTCTCGACCACCTGTTTGTGTGGAGCCGTCCATACAAGTAGTTTACTCAACACATGTAGAAAACAAGGAACAGTAAAAGCCCTTAAAGGGAATCTTGAGTTCTGGGAAAGGTGAACAATAATTTGTGAGCTCTCTCATTCCTTTTATGTCAGTTTGGAAGAACAACATAGTAGAAACATCCCCTGAAAAGGATCATTGCTCTTCAAATGCTCATATTCGAAATATGACTAAAAATAGCTGAAATGCTCAGGCCGAACATTCATGCCACTTGTGTGTGTAGTTCCATATCCCCATTTCAGTGGGCAGTACATGTGCTTTTGAGCGAGACTGGATCAATTTCTTATCTATTTTGATGATTCCAAAACAACACAGTATAAAACAATTCTTATGTAGACATGGTCAACCTTTCCCAATTCCTTTGAGACAGTTTCTTTCACAGTGTAATTGCATGACCAAAACTCTACTTTATCTTTAATTCTATTTCAAAACTACATGTAATACATGGTGTAGATGGGCAAGTCCACTTATGTCCCATATGTTACCAAATATTGTGAAATCGTATTATGAAATTGTGAACATAAATTGAAAAATATCATTTTACTTGATATTAATAGCACATGTAGGAGGGCTATCAGCTTGAAACAGTCATCAGTCATACTGAAATCTTTAATGTGGTCAGTAACATACTTGTATGGGACAAAATAGCTTGGACTTGCCAAAGTCAATATCATATAATTCTTGTGTTTTTTTTAGGGTCCATCCAGTACACACAGTTTCCACTGACCTGATTGAGGGAACGTTTCTTTCTGGCGACATGTCTGTCCCTTCCATACTGGCAATCCAACATCTTAATACCGATCACTATGTAAGGCACGTGATCAAAAACAAGGTGGCCTTGTCGTAACCTTGAGCTGTCTTCCCAGCATACTTTATGGTGATCAACTTCAATATCTGAAAGAACAATTCAAATATTTCAGAAAATGTATGAAAGACGTCATACATGTAGATTACTCCGAACATTAACTGCTACACGCCATAACAACTTACATGTACATGCAGAAAGTGTGAGCAGCACAAACTCTTTCAAAGAAATAAACTTTTTTCACAAATAATAGTGAGATACCCACTTGAATTTTCATAACAGAGAACAATACATCGAAAGGCATACATGTATATTGTTACCACAGCATGTTTTATGTTATCAGACGATGAATTCAAGAAAACTAGATCTAAGAGAAGCCTCTTAAAGATAATGCCGAGTTCTAGTCATGCGATTACATTTTGAAACAATCTGTCTCAAAGCAACTGGGAAAGGTTGATCATGTCTTCATAAGAATTGGTGTATACTGTCAGGTTTTGGAATCATCAAAATGATAAGAAATAGACCCAATCTCGCTGAATAGCACATGCACTGCACACAGAAGTGGGTATATGGGACTGCACACAAATGTGGCATGAATGTTCGGCCCGAACACTTCAGCCATTTCTCGTCATATTTCAAATATGAGGGCATTTGAAGAGCAATCCTTTTCAAGGGACATTTCTAATCTACTGCGATGTTCTTCCAAATTAACATAAAAAGGAATGAGAAAGCTCACAAATTGTTTTTCACCTTTCCTAGAACTCAACCTTCTCTTTTATGGCTTACATTCAGGGGAGCGTTTCATCAAGCGTTTTGTCAGTGATTTTTACTGACAAATTTGCTCTCAGCCAATCAGATGCAAGGATTTCAGTAGCTTATAACAGTTGTCGGTAAAAATCACTGACAAAACGCTTGATGAAACGCTCCCCAGGTGGATCTGGAAAACTAGTGTTAAAAAAAATGAAAAGGAGACCAGTCACCTAAAAAAATAACTTTTGTACAGCTAGAAAGTCTCAAATAAACCCCGACCCCCTCTGCCAAAAAACAAAACAAAACAAAAACATTACCAAGTATTCTTTGGATCCGTAGTAGAGGAGTGTGAGGAAAATATTAGAACCCATGCACAGAACCCAAGTCTATCTTAATGATTGTGTATACATCTAAACTTGCAATTACTCTTTACAACCAAGTAACTTTAGAAACTATTGTTACTTTTTTCATATAGTATAGCAGTATGGAACCCTTCATACATGTACATGTACATACATACATGTAAAGCATTGGTGCTAGGTTCCCTTTAAAGAGAAAGTTGAGTTCTACGAAAAGTGAAAAATAATTTGAGCTTTCTCATTCCTTTTATGCCAAGTTGGAAGAAGTTAGAACATCACAGTAGATTAGAAATCTATGTTCCCTGAAAAGGGTTGCTCTTCAAATGCCCTCATATTTGAAATATCAAGAGAAATGGCTGAAGTGTTCGGGCCGAACATTCATGCCACGTGTGTGCAGTCCCATATACCCACTTCTGTGTGCAGTGCATGTGCTTTTCAGCAAGATTTCGTCGATTTCTGATCATTTTGATATATGATTCCAAAACCTCACAGTATACACCAATTCTTATGTAGACATGATCAACCTTTCCTAGTTGCTTTGAGACAGATTGTTCACAATGAAATCGCATGAATAGAACTCAACTTTATCTTTTATTTAGAAATTCCCACCAGTGAAAAAGACAACATGGGAGCGTGGGTGATTTAAATAGCACTAATACATTGTGTTGCCAAAATCTTATATCAAACAAAAGGTGAAGCAAATCCAATAGGAGCTCCCTTGAACAAAAAAGTAGTTTTTACACAACTTCCAGTGCTCAGTGCCATACTTATCATTCCAAAGTATTAAAATTGAAAAACAGTCTATGAATGCCTGAAACAAACAAATGTCAAAATAATCTTTTAAAATCTCACCTTGTTTTCCATAGTCTTTGCTTTGTCTGTACGTTGAGAACTTGATACCCATCTTGTGCTCATAGCATCTCCGAACATGCTCTGCACTCGCTATATTACTCACATATCCAAATGTAGGAGACAACTTTACATCAAAGCCCCCAGACACTGAAATGGCACAGAAATATCAAAGAAAAAAAGTTGGTTCTCTTTCAGTTCATGACTGCAAAGAATTATGATAAAGCCCAATTTGATTACCATTGCAGCTTGATTTGACCTTTCATTATGGTCACTGGTCAACCAAACAAAGTCTATTAGAATATGGAATAAAAGATTATTTTCCATGTATTAACATGTATTATGAAAATGGCATAGAATTATGTAGTATCTACTTTTTGGGGGGGCGAATATCAGTTCTTGAGAACCAACTTTTAAAACAAAATTTCTGTCCATATTCAACATGAAAACATGTTTTTAGTATAAGGGTCGCAAATGGGGGGGGGGGGGGGACTCTCCCAAGAGAAGGGGGTAGGGGATCATCCCCCTCCCCCCCCCCCCAGAATTTTTTTTGGGGGAAATGCAAGTCTTATGTACAGCAAATACTGAGTAGAGGCTACAAAGTAGAGGCTACAACACACTGTTTAGGCTCTTACATGTACATGTAAGTCCTTTTAAAAAAAAGTTGAAAGTTTTCTTGCTCAGTTACTACCCTCACTCGCATTATAAGCATACTTGAACTTTAAAAGTGTTGAAGATCTCTAAACCGTATGTGTTACACACACGTACATGTAGGCAAAGATTTCATTGTGTTTACCAGTGCTAGACAATTCAAAGTCTTAATAGGGTCCACACTACAAAATGCAGGATCGGCATTCACGGGGAATGGAAGGAAGCCTTTTCCCTTTGGGGGTGTTCCCCCCCCCCCCCCCCCCCCCCCCGTTTAGAAGAAAAAACAAAATTTTTTGTCTACATGTACGTGATGAATTAACACTATGGATCTATCCATAAAGAGAAAGAAGAAAAGTTTGGATGCCATGACCCGATTTGCCTGTGAGATCAAACACACTAAAATGCAAAGTTCCCAACTACAAAGTGCAATTTTCTTTTCACTATATATGCTACCTACATGTACCCAGGGTGTTACTAGAATGCAAATTTTTATAGTCGACTTGACATTTTATGAACCTCAAAAAAATTCTTTCCAGTCAAACCGCAGGTCCCCAAAAAGTGCTCCATTTTATTTCCAGTTTTGCTTGACTGGGTCTGAATACATAATGAGCAGGAATCCCCAGAAACATCTAATTTCTAAATGATTGAATGGACTAGTTAACATTTCTTCAATTACTTAACTTTGAATATGACCATGTAAAACAGCATACTGGTTGCAAGGAGAGTGTGCCATTTCAGGCACTGGAAATAAAATCAGCCCTTTTTGCTCATTTGCATATGATCTGCGGTCTGACTGTTTCTGGTGAAGTTTTTTTGTTGACTTGTGACCAAGAAACGTACACAATGATCTTGATACACCGCTTCGCCAGAACCGACAGTAAATTACACATTTTATTTTTTGAATTATGTTTTCCAACATCAGATTTGAATTTATTGTAGATCTAACCTAGATTTACATGATCTACAGAAGAGGTGCACGGTACAGTTGGGAGACTCTCTCCAAGCTGAGAGCCAGTCTCCCATATTAGAGACTAAGCTTTAATACAAAAGGACAAAAGAAACAACGCCAACAAGGCAATTTCTCCCAGCCAATTTTTCTGCAGACAAGTGACACCTTCCGCAACTTGTCTGCATTGTCGTGCGGGCATCGTCACGACATCCCGCCTTTCTTGAACACTTCCGCCTCCTCCGCAAACGCTCCTGAAAGCCTCCATGTTGCGGGCAGCTTCGCGAATGCAAGCGGAAGCCACGCAGAATGTTTCAGGAAAGCGTGGACTCGATGAGGATCTATATAAGCATGATAAGCAAGTGCGCGAAGCCGCTGCGGTCATTTGTGGTCAAGACACGGAAGAGACAACAGGGCTAACTGAGTATCTCTCTCAGCTTGGATTTCAAGCAACAAGAAAATGAATTGCAGCTGGTGTGAACTCCATGACGGCTAGCAGGCATATGAGAAGAAAAAAAAGCAAAGTCTGCGCCGAATCTATAACCTTGCATTATTTTGTGATATTGTCAGCATTATATCTAAATGGTTGTCAGAAAATCATCCTGATTGTCCTAGTCCGTGATTTTACCACTCCTGGTGTAATAATAGATGGGTCCGTGCTGGGTGCACTATGTTAAGTACATGTATAATGATCATGATATTCATGATAATCTATCTGCAACATAATTTTTCTTAAATCTTTGTTTCTAATTTCTAATGGTATAGACAACAATTTGGAAATCAAGGTTATATAAAAAGCCCACTTTAGCAGGCCACATAGGCCCATCAATGGCCCATTTGTGACAATTAAATTTGATTAATTCCCTCACAGAGGTTTGCCAAATTCAAAATAGCTGCCAAAGTGTTAAAATGCCTACTTGCATGTACATGTAACTTGAGTTTGGGCTTTAAAGAAAAATCTATTTGCAAGCTGGTTATTATAGGCAGAATCGTTGGGTCACTCCATTTCATCAAGATGGCCGTCACATTCAAAATGGCCTCCTTTGTGATTTAAGATTTGACTATTGGCATTTCAAAGTTTATGTTATATCTGGAAGCTTATAACTTGGTATAAAAGTGTCCCTAATACCCAATACAACGCTATTTCCCCGAAACGAGTGCGAATAATAAATGTTCTCCTGGATATTGAGTACGGTATGCAATGAAGTAACAGTAACGCACGTAGTAGGCGTACATGTATACACATTTGCAGATTTTTTTTTATACCGCAGTGCTTATTGGAATACACGCAAGCACTGCCAGGTTTTCTGAAAATCATGTTTTATTGAGAAAAATCGTATCTGTATTATTCACTTTAAAAAATCATACATGATCCCCCTTCCGGACCTCGATCTATCGGCAGAACAAACGATAGGCCTACATGTAATCTTCTATGATTTTTTCTTTCTTTCTTCTTCTGTTTATGTTGCATTTAGCTGTTATCTTAGCCTTCCATTATTGCTTAAGTTCAAAGCTACCGTGCTATGTGCGAGAGGGGGGCACATCCCCCGTCCTGACTACCCTGGAAGGCTCTTTGAAGAGTAAAAAAAAATAAAGCTGACGCTACTCTTCATAGAGCCTGGTTTTTAATCTAGCTTTCTAATATAGCAGCCATTTTAGAGTCTAAAGAACCTCTTGAAAATCACATTTACGGGCCTCGTACGCATTCTGACCGGCCATCTATTACGAGGCCCGCTCGCGGCGATCAGGAAATGTACAAAATGACTGGCGATACCCCGTTTCGCCAGAACTGACAGTAAATTACGGATTTCATTTTTTGAATTATCTTTTCCAACATCGGTGAGTTGAATTTATTGTACATGTACATGTATTTCATGGATATGTTGGTGTCGGTATTTGTAAATTAAATGCCGATTTTGAGTGAATGTTGGTGACTTTTGTGCGGTGGTGTGGAAAGTGTTGAGGTGTATGACCGTCCAAAAGTATACACAAGAGGTATAGTAATGTCGCTATGAGGAGCCGAGTTATCCATTTCCAAGAAAGCTGAATCGATCGCAAATACTTGTGTCAATTTTTGCATTATACCCACACGTCTTGTGTCCAGACAGGTTGGTTACATGTATCCGGACAGGTCACTTTTAAACAGTAAATTTTTCATGCAAATTGTCATAAATCTTTCACAAGATACATGTAGGTTAGCAAAAGTATGAATTACAAATAGAACTACACTACCGCTTACAGGTTTTGGCATCGGTGTCGCTCCGTTAACCGCACCGAACAACGAACGGTTAACGGTGAACGGTATGTCCCCGATCCCCGATGTTCGGTGCCTCACCGATAGCTCACCGCTAGCTTCCCGTTGGCTCACCGATGGCTCACCGCTGGCTTACCGAATTAGTTTCGGTGAATAACCGATGCGTGTGCCGAGTCTGCAAGTGCGCATAACTCTCGAAAGTCGCACGCCCTATTAAAAAAAAAAAAGCATTGTGACGTCATAATGGCTAACTTTGCAAAGATGTACGGGATCGCGCGCCATTGTTTAATGACTCAAAACGATACATGCATGCGGGACAGTGAGTTTCACGATGTACACGTACGATTTTTATTTTACCTTGTACACATTTGGTCAGGATATGCACATTATTGAGCCAGTTATATTTACATTAAAAAAAAATCATATGTTCATACTCTAACAAGGAGCACTTGGTAACTCACTCATTTCATAAAACATACATTCGAAGACCAAATTCACCCGTGGAAGTGCATGCATTGCGCGAATTTACATTGGAAGTGCTTGTAGTTTAAAACTTAATAGTACATGTATGCTGATAGTATTCAACTGTATTTTAATGTTTATTAATTACATTTGGTGTAATTTAACTTTAGATATGTCCTTCTTTCTGTCCACGCATACAGGTCCGACACCGACAGGTGCCACTTATGTATACCGGCTTGAAAACGGAACGAGTTGTTTCATTGCCATCTTTGTTATTGTTAATGTTTTATTTTCATGTTGGTTTCCATCATTTTTAATTGCATTTAAAGATCATAGAAGTTTTTTTTAAACTGTAGTAATTGCACAGGGGCTGATCCAGGAGTGACCGGGGGGGGGGGGGGGGGGGGGGGGGGGGGGGGGGGGGGTGTGACACCAACTCTAAAATTTTGTGACAAGCAAACAAAAATGGTGAGTAGCATTTTTAGGTGTCTTTTTCGGCACTTTCCCCAAAAGGAAGGGCACTAAAGACGGCCCCAAAGAAAGCTTCACACATGCTTCCATGAGCTCTTTTCGTCGGGGAGGGGGGGGGGGGGGGGGGGGTTACGGCCAGCTGCGCACCCCCCCCCCTCCGGATCCGTCAATGATAATTGCACGATGTTTACGAAAATAGTTGTGCATGGTGCTTGATATAATGCTCACGACCATCTTGCCGCCTGCATATCCCTGATCGTAACCACATAATAACATACACGTATATGTTGACCGACCATTTCTCAAGTGTCGCCTTTCACATCCACGTTATAATTTGTATATTCAAGATTGGGCAGTTTTGTATTATTGCAGAACAAGCGATTATTAAACGGGCGTAGTTTTCAAACTCATGCATATTCAACAGTCGCTCCATACTCGCATGTGGCATCTCATAACTCGTACACTAACAGATGTTTTTAACATAAACGAGCTTGATCTGACACTCACAATTTCCTGAAACTTTAGCAAAGAAGTAAGAAATTACTGAAATCAGTACATGAGCGATATATCCAAAATAATATCCTCCATTATTCATGCGAAAGTGAAAAGCAAGGCAGTGGGAGGCAAATGCGCGCGATCAACATTTTCATTCATAAAATTGGGCTTGTGACCTCATTTGACGAGCAGTCCGTTAATCACATGTCAAGACACGCGCAGAAATATGCCAACCAGCCAATGAAGGTATGCGCCTTTTTTCTTCTTTTTTTGTTGTTGTTCCTTTCACACCGCGGCGGCATTGGGCAGAAAGGCGCTTCGTATAAAGAGATCGAATTTCAAAAGGGGACAACATGTGTGTTCAAGGATGAAGTTACGGTCGGGCAGGGAAGAAAACTTGATATTTTTTGATGAATGACGAGTTTGATGAAGATGATAGTGATGATGATGATAATTGTTTTGACGATATGATTATCAAGATAATGATGATTATGATGATGATAATGATCACAATCATGATATAATGATGCTTCCTTGATGTGATGATAATATAATAATGATCATGATGAATTAATGATAAGATTATATGAGTTAATGACGATATGATGATGATATTATATATGATGGTATGATGATATGATGATGGTATGATGATGTGATGATCATATGATCATATTTGATGATGATGATATGATAGTTCATTTTCATCTCATGATACTGATCGAATTTTAAAAGGGAATCGCATGTGTGTTAAAGGATGAAGTTACGGTGGGGCAGGGAAGAAAACTTGATATTTTTTATGAATGGTGAGTTTGATGAAGATGATATTGATGATGATAATTGTTTTGACGATATGATTATCAAGATAATGCTGATGATTATGATTATGATGATAATGATAATCACGATATAATGATGCTATGATGTGATGATAATATAATTATGATGATCATGATGAATTGATATGATTATAAGAGTTAATGGCGATATGATGATGATGTATAAAACTATAAATATATGATATGATGGTATCATGATGTGATGATGATGATATGATAGTTCATTTTCATCTCATGATACAGATCGAATTTCAAAAGGGAACCGCATGTGTGTTAAAGGATGAAGTTACGGTCGAGCAGGGTAGCAAATGTTGGCTTGATATTTTTTTTTTTATGAATGATAAGTTGAGGAAGATGATATTGATGATGATAATGATGATAATCATGATATAATTATGCTATGATGATGTGATGATGATAATATAATTATGATGATCATGATAAATTGATATGATTATATGAGTTAATGACGATATGACGATATGATGATGTGATGATGATTATAATAGTTTTATTTTCATCTCATGATACAGATCGAATTTCAAAAGGGAACCGCATGCGTGTGAAAGGATGAAGTTACGGTCGGGCAGGGAAGAAAACTTGATATTTTTAATGAATGATGAGTTTGATGAAGATGATATTGATGATTGTTTTGACGATATGATTATCAAGATAATGATGATGATACTGATGGTGATTAAGATTATGATGAGGATGATAATGATATGATGTGATGATAATATAATTATGATCATGATGAATTGATATGATTATGAGTTAATGACGATATGATGATATTATATGATATGATGATGGTATGATGATGATGTGATGATGATATGATCATATTTGATGATGATTATAATAGTTTATTTTCATCTCATCATGATACAGATCGAATTTCAAAAGGGAACCGCACGTGTGTGAAAGGATGAAGTTACGGTCGGGCAGGGAAGAAAATGTTGGCTTGATATATTTTTTTTTGGTTAATGATGCGTTTGATGAAGATGATAATTGTTTTGAAGATATGATTATCAAGATAATGATGATGATGATTATGATGATGATCATGATTATATAATGGTGCTATGATGATGTGATGATGATAATATAATTATGATCATGATGAATTGATGATATAATGATTATGAGTTTAATGACGATATGATGATATATGATATGATGATGATGTGATGATGATATCATATGATGATGATGATGATATGATAGTTCATTTTCATATCATCATGATACATTAATAGTTATTGAAAGATGAATTTTAAAAATATCATTCTAATATCGACTATTGTCTAAAAGCTAGTACGCTACACATTTTCAAACGCAATTCAGGCAAAGGGGTTTAAGAACATTTTCTTTAAAATAAATTAATACACAGTTTACATGAAGGTATGTTCTTATTTTCTTGATATGTTTTATGTTTACAACAATCTAAACCAATCGAGAAATGCGATACAATTGCGGGTTAAGAATAAAGCCTTTGAATGATCCGTATTTATAATTGGACGATAGAAAAAAAAAGAGTTGTCACCATGAAGTTCACAAGTGTCATTTTTCTTCACCATCATTATGACAAACACCACCATCTCATCATTTCATCATCAATTTCATCAATCGGCACCATCACCAGATTTGTTTCGAATGCAGAATAATTTGTTCCGTCGACGCAATCATGGAAGAGCAAACGTGGTTCCTGCATGCGCTACAGCTTTACAAAGTCAGTCATTGTTACGTCACAATACAGCGTTCATCGCGTGCGCGCTCTTAGCCAAACCGTTCACCGTTCACCGAAAGAAATTTGTGCGTGTGCGCTCTCTTGCTAGCCGTTGCCTTACCGATGCCGTACCGTTCGCGAACCTATAGCGAACCGATAGCTTCCCGCGGTTTCTCGACGAACAACAAAACCTCGGGGAGGAACCGCGGGAAGCTTCACCGAGGACTTTGCATACATTACCGTTACCGAACCAATGTGCCAAAACCTTTAAGCGGTAGTGTATTCACTGATTTTAGTAATACTTCCGAAGTTCCGAGACCGAATGACTTGATGCATATTTTTCGTAAAATATTTTTTTTTATTACCTTTATTACCGGATGTACTGGAAATATGCATAAGTCTGCAGCCGAGTTTCCAGGTCTATCTGTCATCCAGTACATGTCTTCTCGTACAATTTTTTTGTGAGTTCCTGATGACATTGCAGTGTGACAGTGTCAGTGTGTCAGAGATACACTGCTTAAAACAAGTGTGGACTGATCTGCCCAAGGATGTGAATACTGTTGATCACACCAGAACTTGTCCAGCCTGGCTTTAAAAGAGTTTACAGATGTGGCAGTGACAATCTCAGTTGGTAGCACTTATCCAATGAACAAGGTTATATTAACCTTGTCCTCCCAAACCAATATGGGCATGGTGAAAACACATAAGGGCTGCCCTCTACTGCTGTACTACTGCCAGCAACAATAAACAAATGCAGATTGCCTCTCTCCACACAGAGAGGGCAGCAGTACAGAAGGATCAATTAGTTTCAGCAGAAAAATAGAATGAACACAAAATTTAATGCTTAAAAATCCATATTCCCTGAATCAGTGGTTTAGCTGGTCACCAAACAAGAGGGATTTTCACAGACAACCTGTTGGTAAGTAATATTTTGAGTTTCACTGTTTTGATCTGGTATTTTGGCTGCATATATTTCAGCAGGTTGGAGCTGCATAGTTTCAAGTGGGGCTGAGTGGTTCAGGCATACGAGTGGTTGGTAGGGACTTCCAGTTACTCACCACTCTAAGTCCGAAAGCATTTGCTCTCACATCCAATCTGCTCCTCTTCTGGAATAGTTTGAATGGGTGACCTCGTGTTGCCACAACAGTGACAGCTGAGAAGAGCATATCCTTGTTCACCTTGTCAATGCCATGGATTATCTAAGTCTGGATCATGTCTCCTCTCCTCATTCTGTACTGGAGAGATGGCAGCTTTAATGTTCGAAGTCTGCTCCCATAGTTTAAGGTAGCCACAGATGGGATTAGCTTTGTTGCACGTCTCTGAACCTTTTCAATTTCCTTGAGGTCTGATATGTATCTTGGGTGCCACACTGCATTTCCGTATTCAAGGATTGGTCTTACAAGAGCCTTGTGTAATCTGGTGATGATGTCTCTATCCTTGTAAATGAAAGTAGGTTTAATTACAGCTAATATACGGCTGGCTTTTAGGACTGCAGAGGCAACGCGGGCATGAAACTTGAGCTCAGCATCCATGATGACCCCCAGGTCCCATTCTTCTGAGACTTCTTGCAAGGCAGTTCCATTGAGATTGTACGGATGATGCAAGCTGTTTTTACCAATATGCAAGAATTTGCATTTAGCCACATTGAACCGGAGTTGCCATTTCTCAGACCATTTTATCAACATGTCTAACTTAGACTAATGCTGACTGCGGTATCATCCAAGATGACTTAGACTCTAAGTCATCTTGGATGATACCGCAATCAGCATTAGTTATTATTTCTCTGAAGATCTTTGTGTCATCTGCAAATATCCGAACAATACTGGTCACTACTTCTGGCAGGTCGTTGATGAATATCACAAATACAGTTGGGCCCAGTACGCTTCCCTGGGGTATTCCACTCCTGACACTACTCCATTTCGAGAACTTTCCATTTACCTTGACCCTCCGCCTGCAACCTGTTAGGAAGGCACGAAACCACTCAAGCTTGCCAGACGGCAAAATTGATGGCTAATTTTTGTTAAGTGTCCGGACACTCAACCCCCCATCCTACGTCTTTTGTAACCCCCACATTAAGGTTATTTGATGGAAATGTGTAAAATAGTTAAGATGTAAAGTTAGACCCTAATTAAATTAGTGTTGAAAATTTCACGAGGTCAAATTCTATAAATTTATAGCTACACATGTACGTACATGTATTTAGCAATCCGGTGTGTAGATTGCACTTTAACTCTTGGAACCTAATCGCTGTGCACGTGCCATGCCGAGTAAGCCCTACCAATAATACAATACCCTTTTCAACATTGTTCAAGGGACCAAAACGCCGTGTCGTCATGTTCGTTGGGAAGGGGTCTGCTCGGAAGGGAATATCGTAATCGTATTACTGAGATCTAGTCTACGTTGTCTTTTTCAAATTCCACCAATTTCTTTTTCTGTAGGACTTTAAGCATTCATTATGTAAGTTTGACAGATATTAATTTGACATTTTATTTGCTATGGTTGATTTTCTGAAAAGTGTTTGGTAATTATACTATAGGATCCACCACCATACATAGATCTAGATCTACATGACATATGATTATGATTATGAAACTATATGAACATGATGAACAGACAACACTAACATGACTAACAGTAACAGTACTCAGTAGTCAGGTAGTCTACCTCTATTGTGTTGTAGAGCTTCCAGATACGTTTCCATGGCTAGTACTGGTTCATTGTGATCGGGAGAAGTCATTTCCAGCTTATAAGAAGAAATGCCAACCAAATAACAAGCAGCGATTGCAGCTAAGTTGTGTCCACTTAAAAAAAATATTGAGTGACGTGCACGCGTGCAGAATTCATAGAGATCAAGATCAAGATGCAATGCGGTAATACGTTTGCAGGCGCCGCGCACGCCTATCACGTATATACTTTCGCAATTGGATCGACCATGTCCTTGAGTAGACAAATCAAAAAGGAAAATCACAATTTTAATAGATGTTTTGGAAGTTCCGGCTCCAAACCCCGGGGGGGGGGGGGGGGGGGGCACTCGACCCAAAAAGTGGTGGGTATGTGAGTTGAGGGTCGCTATTCCTAATTCACATTGAGGGTCATTACTCATAAGGACCACTATTATTTAAGAAATGAGGGTCGCTATTCACAATACGAAAAGAGGGTCACTATTCATAATACGGAATGAGGATTGCTATTCATAAACTCATATAGGGACCATTATTCATAAGGACTGCTATTCATAATGTGAGATGAGGGTCACTATTGCTAATTCACATTGAGGGTCATTACTCATAAGGACCACTATTATTTACGAAATGAGGGTCGCTATTCACAATACGAAAAGAGGGTCACTATTCATATAATACGGATTTCGAGGATCGCTATTCATAATAGAAGAGGGTCGCTCATTCATAATAGAAGAGGGTCGCTATTCATAATAGGAGAAGAGAGTCGCTCATTCATAATAGAAGAGGGTCGCTATTCATAATAGGAGAAGAGGGCCGCTATTAATAATAGGAGAAGAGGGTCGCTATTCATAATAGGAGAAGAGGGTCGCTCATTCATAATAGAAGAGGGTCGCTATTCATTCTAGGAGAAGAGGGCCACTATTAATAATAGGAGAAGAGGGTCGCTATTCATAACAGGAGAAGAGGATCGCTATTCATGATAGGAGAAGATGGTCGCTATTCATAATAGGAGAAGAGGGCCGCTATTCCTAATGAGGGTCGCTATTCATAATAAGGTATGAGGGTCGCTATTCATAATACAGAATGAGGGTCGCTATTCATAATATGAATGAGGGTCGCTATTCATAATACGGAATGAGGATCGCTATTCATAAAAATTAAATAAGCAAACAGTATAATAAGAAAGGACAACCCCACGGTGCTGTGTTTAAGAAGGCCTTAAAATGCATTTGCGGCTATTGTCATTATATCGCTATCAAGAATACAAATTGACACCATATGATTAATAGTAGCCTGAGGTATGATAATTCCTGGAAAAACGAAAATCTTGAAACTCTTCATTGGCTGAAATTGAAGAGCGTCTGGGGGCCTTAACTTCTGGCACTGGATATGTCTAAGGCTATATAATTTGTAGGTCCATAGGTGAGGTCCTATTAAAAGCTACTTTCCACAAGAAAACATTATTGTCGTATAAACAATTACTAGTTTCTAAACTGATCGACTGTGATAATGGGCCTGCTTGTTCTACGTAATGTTTCAGTGGCGTAGCCAGGATCAGATGAGTTTGGGGCAGGGTAGTGGGTCAAGATTTCCTACGAGGGGGACAAATTACGATAGGTCATGTGCGTTATGTTTTACTTCATTTTTCGTCAACACAGAAACAGGGCAAATATATTAGATAGGTTATGGGGATGTCTTTATATAAGTATCAAAGATAGCCTAATATACTTTAAAAAACAAAGATGACAAAAACACATAGCACTTTAGCGAACGGTACATGTATCGAAGTCTTTAAACTTCAGCATCAGCCTGAGATTATTCCATCAGTGTCAATGATATATACTTTAAAAAAAAATGATAATACAGCATGCCTTCAGGGGATGCCACCATTCGCATAATTCCTATAACAGTCACAGAATCGTATCTTATTTGGCTTAAAATTGTGAAAATCTATAACTTCCTTTTTTAAACTTATATGGAAAATATATCGTGCAATATTGTATATTTACGAAAATCTTGAATATGGTATATACCTTAAGTCCCTACAACCCCCTTTCCGTTGCTTTCTTCCTTTTCTGAGGGTCATATGGACATGATAGAACAGCCCCAGATGGCACGCTGCTACAGCCCCCCACCCACACACGCACGCACACACACAGGCTATGCCATCTATGAACTACTTTGACGAAAATTGTCGGTAATATGTACTTGTACCAAGGGAAGGTGGGTCGAATGGCGCAGCGTGGTCAGACTAATGGTGGGGCCCGGGGTGATGGGTCGCGTACATCGATCGCCCGCCCCCATAGCTACGACACAGCCGTGGGGGTGTCCCCCATCCAATATTATCATTTTGTTTGCTTAAGTTTAATTTTTATGAATAGCGACCCTCTTTCCGTATTGAATAGCGACCCTCATTTCGTATTATGAATAGCGACCCTTTTCTCCTATTATGAATAGCAACCCTCATTTTGTATTATGAAAAGCGACCCTCTTCTCCTATTATGAATAGCGACCCTCTTTCCGTATTA
This sequence comes from Heliocidaris tuberculata, assembly GCA_025618425.1. NCBI lineage: Eukaryota > Metazoa > Echinodermata > Echinoidea > Camarodonta > Echinometridae > Heliocidaris > Heliocidaris tuberculata. The sequence goes on along the minus strand of CM046852.1, from coordinate 27,354,904 downwards.
TGAATAGCGACCCTCATTTCGTATTACGAATAGCGACCCTTTTCTCCTATTATGAATAGCGACCCTCATTTTGTATTATGAAAAGCGACCCTCTTCTCCTATTATGAATAGCGACCCTCTTTCCGTATTATGAATAGCGACCCTCTTCTCGTATTATGAATAGCAGTCCTTATGAATAATGACTCTTCTGAATAATGAGCCTTTTCTCCATTATGAATAGCGTTCCTTATGAATAGCTGTGATTATGAATAGCGGTCCTTATATGACTAGCGAACGGATCCTGGATGGGTGGGGGGGGGGGGGGGGTCTCCGTTCCGCCCTCTATTTCTAGTACCAAAAATAAAGATTCCCTTTTCACTTTTTATAGTGCACCATTCCGGTCTGACAAGTAGGCCTATACCTTTTACCTACATGTATATATTCTCCATAATTTGCTAACAAAATTTACCTTTTATTCCTCAAAAGAGCCCTGCTGGCATGGCTTTAAACAATCGGGAAAAGTTTTTATAGTGACAGGGGAATTTTTTCAAAATGTAAGGCAACGAAGCTTGGGATAGGGCCTACCAAACGGCACAACGCCCCCCAAAAGTGCCCTTTTTCAAAACTCAACATTATCGAGTGATTCTGTTATGCACTGTTACTATATAAAATAATAATACTATGACTCGTTATCATAATAAAATGTGCTCCGCTATTGAAACTACCATGAAACTACCAACTACTTAAGTTCTAAAATAAGTATCTTCGAACCTTATTGTACTCCTTTAACCTACATGCCCTTTGAAACATCATAGAAAGCCCATTTTTATATGCGCTTTTTAACTCGTATAGAAAACAAAATTGGGAGTATTGGTGGGAAGACGGAGGGGAATATGTCACCGACAAAGTGCCCCTCATTCCAGATGCCCCTGTTTACCCTACCATGTACCCTTGTTACTTTTGTGTTCGTTTTTATTTAAAAAAGCCCTTTAACCTAAAAATGTCTTTGGCAAAATAAACTGCTTGAATATTTATTTTAGAACATCCATGCATTTCCATCAGTATCCCCTATTTATTTATTTTTATCCAGTCTGCTGCAAAGCACATTTACCAAAGGTCAATAGGCATTATTACTGTAGGTGCTGAACATTTTCGACCCGCTAATACCCCGTTGCAAAAGCTTTCTTATTCCGCTTGCATGATTTTATCCCTTATTTATCATTATCATTATAGGATCAGGAGTTGGTCTAGCCGTAACGTCTACGCGGGCAGCTCTTTGTATTCGCCCACAAACTTACTCTGATCGGACCCAGGTTCGAATTTCAGATGGTGACGTTAAAGGTCGGTCCCAGACGTAAATAATCATATTTGATTGATACACGCCTGTCAAAACTGAATTACACACACACACACACACACACCCACACAGCCATAGGCGCCGAAATCGCGAGGGGAGGGGGCATAGTGGGCAGTCCTCAGTCTTTGATGGGGGGGGGGGGGGAGAAAATTGCATGTAATTAATTTCCTGCAAAACGATGTATTAAAGGTTATTAGTGCTCCAAAATGTAAACTTTCAGCATTTCCAAATCGAAATTTTCTCGACCTCGTACATTTATAAATAGACGCAATGTTTCTTAATTTTTCATTTGGAAATCCTTTATTGTGAACTTTTCTTCCTCACTGGGACCTTCTGGGGAAGGTACCCACTATGCCTAGCGACTGAGGGAGGTGCCATTCTTTGTCCATTTATTGTCTCTGTCTCTCCCCCCCCCCCCCCCTCTCTCTCTCTCTCTATTTATCTCCTCTTTCTCTATCTCCCTCTCTCTGGGTCTCCGTATCTCTCTCTCTCATCTCTGTCTTCTCTCTCTCTCTCTCTCTCTCTCTGTCTCCGTACCTCTCTCTATCCCGATCTATCATCTCTCTCTCTCTCTCTCTGGATATCAGTATCTCTCTACCATCTTTGTCTTCCCTATCTGTCTCTCTCTCTTTGCAGTGCTTGTACAAGCTCTGGTCCCTGGCAAAAGTAAATTAAAAATCATGCAATACATAAAAGTTAAACCGGGCAATCATGCATAACATGCCCACCAAAAAAGGTTAAAAGAAAAAAGGAATATGCATGGGAGAAAGAGAAGAAGAGGGGGAAATAAAAGGTGGAGAAAAAAGAAGACAGATACATGGCCATGAAAAACAAACAATTCCTATAAACAAATAAAAAATAACAAAACACACTTTTTATCAAAGAGAAAGCAATGAAAAATGTTGTAAAAACAAAAAGCTGGAAACAGTAAAGACTTAAAGGAGTAAACTTTACAAAAGACAGAACAAGAAGGACAGTGTGACAGGTGGAAAGGATTAGGATAGGAGAATGGGGGCGGGATCTGGAAAGTTTTATTTAATATATAGATTTTACTACACAAGTAAACAAAACTAATATTGTATATAATTGCTAATGGAAGATGCCAGTCTCTATAAGAGAATCTTAAAATATTAACATTCATGAGGGATCAATTTCCAAATAAGCAGTTAGCGATTTTTTCAATTTGCGTTTGAAAGTACAAACACTTTTAGTCTGTGGGCCACCGTAGACCCCCCTCCCCCCCCCCCCCTTAGGCACAATTTTTAGTGATATTTTCCTGGTAGCTAGGACCCTCGGCTATCAGAAACTGCCTGTTTGCCATAGAGTTAGTGGTGGGTGTGGCCACCAGAGCCGTTGCCATGGTAACGCATCAAGGAAATATTGGAACTTTATGAAATACCTAATATTTCTAATTCAGAAATTTGAAAAATGACTGGTAAGCATCTAAATATATGTATTTTGAGTTTCCCGATTGATTGAAACCACAATCTAGGTCATTTAAAGTCACTTTCATGTCAAAAAATGGCCGTTACGATGGAAACGGTACCATAAAAAGTGGATATTTTTGGAAAAAATCTAAACTCATCAGTATAAAATAGTGAGAGAGGTGTCTACACAACCTTAGATTATATTTTTCTATTAGCTAGGACCCTCAGCTATTGTCATCTGCCTGTTTTTCATGTAGAGTTCATGATGGGCGTGACTGCTAGGGCCGTTACCATGGTAACACATCACGAAATACTGGAATTGAGAAAATACCGTATATTTGTCATTTTACAGCATAAAGTAAATGGTAAGGATTCTAATATATGTATTTCAAGCTGCCCAACTGATTCCAACTGTAATCTGAGTCATTTAATGTCACTATCAGGTCAAAGATGGCCGTTGCTATGGAAACGGAGGTATAAAATGCTGATATTTGTCGAAAATATCTATGATTAATCAATACTTAATAGAAAACAAAGGTCTGCACAATATTAAATCTTGTTTTTCTGTTAGCTATAGGACTCTCAGCTCTCATATTCTTCCTGTTTGACATAAAGTTGGTGGTGGGCGTGGCCACTAGGGTTGTTACCATGGTAACACACCAGGAAATTGAATTTTAGAAAATACCATATATTTGTAATTCAACAACACAAAAGCAAATTGTAACCATCTAACTATATGTATTTTGGGGTGCCCGTTTGATTGCAAGCAAAATCTGAGTCATCGGAAGTCACCGTTGTGTAAAAAAATGGCTGTTGCTATAGAAACGGTATGGTGAAATAGTAAATATTTGTGAAAAAATATGTAACTATTCAATACACAGTATAAAGTACGGGTCTCCACAGCCTGAAATTATGGTTTTTCTGTTAGCTAGGATGTATCATATCGTCCCTCACTGCCACAACAGGGTTGTTGCTATGGTAATATTATGATTAAAAATCAGAAATGAAAGAAAAGGTGACATTTTTTTTTTTTATTACACAGCAACAATTATGTTGCAAATGAATTGTCTAACTGCCTTCACCTCTATACCTTGGCGTTGGGAGGGAATCAGTGGCATAATAGATATATTAAAGGGATACGCCACCAGGCGGCCGTGGGGAAAGTCAGGATTGCGTAAGCCCCATTCACTCGTACACAAAGTTTGTGCGTTGAACGCGTCCGTCGGACTACTGGGATTACATTTCGGACTGCACGAAGCCGACCGAATCTCGCACGAGAGCTTGAACTCAGGCGGAGCGTGCATGTTGCGCGGCGACCAGTCTGTCCGAAGTTTGTGCCCCGCGGGGCAACGGCATTCATCAGGTCACGATCACGGTGCCCTCTCGCGGTATAAAAACGTCCACAATTTGCGGTTGAGTATCCCTTTAACCTCCAGTCACAGAACCTAATGTATTCATAAGATGATAACCCTGTCGATCTGTAGCTAAACCTGTCTATTTAAAATAAATCTGGGGAGATTGGAAGAGAAATTATCAAACTTTTTCCTAATGCTGCCCATAAGAAATCTGCATGTTCATTAAGGATTAGCAGTATGACCAAGGTGCTCTAAGATATGGACTACATCAGAAACAGAGCCAAAGAATTTAACTTTTGGGTGTCTCATCATAGCTCTAGTCCAGGACTAAAGTGTTAATAGCTGCTTGGAGTTTTTTATGTTTGCTAGAAGGTATTCAAAAGAGCCACTGAGAAGGCCTGTGGTGCAATTGCAGCTCAGCATTCTCATGGCTTCCATGATTGGTGGTACATGTACATTATTTTAGCCATGGACTTGATGTGTTGGGGGACCATAAGACCTATAAGTTTAACATATAAGTTGCCCTTACGGGTAAGCTGCAGTTCCCTTGGCTTTACAGGAGATCCGGCAGGAGATATAGCCAATAGTTTGTGAGATGGTTCTTCTTGAACTATCTTGCCCTAAGGTTGGATTAAGGATGGGGGTAGCACAATTTAGTGGCTAGGTTCCATGATGTTGTGAAATCAGTGAACACCAGTGGGTTTGTCTATGTATTTTTAAAGCTTTACGGCTTTCTGCATCCTTACTTGAACCATCTCTAAGTAGGTCCATGCTTGAACTGAGTATTTTCTTATGAAAACTTAGTTGACTTTCTTACAAGTCTGATATTGTGAGGCACATTTATCTGGCTTGAATCACAGGCTGAGAAGGTAATGGTGAAGAGATTATCCAATCTTGCTGGTGTTTGGTTTGGCAGAATAAAGTCAGAACTTAGGATGGAGATAGAAATGTCATCTACCTCCACCACTATGTTGTAAGAGAATGCAATATTTTGCAATGCTAGAGTACGGTCTCCGTGGTGAGGATGAAGATGATGAGTGAATCCTCACTTCACCCTAGAGGGAATTCAAGTTAGTATACATGTAGTTCCGTATGTACTTCTGAAGTCTGTCAAGGCCTTCATGTATCTGTTCTTCATGATAACTCTGAAGGACGGGTAATCCTTAACCTCATCCAAAGAAGCGGGTGTTGCTGCAAGAGGAATTCTGCTGAAAATGTTCCATACATTATCCAAAGAATGCTCACTAACTTCTGATTCCTAATGGCTTCCATTTATAGAACCCCTTGCAGGATGAAAGTGGAGTAGCCCTCAATCATGTCAACTGGGTGTGGACACTTTTGTACCTCACTTAGTTCTCAGCTGACTGTGGACTCAATACCGACACATTGATTGCAGTTAACAGTACAGTCAGAAATTCATTTTTTGGAATAATATCATCACCAACATTATGCTTCGTGTTGTAAAATCACAGAAACATGCCACTTTTTTTCTAAAAATAGATTTCTCTATCAAATATCTGCCTTAGCAGCGACCATATTTGGATATGATCATGGTCTTAAATGATTAAAATCTTGAATGCAATCATTCTGGCCGCTTGCAATGGAGATATCTAGCATGTCTAGACTATTATATTGTTTTAAATGTTAAACTACAACAATGCCACTTTCTGAAATACCAATATTTTGAAGATGCTGTTGGTGCTCACAGCCACAAACAGTAAAACACCTACCAAGCAGTCAAAGTCATAGTAACAGATCCTGGGTAATATGAGAACACAGTAGATGAGAGTATCTAAGAGTACAGTGGTACTGTTTCAATATATTAATTGGCTTATGCAATGAATTTTCAGAAGCCATGCATATTCATTTTAACATTTGCATCTTCGTTTGTCATAACAAGTATCCTACCAGGGATGAACTTGAGGCCTCCAACCTGGAAAATATTCTTTATCTGGATTTGAACAAATAGGACAGTTACAAATTCATGAACTCAGGCACTTGTTTATGATAATTCATGATTTAGATGTACACTGTACATAAATATCCCTTTCTTCAAAATCAGTATTAGCTTTCTTATTATGCTGTTCCTTTAGCAACAGCATATTTTCAATTTTGTTTATGACTGTGACCTAAAATGACCCGGCATTTGATTGCAATCAAAGGCGCAGCTTCAATTGTGGATAATCAATGCCTACATTGTACTTGGTTACATTACAATTACATGGAGGAAGCACTGTGGCATATTGGTGAAGGCCTTTCACTCTCATACGAGAGGTCCTGATTTCCATCCTTGCTCGGTGCTTACATCCCTGGGCAAGGTGTTTTGCCCACATTTGTTTTGTTTGACCCAGATGTATTAAATGTGTACCGGGCAATGCTATGGTAATAATAATTGCAGGGCAGTATTACTGATCTGGCTATCCTGGGTAAATAAGATCAATTTATTATTATCTATTTTTCTAAAACACCGATATTTCTTGATGCCTTACCATGGTAACTACCTTGACAGTCTCACACCAACCAACTTTGTGGTCATTAGGTAGCTTTTGATTATGATGGCTAGGGTACTAGCTGACAGATAAACACCATTTCAGGCTGTACAGACACTTGTTTTGTATGTTTTGTATTGATAAGTTACAGAAATATTCAATTTTTATCATATTGTTTCTATAGCAACAGGCATGTTTTGACATGACGGTGACTTCCAATGACTCAGATTCTGCTTGCAATCAAACGGGCATCCCAAAATACATATAGTTAGATGGTTACAATTTGTTTTTGTGATGTTGAATTACAAATATATGGTATTTTCTAAAATTCAATTTCCTGGTGTGTTACCATGGTAGCAACCCTAGTGGCCACGCCCACCACCAACTTTATGTCAGACAGGAAGAATATGAGAGCTGAGAGTCCTAGCTAACAGAAAAACAAGATTTAATATTGTGCAGACCTTTGTTTTCTATTTAGTATTGATTAATCAGAGATATTTTCGACAAATATCAGCATATAATGCCTCCGTTTCCATAGCAACGGCCATTTTTGACCTAATAGTGACTCAGATTACAGTTGGAATTAGTTGGGCAGCTTGAAATACTTATATTAGAATCCTTACCATTTATTTTATGCTGTAAAATGACAAATATACGGTATTTTCTCAATTCCAGTATTTTGTGATGTGTTACCATGGTAACGGCTCTAGCGGTCACGCCCACCACCACCTTTATGTCAAACAGGCAAATTATGATAGCTGAGGGTCATAACTAATATAAGAACATTATTAATGACTGTGCAGACACCTTTTTCTTTCTATTTTGTTTTGGTTAGTTATAGATTTTTTCACAAATATCAGCTTTTTGTTGGACCGTTTCCATAGCAACAGCCTTTTTTGACACGCCCATGACTTCAAATTACTCAGATTGTGGTTGCAATCAATCAGGCAGCTTGAAATACATATTAGGATGACTACCATATATTTTAAAGCTATTGAATTACAAATATACAGTATTTTCTAAAATTCCAGTATATTTTGGTGTGTTACCATAGTAATGGCCCTAGAGGCCACACCCACCACCAACTGTATGTCAAACAGGCAGATTATGATAGCTGAGGGTCCTAGCTAATAGAAAACCATACTTTAGGCTTGTGCAGACACCTTTTGGCTATTTCATATTGATAAGTTAAGAAAATCTTCAAAAATACTAGCTTTTTATGATACCGTTTCCATAGAAACGGCCATTTTTTGACATGATCTTGACTTCAAACGACTCTGATTGTGGTTGCAATCGATCGGGCACCTTAAAATACATAAAATAGGATGCTTGCCAAGTATTTTTAGATTGGTGAATTGGAATTATATGACTTTTCCTAAAATCCAATTTTTTCTTGATCCGTTACCATGGTAACGGACCTGGTGGCCACACCCACCACCAACTTTATGGCAAACAAGCAGATTCTGATAGCTGAGGGTCCCAGCTAACAGAAAAATATCTTTTAAAATTGTGCCTAAGGGGGGGGGGAACCTTTTCGGTTCCTGGCCCATGGACTATTTATACTGTCTCGTGTATCAAAAGGGAGGGAATTCCAAAATTTAGGGGCAGTAAATATAAAAGCATTCTGTGTTAATGCGGTACGAGTTCTTGGCAAGTGATACAGATTGAGTTGTCTAGTGGGATAATGTTGGCTTTCATTGTTTACTGTGAATATATTATTAAAGGCAGTGGGCAATTCACGATTATGATACTGAAACATAAGAACGTAAACATTGAGTCAATAAATATCATAATTTTTTTAGTACATTATTAGAGGGGAACAAACAGTCAGTGTGGTAGCGATGATTAACATTATTGATAATTCACATAGCCCTTTTCTGTAATAAGAAAACTCTGTCTAACAGGCATGCCGCACTGTTTCCCCGGGCCAATATTCCATAACTTAGATATGGCAAAACTTGTGTGGAGTATGGTGATAAAAGAATGGTTTGTAGAAAAGATCATTTCAGTTTGTTAATCATACCAATGTTTCTGGATATCAATTTACATACATTATCAATATGATACTTCCATGAAAGTTTAATAAGGAGTTTTCGCATCAGCAACGTACGCGGGATTCTAGGACGGAGATTAACAATTGCACATGACAAAGGACGCCCGTCCAGTCTTTGTGGAAAATTGAAGAACCGGAACAGTAGTTTTGTCCTAGATTCGATGCATTTGCAATTTATCGTTCGCTCTGAATCTAGGACGAAACTACTGTTCCGGTTCTTCAATTTTCCACAAAGACTGGACGGGCGTCCTTTGTCATGTGCAATTGTTAATCTCCGTCCTAGAATCCCGCGTACGTTACTGATGCGAAAACACCCTATTATCTATTATATATATAGTACCTAGAAATTTTGTTTTAATCTCTTTTTGTTATCTACTAAAGTCGGATGAGGTAGTTCTTTAAAAGTATTAATAAATATCATGCAATTTGTTTTTTCTACATTTAATGATAATCTGTTAGCCTTAATCCATATTGCGATTGATTCTAGTTCATAATTAATCACATTACATAAATTTAGTAGACTTTTATGCGAAAAATAGGTTATTGTCATCTGCATACATAATAAAATGTCAATAAATTTGATGATCTATGAAAGTCATTAATATACAAAATAAAAAGTAAAGGGCCTAGGATAGAACCCAATGGGACACCACAATTAATATTTCCTAATGATTGCGATGTGCAATCATCAGTACAGACATATTGTTGACGTTTGTATAAATAATTTCGAAACCAATCTAAAACAATGCCCCTTATGCCGTAATGTGAAAGTTTGTTTGAAAGAATTTCATGATCTATAGTGTCGAATGCCTTGGAGAAATCTAAGAACACTCCTATTATATGGGTACCGTTATCAATAGAACTTGAAATCTTATTAATTAGAGAAAGGAGAGCATGTGTTGTATTATGGTGTTTTCTAAATCCATACTGAGATTCATGTAAAATGTTTTTAAAAAGCCGGCATCGAACTGGTAAAAACAAATTTTTTCTAGTATTTTGGAAAATATGGTTAACCGAAGAATTGGTCTGTAATTTGACAATGATAGGGGTTACCCGTTTTTAAAAATAGGAATTATTTTGGCTAATTTCATTTTGTTTGGAAAAAACACCTGTGCTCAGAGATAGATTACATATCTAAGTGAAAGGTTCAACAACTGACTTGATATAATTTTCTTAATTATAAAATTATCAAAACCATCATGTCCACAACTACGTTTACTTTTAAAATTGTAAACAATATCAAACACTTCACCTTCATTTACAAGAGTGAAGAACATAGAATTAGGGTTAGGGTTTTATAAGTAATCAAAAAACATTCTATCACAGTTTGGTATTTTACTTGCTAAATTTGAACCTATTTCATCAAAATAATCATTAAAGTGATCAACAATATCTTGTAACTCATCAATAGTTCTTTCATCAATTTGTATCTTAGAAATTGTACTTTTCTTTTCATATTTATTCAGAACTTCACTGATTAATTTTATGTATTTTTTCATCTTTGTTCCAATTCATGAATTGGCGTGAAAAATGTTTCTTTTTTCTTTACGTAATAACACTGTCAATTGATTTTTATAATTCAAATATTTCGACTTAGAACTTTCAGTTGGCTTCACTTTATATTTCAAATAAAGATTATTTTTGTTATTAATTGATCTTAATAAGCCTGGTGTTATCCATGGAGATTTGGGATTTCTTTCCTTCTTTTGAAGATTCATTTTTCTTATAGGAAAACATTCATTTAAACCAAGTAGTTAATTTAGTCATAAACTTATCAAAAATACTATTTACATCATTCATATTATAAACGTCATTCTAATCTCTCATGCTTAGTCTATCTTTAAATGTGTTAATATTTCCTTCACAAAAAATCCGTTTGTATATTAAAGAAGGGCACTGTGTTTGATGCCAGATATTAAAGTGTTTAATCACCAGTGAAAAGGGCCGAGGAGTGACCACTTTTTCAAAATGGCCGATTAGCTCTTTAAAACTGCTGGATTCAGCCTTAGCATGTTAAAAGTGTTAATCTACCATTTTGAAAAAGTGGTAACTCCTCTGCCCTTTTAAATGGTGATTTAACACTTTAGTTTTTTGAGTGTGGGGAAATGTGCAAATATGGGGAAGTGATCCGTCAGGTCTGAAATTACAACGCCAGCTTGGGGAAAGGGATGCATATTAGTAAATATAATAAGGTCGAAGATTGTTCTACTATGCGAGCTGGTTTAGAAATAAGTGGTATAAATGAGGAAGTTAGAGGCGTTCCATAAAATTCATGGACGAAAGCATCAGAATCGTAGTTTAATAAATTAACATTGAAGTCACCCATCAAAAACACAATCCTTGCCCCGCAAAATTTGGTTTGAGAGAATATTTTGAATGCTTATCATAAAGTCATTCTGACTAGATTTTTTTTTTTTTTTTTTTTTTTTTTTTTTGGGGGGGGCCTATACATGTATATGACTCCAATAACGTTACCTTTTCTATTAACAAAATTAATTTCTACAAAAAGTGTTTCTATGGATTCATTAACATAATTCAATACAGGTCTACTACTTATTTATTTATTAGTCTATTTATTCTGTGTTCTGTTTACAGGGTAGTCTCTTCAGTACATAACAATTATTATAGTTAAATTTAAAAAACTAAAAAAACTATTATTATAGTTAAATTCTGATGACATATATAAATATTATTATTATTATAATCATTATTATAATGTGAAATGAAAACAAATTTAAATCCTTTCGCCTCCCCCCCCCCTCTCTCTCTCTCTCTCACTCTCTCTCTCTCTCTCTCTCTCTCTGGGTCTCCATATCTCTCTCTCTCTCTATTCCTCTCAGTTTCTCTCAGCTCCCCATTCTCTCTCTGTCTATGGGTGTCTGTATCTCTCTATATCACACTACCATCTATGCCCCCGCCCCTCTCCCTGAGCCCCTCTCTCCTCCTCTCTGTATCCCTCAATCATCTCTGTACCCATCCTCTCTTCCTCTCTCACCTCCAGATCTGCTTTCACCGCCCGCATCCTGACCTTTCCTATCATATGAAGTTTCACCCTTTGTCCATCTAAAATTTTTAGCATCATTTTTTTCCATCGAAATCTAAGATTTAACCATATAATAACAGGGACGGATCCAGGATTTTGTAAAAAGGGGGGGGGGGGGGGCCGAAAATTTTCTGACAAGCAAAAAAAAAAAAAAAAAAAAAAGGTTATCAGATTTTTTTTGGTACATGCAGTTGTCCACAATTCTCTGACAAGCAAAAAAATCCTTGGATCTGATTGGCTGATTGAGAGTAAATTTGTCATAGAAAGGGGGCAGTTGTTATTGATAACAAGTTTAATGAAACGGGGCCCCTGGGTGGAGAGTGCCAGAGGATTTGTGCCGCGGTCTATAACAAGAATGTTTAAGAAATCAATAATTCCCCTCTCCTTGCAATCTCCTATCTATTCAATTCACTTCAAATTAACATTTATTTACTTCCATTGACTTTGACAACATTCAACATCTGTTCAAATGGTACGATTTACATGCAAATAAAGTAATATCGGTGCAATCAAGAACTTGCAAAGTTACAAGGGAGAAGGCGCAGTCCTAATAAGCCAGATGCTTGTAGCGGGTACGCCTGAATACACAAATACAATATGATTTAATACAGGAAAAGAAGAAAGGGACAGACAAAGAGAGGGAGAGAAGAGGATAGGGAGCTTGGAGTAGAGGGAAAGGAAGAGGACTGCAACATAGTAACAATCATAATGAAGTTGTATGGCATGCATGGATAATACAGTGGCAAGATATACGGTGAGAGTAAAATATCGAAATATTCACAGGCATTCTTAAAAAAAAGAAAAGATACTGGAAACAGGTTAGAATGATAGTAATCGAGCATAATAAACAAGCAAGGCATCATGAACTATAATCCGACATCATACACTTTTTTAGCTTCCATGAGAAGCTTAAAGGGGAATGAACCTCAAAATATAAATGTGCTTATTTTCAAAGATGTAATCTATTCCTTCTTGTTGTCCTACGTATTTGTGCATTAAAGTATTCGAGATGGGTTTAAATCAAGATTTTCTTAGCAAAATTTATCGTCTGCTAGCGATACCTGGGGGGCTGCCATTTTCTTGATGCACACATAAAGATATTTTTAATCCAAATGCAAAATTGTCTTTCTTCCTGATACAAAATCTCATTTGAGATTTAAAATCTTTAACAGATATATACATATATTCTAAAAACGAAAATGTGTTTTATATTTCTTTGAAAATTACTATTTTACTAAATATAAATCTGTTTTCTTGATACTATGACGTACGCGACGGAGCAAATTAATTCAAATTTATGGATGATAACTTTCCCGAGCTTCAATAGTGACAAACTATGCAATCACCTGCTTTGAGATAATGGACTTCAATAGTCAGAATGCGCGTTGTATAAATTATGTTCTGCTCTGCCAGGCAAGCCCAATGAATCGATTTCTATTTAGCAAAACCAGAGAATTTAAAAAAGAATATATAAATTTCAAATTTTAAAATATATGTATACACCTGTTATGTATTTTCCATCATATATGGGGATTTTTTGTAATGAAGAGAAGCAATTTAGCTCTAGGATTAAAAATATCTTCCTGACCGGAACGGTTTCCAATGGTTCATGTACAACTCCATATCATCAAGAAAATGGCAGCCCCCATGTAAAGTGTTAGCAGATGATACCGTGTGCTAGAATGTCTTGATTTAAACCCTTTTCTAATATTTAATTTCTAAAGTGATACAGGCCAATGATTAAGAATATATTACACCTTTGAACATAAGTACATTTATATTCTGGGGTAAATTCTCCTGTCAGGATTTCTTATGGGTGCAGGTAAATCGTTCCATAGCTTAGGGCCGGTGAAACGGATAATATGTTGAAAGATAAGTTTGCGGTGCTTGGGAATATAGATTAAAGTTCCCCAGAGCTGTCCTCCCTTTTTGAATTTTTGCAAAGGTTGAAAAAATGTCTCCGCCGGGAATCGAACCCGGGTCGTTGGCTTAGAACGCCAATGCCTTAACCACTAGACCCCGACAAAGGAATTAATTAATAAGGTTGAAGATTTGTCAATCTGTCGGTCAATTGAATCTGGTGTCGCCGAAATCACTGGCCCTTCTCCGTGGTCTAGTGGTTAAGGCATTGGCGTTCTAAGCCAACGACCCGGGTTCGATTCCCGGCGGAGACATTTTTTCAACCTTTGCAAAAATTCAAAAAGGGAGGACAGCTCTGGGGAACTTTGATTTAAGTTACGCAACCATTATTCTCTCATTTTCTTTCACATTATATACATATATATATATATATATATATATATATTTATATATAGATATATTTATATATATATAAGTGGGTTTTGAGATCAACTAAATCAAACTAATGTGCAGTCAACCGCTAAGAACTGCCCGACGAAAATGGTATCAAAAGAAGCTGAAAAATTGACTTCACTACATGTATTAAACTATTCCATACTTCTAATTCCTCTGAACAATTAATAGGCAATCTAAGGCAAACAGGCAACTCGCCTCCTCAAAGACAACTCGCCACCTCGTACCCAGAGTACGCGTAGTCTCATTCCACAACTTACCGTATATTATCTTTAACAATCACTACATTTGAGAAATACTTGCTTGATCTTCTGAAAATAGTGAGGATAATTTTATGTCAGTTTATGTTCTGGGCCCCGTTTCATAAAACTTATAATCAGTAACAACTTCCACAAATCTATGAAAAATTTGCTCTCAGCCAATCAAATGCAAGTATTTCAGTAGCTTATAACTGTTATTGTAACATGTTACTGATAACAAGTTTTATGAAACAGGGCCCAGATCATCATGTACCGATTGATTCTGACACTCCAAGGAGTTGTGCTGTGTAATTTGAAAAATCTTCGAGTGTAATCTAGGGGATGAATTCCATTATTTATTTGGATTCCCTTTTTTCGCAGATCGGATGAAAGAAAATCATTTCTCAAAAGTTATTTCATCAGAAGACCCAGTACATGCAAACTGGAGCAACTATTCAATTCTGCTAATACTAAAACGCTTTTGAATCTTGTCAAATTTCGTCGAAAGATAATAAATAATTTTCGATACATGTACATATGGGGTCCGCTCGCTGTTCATAAGGACCACTATTCATAGAAAACCGCTATTCATTTAACACGCGTTATGAAAGGCGGTCCTTATGAATGGAGGTCCTTATGAATAGCGAGGTTACCCCGTACATATATGATATTATTATTTGTATGAAGGGTTTTCAGGCGACCAGAAAAATTGGCGTATCTCATGGTTTGCGCAAAAGTTCCCGGATGACCGTGCAATTTTAAAACAATATCTCATGGTTTGTGTAAAAGTACCCGGATGACCGTGCAATATATCTCCATATCTCATGGTTTGGGGTGCGCGTGACGCGTAAAAAAGTGAATACGCGCTTAAATACGCAAAGGTTAAGACAATGGATGTATGCGCGCAGCACTTGCAAAATGCTTGGGTAAGGACAAAAATGTTTTTCTACCTGTTTTTTTATGTCGAAGTCAATACAAAAACATAAGGACATGTAATGGTGAAAATTGAGGAACTAGGTATCATACAATTAATAATAATAATATTGAATGGCTTTTCTTTCATGGGACACAAGGATATATCGTACTCGCTTTGAAAATATTTCACTCGTCGTGCCGACTCGTGAAATATGCTCATAGCTCGTGCGATATATCCTTGTATCCCACTCAAGGCCATTCAATATTATATAAATATTTACTTTGCAATGAGATTATGTACTATAGAATGCTTTTAATTTGTCTAAGGTTTGCTCGCTATTTAGAAGGACCGCTATTCGTACAAAACCGCTATTCATTTTAGTCACGCGTTATGGATAGCGGTCCTTATGAATAAGTGGTCCTTATGACTAGCGGTCCTTATGACTAGCGAGGTTACCCCGTATTTACTTTGCAATGAGATTATGTACTATAGAATGCTTTTATTATTCAAGCAATAATAATTTACTGCATTTAGGTTTCTTCTTCTTTTTCCCTTTTTAGTATTTAAAAAAAAATCATTATTGGTTATCAAACTTATTGCTTGATAATCCGTTTATTTACTTTGTGAAAACATTGTAAATATTAAAAAATCTCCACTACCTGTTACGGTGAAATGGGATTTATAAATTGTCATTGTAATTTTCATTGTCACTGTCATTGTCACTGGCTGTGTTTTATACAGTGTGTCCGAGAAAAAAGTTAACAGTTGGAAAAAGTCTCCCCAAATAAATGTTTCAAAATATTTTTAGGACATTTTCATACTTGTAGATAGCTTAGGGTCTAATTCTATCAAATAACACCAAAATATCTCACAATATTTTACGCTTGAGTGAGCAAAAGCCAATTTTGTGAAAGGGTGCAAAGTCCACACTTGACAAGAATTGATTTTGGCACTGGCTGGTATCAGCCAAGCTGAGAGTCATGAAAAGGCCTAGAAATTTCCATATTCTGATCAACAAGAGACAATTTATGAAATAACAGGCTTCGTTCTCTGTATATCCTAACACATCCCATCAACATCTTATGCTTGAGTGAGCAATGAAGTACTTTGTTGCGTGTTTCAAAATGTTACTTTTGGTGAGTCCTTTGTTTTCACCAGGCTTGCTCACTGAACAATAAAGTTTTGATGGGATATATCAGGACATACAGTGAGTAAAGTCTGTTCTTTCATAAATTGTCTTTTAATGATCAGAATATAAAATTTCTAAGCCTTTTTATGACTCTTATGTTTGCTGATACCAGCGAGAACAAAAAGATACATTTGTCAAGTATGGATTTTGCACCATTTTATAAAAGTGGCTTTCGCTCACTCAAGCGTAAAATATTGTGAGATATTTTGGTGTCATTAGATTGAATAGACCCTAAGCTATCCCTGAAAATATTTTGATATATTTAATTGGGGAGACTTTTTTCAGCTGTTAATTTTAAATGGTTCTCAACTTTGTTGATACCAGCCAGAACAAATACCAATTTTTGTCAAGTCTGAATTTTGCATCTTTTCACAAAAGTGGTTTTTGATCAACTCAAGCGTAATTACTAGTCAGATGTTTTTGGTGTTATTGCACAGGACAGACCCTAAGCTATCTACAAGAAATAAAATTTATGGAAAATATTCTGAAATATTTATTTGAGGATACTTTTTCCAACTGTTAACTTTAGAAGTTATATGCACACCACGCTTACCTCTTTTAGCTGCTGCATCTTTTTTAAAGCGTTATACCGTCTTTTTTTCTGAACGAGGCATTATTCTATTCTTTCTATCTTTTAACATAAAAATCATACATAAACATGAGGTGTACTAGTATACATAACAACGCGAACCAAATATCAAAATATCCGAAGGAAATACAAACGAGGCTTAAAAGAAATTACAAACCAAAGTTTTAATGAAAAGTAATAAGAAAATGAAATTCACCTCATACTGACATCCTCCAATAACGAGAGAAGAAAAAAGATTTATAGTATTATTTAAGTATTTTACGTTTAATTCAGATCCCCCATCCCCGCACATACTGCCTAAGTGTAGAACCGTTGTATAGATGTACAGTGTGTATCAAAATAAAGGTAATCCTAATTCAAAGGGATAATATTTCAAGGTTATTTACTCTGACAATTTACAAGTACCTTACAGATAAAGAGGAACTCTTCAACTTTCCATTAACCCTTTCGAGACAATTGACCACATTTTGTGGTTTGGCCCAATAACTTTTGATTTAGAGCCTTGAAAAATATACCAGATGCATGAGTGGAAAGAGCAAAAATTTCTGCACATACTGTGTCCATTTTTGTTGCATGATCATATTGCGTTTGATGTCAGGAATTTTTAAAAGGAGAATAAGCTTGAACATCCTTAAATTGGCAACACATTGAGAGGTTCAAAATCATTGTTTTTTTTGTCCCAATTGGCAACTTTTTCAACTTTTCGACAATGTTCCTAATCATGTATATTATTTTCAAGACATTACATCTTACTAGAACTACGTAGCACTAAAAGAAAAATATTATTGTTGCCAATTTGCAGAACAAAATGTGATCAATGGAGCTCTAAATAATTCCTGTCCTGAAAGGGTTAATACCTCACTTCCATCACCAATGTCACGCATGACCGAGTACATTGTTATTGAAAATGACAGGTACGAATTTCCTTTTTTGCAAAAATGGATGAAATGGATGCTTTCACTGATGTCACACACGATCGTGTATATATAAATTGCTGTTGAATATGACAAGTTAAATGATTTTCTCCAATGTGGACTGGAAGGTTTATTTTCTTCTTGTTATTCGGTGGAATGTTGCCTTCCCTTTGCGTAAGTATCGCTAGAATTCTGGAAAAGTTGGTGCCTTGCCGCTGCAATGTTCTCTGCTGATCGCCCATTGCGCCTCCTGCCAGATTTCGCCTTGTTTCGGATGAGGCTAGTGCCATGCTCTCGGAATTTCCTAACATTCTTCCAAATTGTTGTTGCTGCTTGAGGACCCCTATCTGGAATATGTTCCCTGAAAGCCTCCTGAGTTCACTGCATACTCCCTGGCTGGTGAAATGTTGTAACCACAATGCCGAATTTCCGTTCTTCGGTCGTAAGTTGAACAACCTACCCAATGACCAATGATGATAACCGATGATTACCAGACCCGCTAAAAACCATACAAGAGCAGGGATGTAGCTACGGTGGGCGGCGGTGGGCGGCCCCGCCCACCACTCACATTTTCCGCCCGGCACTCTGGCTGAAAATCAGTCTCCCGCCCACCACTATTTTCCCAAACTTGATGTGTATTAATTGCCCCAAAACACACATATAATGCGCAGAAATTACCTTCTTGTGCTTAGATATTGACCAATCCATGAATATAATCTCATGACTTGACTTGTAAGTATAGAACACTCGTTTAATCTGAAACTAAAATCAAGATAAAATAAATTGATTGTAATCCGAACGTACGATAGCGCATATAGCTAGCTAGCTACGTATATATACGCCTCCGGTCGCATCTCTGACGGGGTCCGCTACCAAGGCCCGCGGACATATCTCGCGGGGCAATTGCTGGTTCGCGATCGATGATTTCCCATTTGCAAAGGCAGTCAAGTTCGTTCACTCATAGCGTCCTTACCGTACTTCGTGTGTATCTAGGCAGTCATACACCTCAGCACTTTCAAACACCACTGCACAAAAGTCACTAACATTCACTCAAAATCGGCATTTAATTTACGAGAACCGACACCAACATATCCATGAAATACAATAAATTCAACTCACCGATGTTGGAAAAGATCATTTCAAAAATGAAATCCGTAATTTATTGTCAATACTAGCGAAACGGAGTATCAGAGGTCATTGTGTACATTTCCTGATCGCCGCGAGCGCAGACTAGATATCGCCCCCCAAAAGATCGGTCGTAAAAAATTCGGCCCCTATCGCGCACACGTAAAAGTCCCGATTTTCTGCTTGCGCGATCGTAGAGATCGATGTGCGCACGCAATACCGAGTTTCTTTTTGGACAAAATTTTATTGGCCGATTTTAGTCTAAAACATCGGCGGAATGAAAACAACATGCGATCGTGAAAAAATTCGGGGGGGGGGGGATTTCTTCGGTTTTGGACATGATTTTGACTTTGGATTTTACGGGAAATGTCAGAAGTTCTTCCTAACGGTCATTTAAGGTAGGAGTGAGATGATTTAAGAGCTGAATTTGAAAGGAAGTATTTTAAATATCTTATCCCCCATACCTTTAGTACATGCGATAGAAAATGAGTAGTATTTTTGCATCCGTCCTGCGTAGTGGTCAATATGACCACTATTAATATTACTTGGTGTGGTCTAGTCCAAAGGAAAAGCGTTACAAAGTGAAAGTGAAGCTGACTTAGGTAAGTAAGTACTAAGTAGTACAGCTGAATGAATGAAACAACACAGCTCTTTGTTTTTTGTGCTTTTTTTATTGCATTTAATTCATTATCTATTTCATACTGTTATAAATTATTTCTACTTACTAATGCAGTATGAATTTGTTTCAGTTACAGCCATTTATGTGTGACTCATTTCAGTCATTTGGGTATCTAGAAATTGGGATTTGGGGCCTCAAATGTTGTATAAGGCAAAAGCTTAGGGGGCGCTGCCCCCTGACCCCCGCTGCGGTATTGCCCCTGGACCCCTGGTCGATAGTCGTGAAGCTCCGTTCGCTGCGCTCACTCCACACGCAGGTCAAAGTCCATGAAGTTGCAACCACCACTCAAAATGCTCTAGCTACAACACTGTACAAGAGCATCAGGTAAATTGTGAATTTCAATCTTATATGCATTATCAGTACAAAAATGCTATTCAAATTGGTCAATTCAATAACAAAGGCTTTATTACAAAGCACTCATTCAAGTGTGGCATCACTGAAAGTAGTGATTTCAGTCTTTAATCCATTTACCAAAAACTTGCAAAAAATGGAATTCGTACCTGTCATCTTCAACAACAAAGTACTCAGTCATGCGTGACATCAGTGATGCAAGTGAGGTATCAATGGAAAGGTGAAGAGTTCTTCTTTATTTATAAGCTACAAATAGATTGTCAGAGTAAATAACCTTGAAATATTATCCCTTTGAATTTTGATTACCTTTATTTTGATACACACTGTATATGGTTACAAGAGAAAACCTGAATCTCGCCCGGCGCGTACGTGCATGTCACATAAACGTAAACGGTCATTCAAAGGGTGCGTTAAATCGTTCCTGATGGCGAGAGACTTTTTGAGCATCCGCTCCTCACATAGCTCACATAGAGATGTTATTGTTGTTGTTGGGAGGAGCGGAGTCTCACCAATCACACGCTGAGCAATTTTCCTTGATCGTTCAAGCTTCCCTTTGTCATCTTGTGACAGATTACCGTACAGTTGAAAAGTAAAACACTTTGGATTACAGACTTTAAAATAGGGTCAAAATGGTATTGTCTACATGAAACTCTTTCATTTTCCTTAGAAAAAACATCCTCTGAATTGCCTTAATTGTACACAATAAATTAGTATTTTTTTTATTCCATTTAAGCTTGTCATCGTTGATGGTGCCCAGATATTTGTACTCATGCACCCGTTCAATGACCTCCCCGTGAATAGAAATACTTTCATGATTTCCAGTTGGATTGCTACGGAAGTCTTCAACAATTTCCTTCGTATTTGTTTCATTCAACATCAAATTGCGATTATCACACCACTCAACAAAACGGTTTATCTCAGAAATGTACTCAGTTGCATCATCGGTTGTAACCGGATATCACAGTATCATCAGCATATTTCAATATGCAATATGCAGATGTCAAAGCTAACAAAATCTCTGGTAGATAATGAAAAAGGGCGGGCGACGAGACACAGCCCTGTGGAGCCCCTACATTTGTAACCGCAACCTTCGAACTAAATTTTCTCGCTTTTACAAATTGTAACCTATGAGTCAAGAAAGTGTGAATCCATAGTATTATCTTGGAGTCAATTTCCATTTCCATCAATTTATGGTGTAATCGTTTAAGACACTCGAAAAGTCAATATAAATCGATCTTACATACGACTTTGGTTTGGTTATGTTCGTAAATATTATGGAGGTGAACAAAGACAGCATCATCAACCCCCTACGCTCCTTATATGCAAACTGATTTCTGTCAATGAATGATCTACACTGTTTCAAGATATATCTAAGAAAAAGTCTCCCCAAACTTTCATAACAGATGTTAAAATTACCGGACGGAAATCATTTAGATCTCTACTTTTGGGATCGGGATGATTGTAGCCATTTTTCAAATTTGTGGGATGAAATTTGGATTTGGATTTGGTATATCCTTTACCCAATTATCTTTCCCAACTTCCTCAATTCAGTTCTCAATCCACCCTTACCATTTCTTCATTTCAAGAGAAGGTTGAATTCATGTCAGTTTGGAAGGATATCATTTTGATACCATTTTTGAGGACCAATATTTTCATAGTTGAATAAACAAGGGACACATAATGAGACCAGGGCCCGGTTTCATAAAACTTGTTATCAATAACAACTGCCCCATTTCTGTGACCAATTTTGCTCTCAGCCAATCAGATTCAAGGATTTCAGAAGCTTATAACAATTATTGTAACTTGTTATTGATAAAAAGTTTTATGAAACAGGAGCCAGGTCAAACTACCTGTGCCAACTCTAGCAAGGCATTGCCAGAGGAATGCCTCAGCATGCCAAGAAGTGCCTGGAGAGGCATGATGACCATATGAGGAAGATGTCATAATGGACACTTGAGAATAGCATCATGCTATATTACAGTTATATAGACGCGCGCTGCATAATTATGTTCAAGGATAATTTTTTTTTGGGCGCTTTTATGATTTTTTTTCGCCTAGAGTCTTATGCATCTTTTGATACCAAGTTCATGAAATTTCGACCAACAGGTTCCGCACAGCGTCAAAAATTTCTCCATAGTATTGTACACTATGCAGAATTGTCAACTCACGAATATGTAAATAATCAATTAGCGATAATTAAAAAACTGTTTGAAATAAAGATATGAAACTTTACAGGCTTATTCTTTATAATATCGTCTCTTTGGAGCCAGAAGGGCGTTATCTCATATACTTTAACACAGAGTTAACGCCCTTCTGGCTCTCAACAGACGATATACTCTATCTGTGTGCCAAGTTGCAGAAATTTACGTCGCTCCATGGCTGAGATCTGGGGGGGGGGGGGGGTGGAATCCACCCCCCCCCCCCCCGGCTGAGCGAGCGCCAAAATAACCCGGCCTTTTTAGGGTCAATACCAGTTGGCGCAAGGCGGTTTTAGCTCAGTCACAATCACTGTCCCAATCATGTCATCAGCAAAATAACATCCCTCAAAAATGGTATCACCATAATCAGAGTTTAACTCTATCACACTATCACATACATGTACATCCATATTCACACTCTAATTTTTAAATAATGAATAATTCAAGAAGTGTTACATTTTTCTTGACGTACACGGTACATAATTCACCTTTCCAAAGGCAATCGCTTCCAGACAGTCTCTCTCATGTAATCGCATGACTAGAACTCAATGTCATCTTTAAAATCTCGAGTCTCACAAAATCTCATGTGCTATGTAATACCCTGTAATGTGAAGGAAGGATGTAAACGAGGGACTGCATGAAACTATGGCAATTTCATGATTTTGAACTAATATTGACAAAGAATTAGGTTATGGTCGTTTATATGCTATAAGACCTCTCAGTTCTCAACTCTCTCGCAAGAAGAAACAACGCGGTTGACAACACGTATTCCGAAAATAAACAGATGATAGACTTTATTGCAGTTTAAATGTCAACATAGTATGAGAAACATTACACCAAGAAAAGCAAAACATTTTTTTGTCTTTGAGAAGAATAATAGAAACAAAACACGTAATTAACTGTTAATGGTGAGACAATTAACTCCAGAAGATCTATTTTTATAAATCCTTTGCAAGTATAGACAGAATTGGGAAACAATGCTTTCCTTTAAAGATCAAATTGAACAAAGAGAAAATTTAAAATAGTTATCCATTTATATTATCTGCAATAAATAACAGGCCTATAGCTGAAACACCCAAGGAAAAATATCAAAACTCCCAAAGATCTATTTTAGTGGAATCTTTTGCAAGTATAGACAGAAGAAACAATGCTTTCCTTTAAAGATTAAATAGAACAAAGAGAAACTTGATAATAGTTATCCATTTATATTCTCTGCAATAAATTATAGGCCAACAGATGAAACACCCAAGGAAAAAAATAACTTCTGACAATTTCTTTTTGACGAATGTTTAACGGGTATAGAAAAAATAGGCAGCTGTATGCATTTTTAACATTATAATTGAACCGAAAGAAATTAGCTAAGGAAATCATTAATTTGACTTGTAATGAACGAGAGCGTAACCACAGAAACGATTAAGTTTTTTTATATAAATTACTGGCTTGTAACTAGCCAAAAATGATGTTGTATCAGAGATAGATTATAATGAACGAGAGCATAACCACAGAACCGATTAAGTTTTAACAAATTACTGGCTTGTAACTAGCCAAAAATGATATCGTATTAGAGATAAATTATAATGAACGAGAGCGAAACCACAGAACCGGTTGAGTTTTAACAAATTACTGGCTTGTAACTAGCCAAAAACAATGTTGTCTTAGAGATAAAATTAAAGAAAATAAGGTAGAGTCTGGCGTACAATGCATGGATCCTTTCGACATAAATGCTTCATAAGATTCAGCAAAGTTTTTCAAAGCCTTGTCTTGGTCAGGAATGCGAGTCTGTCAGTTGCTGTGCGTGTGGTGCATCGATATTAATCAGAGTAAAATTAGTTGGAGAAATTACGTTAATGAGACCGAAAAATATATGTTGTATGACTTCAATTTCACCAAACTTTGAAAATCATTAGAAAGATTATTTTCATGATTTTATGATTATGATTATGCCCCCATGATTTATGGTTTACATACAACATTTTTAGATTCACATTAAGAAGAGATACAACTCAGTTGATATATTGCACATTGTGATATAATCCTTATGATGGTAGAATCAATACTTCATAGATGTAAGGGGGTACACAGCAACAACGACGCTGGACGTTTTCTGAAATGATAAAAGATTAACGTTTTCCAATTAAACCAGTGACACTAAATAGAGTACCGAAGCGCTGACATCATATTCGCTCATCGTCCAGGTTACTGGTTCTAAACCACACAGCCTGCGCATGAGGTTCACCACGAAATTATTCAAGCAAAAGGCATGAGCAGGGCAAATTTAGTGTTTGGCGCTGGTGTGATCGACATGCCATTGTTTAGCACAAAATTGTTTGGAACCAGACAACCTTGACAACTTCGCCAGTATGACGTCACACTTCGGTACTCTATACTGTTTAAAAAAAATTGACACTTTTAATCGTTAATAGCTCTAAAGTTATAACCCCCGAGGGGGGGGGGGGGGGAGGGGTATGTCTCATTGAGGCCTGTACGGCATCCGCGTCCATGAAAACGAGTATTAAAAAAAGGGTTGGTTTTTTTCACCACCAGACGGGTAACCCGGGGATCTCGTTTAGGGTATCACAAATAGGAAAATTCTGAAAAAAGGGTATCAAATTCACTAGTAGTGATGAGAAAAGATCCTCGAAAAGGGTAAGAAATTTGAAAGTACCATTCGGGAACCGTTCAGGAGCAGCGCATCTGAAAATCTTCCGTGGATATTTTTTCATGAATCCAAAGAGGTTCTTTCCTACTCTTTCAATGAAACAAAATTCTGCGATGTGTTCCAAAGTAAATATTTGTATTTAACTCTTCCTTTTTGGCCAAAAAAGGGCCAACAAGAACCAATCCTCGAATAGGGTGTAAAATACTATGCAAAATCTAAAAAATCCCTGTTAAGGATCTAAAATTCAGAAATTTTGGGCGGGTTTCCCTGAATAGGGTTTCAAAAGCCTCTCGACTTAAATCCTCGTTTAGGGTGCTTTTCAGAAAGTCATGGACGCGGATGCCGTACAGGTCTCAATGAGACATACCCCCCCCCCCCCCGGGGGGGGGGTTATAACTTTATACCTGAAATGTTGTTTTTTTAGATGTCGCGATAAACGACGCTAAAAAGCTGTAATTTCATCAAAATTGACCTCTATGACCTTTGATCTTTTACCTACTTACCCTTATATCTAATCAATTCGTCTCCCTATGGTGATATACACCATGGCGGATCCAGAATTTTGTGAGGGAGGTGGCCAATTTTTAATTTCGTACCTCATATCGTTCGTAAGATATCGCGGCACCGCCTTCAGTGAGCGGAGGAATTAAAAGATTATTATGACAGTTTTGATTTTTACTAACCCATATGACTCTTTTAACCTTAAGTAGCGAGTCTTCAGAAGTTCAGATAAATTAAAGGAGAATGAAACCCTGGGGAAATATCCATTTTAATGGAAAGAGAGGGTAGAGAGAAGCATTTAAAAAAAAAGTTCCATCAAAATCGGTTACGAAATGAAAAAGTTATGAAAGTTTGAAAAGTCTCAATTTAATTTCTATGGCGATCCTCAAATTAGCAATGTTTTAAAAGGAATTGGAAAACGTCTGGGCGTCTTATTTTTCCATCAAGCACCATTCTCCCTTGTAGAAGCTTATAGAGTGTACTTTCAAGCAATCTTCTACATTTGCAAGTCAAAAGTAATAAGTTTGAAATAAAAAATAGGCTTAATTTCCAAGCTTGTTTTGTTGTTAAAATTTAAAATAGAATTCAACTTATCTCTAATTATAATCTTAAGTTAGGAATGACCTTCAGATGGCGCTTTTCAAATTCTACCAGTTTAAGGCAACTTTATTTCTAAATTTGCAATATTCATACATATATTCTTTTACTTTGCTCTGTATTCCTTTGCACTCATTGTAATTTTATATATTTTTCATCTATATCGTGCTAGAATTTAAAAAAAAAAATCTTGTGCATTCTATAAGTGTTAAAAAATCAACATGGCTAACAGAACACAGATACTCCTTTATAATTACTAGAATTTGTAGGTTGATGCTTCTTGTCATGTACCAGTGTTGTAGTGCCTTGATACTTGGCCTTGGCCTTAAGGCGCCTTAAGGCCTCTTTTTTCAATGCCTTGGCCTCTGGCATGCCTTGGCCTTGGCCTTGAGGTTTCCAAGCCTTGATAATATCTATGAAATTTCAAGGCATTTTCAAGGCATATGGAACTTTGCTATTTGAGCAAGTAAATCTTTAAGAAATATTTTGGTTATTTTGTGCAGTAACACCATATCATGTAGCTAATACAAGATCTAGGTAATCATAATAGACTTGGGGAAAAAAATTCATGATTTACAACTTTTAGATTTATATGACAGAATAATGATGATCATAATGATGATGATAATAATAATAATGATAATAATGATAGTAATAATAAAAACGTTAATAATAATAAAGATGATGATGATGATAATCATAATGGTAATTATAATAATAATGAAAATGACGATTACTACATGATAATGATGATAAAAGCAATACCGTATGAAATACAGGAGCAGATTTTAACAAATGTACTTGCATTTCTTGTCTTTCCGTGAACATTTTGTAAGTTAGAATGAAGTAATTGCAACTTTTAGTGAATTTGGTCAAAGGCTTAAGCTATAATGAATTCCATTGTCATATGCAAAAACTAGTACTAAGTTTTGGCTATAGGCCTATATCTGTTTTTGTGTACTTTTTCAATGAGTGAAAATATATTTTATCTCTATTTTCCCCCTATTTTCTTTCTATTTTCTTGAAAACATGGCTATTTTTTTTTACTATTTGTCCTGATAAAATAGGGGGAAAATAGAATATTTTTACTCTATTTTTTTTCCTGAAAGCTATTTCCCCCTTTTTTGGCTAGTTTTTACACACTCGTAAATCTGAAGACTATTTTCCTTCTATTTTTTTTCTTCAACTTGTTCTTTTCGCCATATTCGAAGCTGAAGCAGATATAAAAAATAGAGAAAAAAATAGAAGAAAAAAATAGTGAAAAAAATAAATTATCACTCAATTTGTGTAGTCTCGGAAACTATAACCAAATTCAGCTTGGGAAATTTTGAATTTAATTATCCTACTGTGATAATGATAGAATAAGTTATTTTAATGACCTATCTGTTTATTTCTTACTGAATCAACATGTCTAACCTCACACTAGAATAATATTGTGTGAAAAACATTAATGGGATAGCAAGTCTAAAGCTAGACTAATTCATACATGAGCCAATCAGGTTGCAGGACTGAATATTTCAAATTCATTTGGAAGCTGTGTAGAGATAGTGTGCATGCTGTTGACAGCTATGGATATTTTACTCTAAATTTCTTACAAGTTAGTGTAAGTGCGCACACATCATTTTCTTTCATGTTCTCTATACATCTTCCTTTAGTGTGAAGCGTGTGAAAGTGAAAAGAATGTGTGAAAATGAGGCATTTCTTAACGCAAAATGAGAGCATATGGTATTGCAGTCCCATGTACTAGTTCTTGTGTGTGGTACGTATTCTGGACCACATGTGCATGCAGCCTAGCTCCCATCATTCTTCGAAAATAGCGTTCAAATCTTATTCAAAGCCAATTTATCTTTTAGGAAAAGTATTTTTGTTTCTTCTCAGTGTTTATCAAATGTATTTCAGAGAAAAAAAATACATAAATTAGTGACAGAACATATGATCAAAAAATAGTCAAAAAACATATTTTAAGAAATTTGTTTTTTTTTAATATGCTCTTGTGGCTCTCTACTTCCACTAATCTGAAATGTATGTGCGTTAATTGTCAGCTCTTTTTTATTTAGGGGTGGTGTGATTGTGAGAGGGTTAGATGATGATAGAGTGTGTATTTTATTGTGATGATGACTGCATGTGTGCCACAACTGTTACAAGACATTTAAAAAATAGGTGAAAAATAAGTATGCATTTTGTATATTTCTATTTTTCGGCTATTTTAGCGGATCCCATAACATGCTGGATATATTTTTAAGATATTTTTTTTTTCTATTTCCCATATATTTCCTTCCTATTTTCTTGCTATCTCTTGGGGAAACAAAATAGTGTGAAAATATATTTTCTGTATATTTGTTTTTATTTTTTCACTATTTTTAGAGTGATCCAAAACATATAGGCTAAAAATATATTTTTTTGTTATTTTTTTTCTATTTTCAATCTATTTCCTGACTATTTTCTATTATACTATTAATACATGGTTGGGAGTGCGTTAGTGCGATCTGGCAACACAAAGGTTTTTATCGTGGTGTACTAACGCACGAGGCGTAGCCGAGTGTGTTAGACATCACGATAAAAACCTGCGTGTTGCTGGATCGCACTAATGCACGACCTCACAACCATGTATTAAAAGTATTATAAAACGGGTCTACAGTCTTAGTGTTTTCTTACAATCTTAGTGTTTGATCCGGATTAGCCGTGCGTTAGTCCCCTCGCCGTGCGTTATCACTTTTTTTTTGCACGGTCACGTGGTGTTATTTGACCAATCAGGATGGCTACATTCTTGAACCCGTTTTATAATTATTTTTAGCGAGAAGAAATAGTGAGAAAATATATTTTCTTGGTCTATTTTTCATATATTTTTATTTTTTTATTTTTAGACTATTTTATTTTGACTGGGGGAGCACTTGAATGGGGAGCAAAAACATAATTTAAGAAAGAGGAAAGGTAGTAAAGGGGAAAAAATTTTGTGGATTATAATTTTTTAGGGTAGAAGAATAGAATGATTTTATAAAGCTTATGCGTTTTGCTCCCTCACATAACGTGATTTCACGCCCAATATATATATACAATTATTATAATCGAGTTAAGAAATGGCTTTTTAAAAGGTTCAAACAAATTTTAAAAGAAGAAATGTAACTCTCGTTGCCTTTTTCCCTAATATACATGTAGGCCTTTAAAAGTTCATCAGCCTCTTTTTGAGTATTTTGCCCCTAATATAGATTTGCAGCTAAAATAGCACTTGCAAAGGTCGAAAGAAATCTTAACTTTTGTTTGCCTTACTAAATTCCTCGACAAGAATTCTCCTGGATTTTCATGAATTTGACGCCCCATTTGACAAAACATTAATCAGTGTACATAATTCAAAAGTGCTTGATTGCAGTACTCCTTTGGAAATTTTCTCAAGTAAAGTGTATAGAAATTGCATTTTTGAGGATTAAAAGTGCAAAAAATCTACTGCTCCGTTGCTTTGCTCCCTCGCTAGTAAAGTTGCATATATTTTTTTCGGGGGGGGGGGGACAATTTTATTGTTTAGAGCTCCATAATACCAAGATACATGTACACCACTAGAGCACTAGTTGCTATGCAACCTCGAATGAGACCTCATATATTATATCTTGGCAAGAGACCTCAAATTGTGAATTGGGCCTAATAGAAAAATCAACTGAAGAAAAGGGACATTTTGTGTTTGAGAGCAGTGATATACATGTATCTCTTGTTAAAATCATAATAAAACAACACTGTCATGTACATAATGCATGAGAATCTTCTGTATCAATGTTCCCCCAAGGTTATTTGTGAATGCTAGGTTATGTAATACAAGTCAATAAATTTCTCTATAATATGCTTTTATACAAACCGTAAAGTAAATTCGAAGCCTATTAAAACATGCGTGACATTAAATGATCTAATCTAATTTATCTCAAAAAAAATATTCTAGATTGATAATATACAATTCTAAAGGCCACCGCACACCTTACGATCGGTCTGCGATCCGATTTGTGAAATAAACTGCTATGGCATTAAATATTGGCATTTTAACAAATGAAATCTACCCTATTCAGCTTCTGAAAAGTAATATGAATACTAAACATAGGGTTTGGGTGAGCTGTCAGCTTTCTACAGGGCATAAGGGCATAAGGGCAAAATTAGTTTCAAATCGTAGGCAGTCGTACGATTTTTGTGACGTCACTACGACTCGGAGCCGATTTAGCCATTCCACCGACTAGAAAACTCTGCAAAGACCGTATTATCGATTTTACTATCTGTATGACTATTCAGACCCTCAATCAAAAATATTTTT
This sequence comes from Heliocidaris tuberculata, assembly GCA_025618425.1. Lineage (NCBI taxonomy): Eukaryota > Metazoa > Echinodermata > Echinoidea > Camarodonta > Echinometridae > Heliocidaris > Heliocidaris tuberculata. Next base: position 27,324,643 of record CM046852.1, on the reverse strand, counting down.
CGTTTTTAAATGATTTGTTAAATGATATTACATTTTCTTCTGAAATCGGATCTCAGATCGCTCGTAAGGTGTGCAGTGGCCTTAATGGAACTACACAAGTGTGTAAGAATAATAATACTCACCTACTAGTATCAAGCTTCGCAGACAGCAGGACGTCTGATCCAGCAGCAACTCTTTCCCCATGTTTTGCCGTTGGGATTTTCCAGACTTTTCTTCATCATGGCACATTCACCACTTCCTGGGGAACTCCGCCAACCGTCAAAGGCCACACTGTAGGTATAATTCAAATCAAATCAATAAGCCAGTATACTATTAATACATGGTTGGGAGTGCGTTAGTGCGATCTGGCAACACAAAGGTTTTTATTGTGGTGTACTAACACACGAGGCGTAGCCGAGTGTGTTAGACACCACGATAAAAACCTGCGTGTTGCTGGATCGCACTAACGCACGAACTCACAACGATGTATTAATAGTTTTATAAAACGGGTCTACAATCTTAGTGTTTTCTTACAATCTTAGTGTTTGATCTAGATTAGCCGTGCGTTAGTCCCCTCCCCGTGCGTTAGTACTTTTTTTTTTGCACGGTCACGTGGTGTTATTTGACCAATCAAGATGGCTACATTCTTGAACCCGTTTTATAATGTGTAATTACAATTTGCGCATGTGATGATAAAGGTCATTTGCACCGAGTACAGTTAACCTTTATACGCTTTCAAAGTGTGCGCACCACGATGCACGCACCAGTATATTAAACAAGCCAATGCGTAATTAAAACATGGTACAAATGACCCTGAAATGACCTCTATTTGTACGCGCACGCGCATCTAAGTTGGTGAACGCATTACTTGTTTAACAGGTAAAATCATACTGGTGTGTAAATCGTGGAGCGTACAAAATGATAGCGTATAAAGGTCAAGTGTACTCGGTACCAATGACACTTATCTGCACATGCGCACATTGTACAAACTGGCTTATTTTACTTGTTAAACAAGTAGCGGGTCCACCAAAAATGATGCGCGTGCGCGTACAAATAGGGGTCATTTCAGGGTCATTGGTACCATGTATTAATTACGAACTGGCTTAAGTATTACTTGAAATAAATCAACAGTTTAAGCTTATCATCAAAATACAAGAAAGTATCGAAAGATTCCGTACAGGTAGGCCGGTCGAAATGGAATGACAAATTACCATTGAAGGAAAAGAAGGGGAAAAAAATTAAAATAATCAAACAGAACAGGAAAGAACAGCAGTACAATCAAGTATAAATATCCTTCACTGAAATTCTTGTTCATGGATTGGTCAAGAAGAGGTCATGTGATCAATCATTAATAGACTAGAAAAGAAATCCCTTCGAGAGAAAAAATAATTTCTGTTACGTCACATTTTTCAGAGTAAGATTATGATTTTTTTGCTATTTTCCCTCCGACTGATCCTTATTCCCTGAAATAATTTCTCGTGACGTTTAGAGCGAGCAACAAGTCGTCTCCCCCGGCCAACTAACAAATGGGACATGGCGTTCACCAATTAAATTTCGCCGAGCCTGAGTGGCAAAAATTATCTTGACCCAAGTGTAAATGGGTAAATGGAAATTATTGGGGGTAATAATAATCACAGGGCCCACAGGAAGAGCAGTATTAATACTGATGTTTCTACCCCGACTAAGTAAGACCTAATTAATAGTAGTATTATTTAGGACATGGGTAATGATAAGGCTTAAATACAATGAAAATGTCAGATCAAGGCATTTAATAAAGAAATAAAAAGTTACAAGTACGGGAAAAATATAGCAGTCACAGGGCGCTATGCATTATATATGCGCAATTAATCAGAATTAGAATAAGACTATATAAGGTTTCAGTCTATGCAAGTCTCGATGCAAAAGATATAAGAAAAACTGTATCAAGAAGAAATATAGAGTTATTTATGGTTTGCAAGATCATTCATGCATGAAAACTCGTATTAAAGGACATGGGCAATTATTCAAGGGGGAATTCCACAGAAAGTTGGCTTGGTTGAAAGCAGAAAAGTCAGAGAAACATATTAGTCAATGTTTGAAATATATCTGACGAAGAATAAGGAACTTACGAAGTTTTGTAAGCTGGGATCATTAATGATATGGAGATCATCGTACTGGCAATGCGGTCAAGATGTATGATGTCATACATGGAGTACTTTCCTATTTTTTTTTTTACACATAAATTAGTCAAAATATCCCTTTTCTACAATATTATGGGGAAACATTTTTTTCACGAGGGCATGTAAAATATTTTACCTACAATGCACCATGGACAAAAAGTATATTCTATTATCAAAATTGACAAAGGGGTATATTTGATAAGTTTTGGTACATACCAAATGAGAGAGTTCTCCAAGTATGCCATCACACATATTGTCCGCATTGCCAAAAGGAGATGCCCAATTAGTGATCTCAACATTCAAACATCCATAAATTACTTATTCTTTGTTCGATTTTTTTTCAAACTTTCTCTATTCTGATTCTTTGATTTTTCTGCTTCTACTCAATCCAAGTTTCCAATAAGGGTTAATTTTCCTTTAAGCACAAGTAATTTTTGATGTTTGAATGTTGAGAACTGCATCCTTTTGACCACTCTAAATCTATCTTTCGAATTTCAAGATGATCAATGGTGCGAACTACAGCATATTGGCTTTGCGTATATAAAAGTGTAATTTTTGAAGAAACGTCAAGACGTTTGAAAGAAAACGTCACCGAATGCCTGTGTGGTTATATACTGCACATGGTACCATTGGAAAGGATATTTCATTGCCGTCATTTTCAGGCCATTTTCATCTTTGTCTGACTACATTTCAAAGCGTGTTACGCATAATGTAATACATAGTCATTAAGGATATAATGTCACGTTTGACCGATTTTCAAATTCGGCTTCGACATGCCCTGCGTTTGACCATTTCCAATGTACCTGTCAAATTTCAAGGCAATGAACGATCAGAAGGGGGCGAAAGGAGGTCTGAAAACTGACGTCATAATATCCAATAATTGTAATAATTGGGCGGAAACCGTGTAAAACCCGTATTGCGACATAACTTAAATTGCGATTAATTTAAAATTGTCTGTGTGACCATATACCGTGCATGGTATCAGTGGAAGGGGAATTTCATTGCAGTCGTTTTGAGAAGGTTGAAAATTGCGCGTAATGTAATACAAGCAAGTAATGCATTGTAATGTAATGCATAGTAAATCACTTCGCGATGGCGTTTGCTGTTTTTACCGAATTTGGCCGACAGTTGTCAGGTATATAGATAAAAATACTTACCAAGTTTCAAAGACCTAGGTATAAAGTTCGAAAATTTGGAGAAAATTGAAGTTATTTCGGCATTTACGTGAATATCTTGATTTTGCTGAACGATTTTTTGCAAAGTCGGTCAATTGTAAGGAATATATTTTTTTGCCTATATTGAATTTGTTATATGGAAGTTAGATATGAAGTTTTGAAAACCTGTCCAACTTGACACGTTTGACTTGAAGTTCTGCAAAGAACTGCTTGGTTTAAATAAAGGAGCTCACAACTGCATGGTTTACGGTGAACTAGAAAAAAATAGGGCCATTCGAATGTTAATGTTCTGGTATCGTCTCCTAAATGGAAAATCATCTAAGCTATATCAAACATCATGTACAACTTTGAATTTTCCATCAAAATTTCGAAAGACACGACCAAATGTCTTGGATTCTCAAAGTGAATAATATTCTTGATAAATTAGGTCTTTCTGACTTGTGGGAAAATCAAGCCATCAATTTAACTTTATCGACTTTTAAAAGCAGTGTAAACCAAAAGATTCAAGATGTAACTAAGCAGGAGTGGCACAGTGATGTCGAGTTAAACCAGCAAAGTACTATTTATAGAATTTTTCAAACAGAGAGATTACTTGATTCACCTTAATGAAAATAATTTAAGAATTGTCTGTAAACTTTCTTTGAGTTCAAACGTAAACAATACCTCAAGAGGTATTACTGGAAATACCCTAACACATTTAAATTCAATTATTTTTTTTAAATTCCAGTAAAAAATGGACACTGTCAAAAGTTTCAAGGTTTTGTATAGAGGAATAATGTCTTATTTCATTAGATATCCAACAATGTTTTTGGGAATGGTTGGGTTGTCGTTTAAAACATACAAATTCGATGGTTGTTAAAATTCTACATGATTTCAGTGCCCCTTACTGAAAGGACTCCTTTCAATTGGTTTATCATTCATATTCTTTATGTTCCATCGGTAATTTACCTTTACCAAAACCACATACCGATTCATGTCGTAGAATGTTTTCATATCGTGGGGCAGCGCATTTTAACGTCTTACCTTCTATTGTAAAATCATCTTTAAATTATAATGAATTCAAGAGGGCACTAGAAATCTCCATGCCGCGCAATGCGAATGTATACCCCGGCACTGGCAGCGATTTTTGCGTCATGCTTTTGTTTGAAGGAGGGACAAAGAACCTCCCCCTGCCCTCCCTCAAACAAAAGGATGACGTAGAGATCGCCACCAGTGGCCCGGACTATTGTCAACACTAGGAGCAGCATCACCAAAACAATATGTGTGTAGATAAGAGTATAATGCATCTCTATAGAAATTTAAAAGAAATTTATCAAGAAATGTGACCTGCAGAGCGCACACAATATATCCACTAAAATATGACTTTTGACCCTATAAAAGACGGAACACTGGGGGCTGCATCACCAAAAACTGTAGAGGTCTAGAGTAAACTATAATGGACATCTATACAAAATCTGAAAGAAATCCGTCAAGAAATGTGGCACAAGAGACATATGACCTTTGACCCTATAAAGAACGGAACGATGAGGGCAGCATTATCAAAAAGTATAAATATGTAGACTGCACTGAGATACATCTCAATACAAAATTTGAAAGGAATCCGTCAAGAAATATGGTCTGCAGAGCGCACACAAGACGTCGTCCGAAATATGACCTTTGACCTTATAAAAGACGGAACACTGTTTGCAACAGCACCAAAAGTTAAAGATGTGTAGATTTGACCAAGATACACCTCCATACAAAATTTGAAAGAAATCCGTCAAAAAATGTGGCAGTAAGAGCGCACAAAGGGACAAATGACCTTATAAAGGACGGAACAATAAGGGCAGCATCACTAAAAGGTAAAGATTTGTAGATTGTACCAAGATACAGCTCCATACAAAATTCGAAAGAAATCCATCAAGAAATGTGGCCTGCCGAGCGCACACAAGACATCGTCCAAAATATGACCTTTGATCTTATAAAAGACGGAACACTGGTGGCAGCATCACCAAAAATTAAAGATATGTAGATTTGACCAAGAAACATCTCCATACAAAATTTGAAAGAAATATGTTAAGAAATGTGACAGTAAGAGCGCACAAAAGGGAAAAATGACCTTTGACCTTATAAAGGACGGAACAATGAGGGCAGCGTCACCAAAAAGTAGAGATGTGTAGATTATACAAAGATACATCTCCATACAAAATTCGAAAGAAATCCATCAAGAAATGTGGCCTGCAGAGTGCACTCAGGCCAACCTCCAAGGTATGACCTTTGACCCTATAAACGACGGAACACTGGAGGCAGCATCACCAAAATCTATAGGCTTCTAGATTATACCAAGATACACCTTCATTCCAAATTTGAACAAAATCCCTTGAGAAATGTGGCCTATAGAGTGCACACAAGCGTGCACACAAGACATCTATCAAAATATGACCTTTGACCCTATAAAAGACGGAACACTGGAGGCAGCATCACCAAAATCTATAGGCTTCTAGATTATACCAAGATACACCTTCATTCCAAATTTGAACAAAATCCCTTGAGAAATGTGGCCTATAGAGCGCACACAAACCATCCACAAAAATATAACCTTTTACCCTATAAAAGACGTAACACTGGAGGCAGCATCACCAAAAATTATAGGTGTCTAGATTTTACCAATATACACCTCCATACCAAATTTGAAAGAAATTCGTCAAGGAATGTGGCAGTTAGAGCGCACAGAAGGATGTGACACGACGGCGTAACGCTGCTGAATCCAAATTAAATAAACACATGTTGAAAAGTATCTCCCTCTGATAAATGAAGAATTTAAAATTGATGACCAACAGGGTGGGTGAGGGGTGCTGGGGTTTGTTTTGGGGTGGGTGGGGCATATTACCGTTGGTATGTTAATCATTTAATTTGTGATATATTATTTTCTCTCGTTTGTTTTATCCTATCAACTGGACCCCTTGGTAGAACAGCTGTGCTGCAATAGCACAGCTGAGCAGGGCGATCCTTCCAATATTATTTTCTCATGTTATCATTTATGTTATCATATATATGTTTTATATTTGGTAAATAAAATAAAATAAAATAAAATACTATAATCTTTGTCGTTACCTTGATAAAATTTTACAATTTGTACAATTTCAGGCAGTGCCTGCATTATTCTCCATTCTGTTTTTATTTGTATTTTGTTATGCTTTATATATATTTGTTTGTAATTATATTTTTATTTTGTACATACTTATACTCCCATACCCCGTGCGGGTCGTTGAGTCATAATAAACTAAAATCATTCTGGCGCGCGCGCATCATGGTGCGCAATCTATGAAAGCGTATAACGGTCAATTGTACTAAAATGACCTTTATCTGCACATGCGCAAAGTGTAATTATGAACTGACATATTGCTAGTTTTGAAACCAATACTAGATCATCCACATCCCACTCCTCCAATGGGTTCATACGAGTATAAAAGCAGAGGTTACATTAGGTACCTAATCAGGTCAATTGTCTGCCAGCTGTCTTCGCAGATTCTTTGAAGGTTGAACCAATAATCACCGTCTGCACGTTTACGCCTAAGGTAGTCACCCACCTCTGTAGACTCTTGTCGGTCCCTAGCATTGGCAAGGAACCCACCTTCTTGGCTACATCTCTACAAACACATGTACAAAAAATACGATGATAATGATGATGAAGACAACAACAACAGCAACAACAATAATAATTATAATAGTCAGGATTGGCATGATTTAAATCAACGTGATTTAAATAGTTTTGATTTTTTTCTAAATTGCCGATTCAAATTTTCAATTTTTTTGTTGATTTTTTTGATGCGACAATAATTTTTACTTTTTTTCTATAGGAGTAATATATAGGGCTATGATTTTAAAAAATCAAATAAATCGATATAATTAAAATGAATTGTATTTCTAAAATTTATTTTTTAACATTTTTTCCCACCCTGATAATAATAACACTAATTATAATAGTAATCATCATCATAAAAATGATAATTATAATGATGATGATGATGATAATATTCAGTTCTAGTATGGCACACATCACATATTTATCAATGTCTCTATCATGCGCTTACAATGAGATTTGGATTCTTACCCCGGCTGTAGCCTAGCTACTTTAAAGAGATTCGGTAACTTTGTGCAGGCTTGATTTAAAATTTTTTTGAATTTTGATATCTGTCTTGTATAATGATGTTCAGAAGGAAAAATATAGAGCCAGGCATAGAAAGGTTTTCAAGTATATATAATGCTATTATTAAGATATCTATAACTGAATACTCCCATTTACGAAAGCGTATGGCCATACGCTTTAGTCTAACACTGAGTCTATGGGTGAAAATGAGTCTGGCATTTCCGGTCACTTGCATATGTTTACTTTTGTGAAGCACATGATGATTGTGAAGTGCTTTTTTTTTTCCTGGGCTTCATTTTTACACCATATTACATACACTGATAGCACATAAGACCAGGCAGCTCAGATTTTATCAAGCCTCTACAAAGTTACCAGATCACTTTAACGAAGGTGCTGAAGCATTCAAGGAATTACTTCCTATCGGTAAACATTTGATGGAGTGTGGCAAATGTATAAATGTCTTGCCAAAGGACGTTAGTGCCGTTTCAAGGATTTGAACCCTGAAACTTGTGATCATTTCAAACCCTAAATAATCACCCGATACGTTTTGAAAACATGCAGTGAGAAGATATTCTTTTAGGTCTTCTGGGAAATGGGCCTAGGTTCATGAAATGCACTTGTTTTGTGCTGCTGACTGAGATGAAAATTCATCATTCACTAAAATCATTTTTAATGGTTGCTGATCGAAACAAGATATTATCATTCACTAAAATCCTATCACATTATGATATATCGTTAATATGCGGTTCCAAAGAGGTTTGGAAATCACTAAAGCAAACCAGTGCCCCGACCTAAAAATAGTGCAATTGATTTGAATCGATCGCAAATGTAACGTCTTTTCAATGCGATTCTCTGATTACATTTTATTATTAGTTTTTTTACTATAAAAAATTCTGTATCTGCCTTTGGAGTGGTTCTATAGATCTAGTTGGAAGAATGTTTTACCTTGCATGCAGATTCAAAGAAAAGCTCATCCTCAATCAACTTGAAGCACCTGTTTCCGAAGGCTTCGAATCCACTGGCACAGGTCGGTGTGGCCGCTACTTCGACTAAATAAAGAAATTGGGAAGAAGTTACCTCACTGTCAACTCTACATCTCCAAAACGCGTTTAGATAAATTGAGTTCTCATCATGCGATTGCATTGTGAAATAAAACTTGGAGAGCCTCTGATTACTTGAAGCAATTCAGAAAGGCTTATCATGTAATACATAGGAATTGGTTAACCCTTTAAAGACAATTAACCACATTTTGTGGTTTTGGCTCAATAACCTTTGATTCAGAGTTCAAAAAAATAAACCAGATGCATGAGTAGAAAGAGAGAAAAATTCTGCACATACTGTGTCCATTTTTGTTGCATGACCATATTGCCTTTGTTGCCAGGAATTTTAAAAACGAGAATAAGCTATAAAATCCTTAAATTGGCAACACATTGAGAGATTCAAAATCATTGTTTTTTGTCAAAATTGGCAACTTTTTCAACTTTCGATAAAGTTTTTAACTATGTATGTTTGGTTTCAAGGACATAACATTTTATTAGAACCACGTAGCTTAGAAGAAAAAATATTTTTTGTTGCCAATTTGAAGAATGATTCGTGATCAATTTAGCCCTTAAATAATTCCTGTCCTGAAAGGGTTAACACTGTGAGGTTTTTGAATCATCAAAATGAAAAAAAATTGACTCAGTGTTGCTAAAAATCACATGCACTACATTAGATGAAACTTGTCACTATTGCCTCCCCTGTACTTACTTTACATTTTTGTATCATGATCTATGATCTATTTTGTTATGCTCTTTTGGGGGGATATATTATGACTTATATTTCTTGTTACTACCTACTTAATATATTTATGAATTCAGGTAGATAAAACAAAAGACTAAATTTCAAAGTTTTGAATGTACATTTTCCTTAGATATGCATGTATATCATAATATAATATCTTTCAGGATACTATCATAAATTATTATGAATTCACTGCCCATATTGTGCATTGTATTATTTGTGTATTTACTTTCCATTTGACATATGTTATACTTCTGTGGTACACTCCAAATTTTGTTATAATTATGTATGATACACTCTATCATAATTATGTTTATGAACAGAATATATCAATGATGTTTGATAAAATTCAGTGATGTTTAATAACATTCAATCAGTCCATTCAATTCATGTACTGTACATAATTGGGTATGTGGGACTATACCGAAACGTGTGGCGTGAAAGTTTGATCTAAACTTTTCAGCTAGTTATGTCACATTGCGAATATGGGGAAGAGGGATCCTTTCCAGGGAAATTTCTTGTATGATATTCTTCCGAAATACCATAAAAAGCCGGAACGAGAAAGCTCACAAATAATGTTTCATCTTTACCAGAACTCAACCTCTTTAACCCTTTCAGGACAGGAATTATTAAAGGGCTAAATTGATCACATTTTGTTCTTCAAATTGGCAATAATAATATTTTTCTTTTAGTGCCACATGGTTCTAATAAGGTGTGATGTTTTTTAAAAACAATATTCATGGTTTACAATTTTGTTGAAAAGTTTAAAAATTGCCAATTTTGATGAAAAACAATGATTTTGAACTTCTCAATGTGTTGCCAATTTAAGGATTTTAAAGCTTATTCTTGTTTTATAAATTCCTGGCATCAAACGCAATATGGTCATGAAACGAAATACATTAGTATGTGCAGAAATTTTTGCTCTTTCTACTCATGCATCTGGTATATTTTTTAGAACTCTGAATCAAAAGTTATTGAGCTAAACCACAAAATGTGGTCGATTGTCTCGAAAGGGTTAAGACTGTGTGTGGGTGGGTGAGGATGTGTGTGTGTGTGGGTGTGTGTATGTGTGTGTAAGTGTGTAATTATTCATGCATATCATGTAGCTCTGTGGACTAGTCAGTTCTCGGAGAAGACCATGATTTTCTGGATGTAGCATGTTCTGAAACTAAACTGAAATTGATGTATTATATGTTTTAACTCATGTGGCCAGATTGTTTTATTTCCCACTGGATTATCGGGGTGGATGTGTCAGCATACATAGCTGCTGGAAATGGGTAGGCCTATACATGAACATCTATGAAAAAAAAAAAGAAGAAAAAAAGTCATTTTTTTTTTTTTTTTAATGAAATGGATGTAGCACATTTTGGAAACAAACTCTTCAAATACGAAGTATTGAACAACGTCATAGACTTTATGAAAATTAACAAACTCTTCAAATACGAAGTATTGAACAACGTAATAGACTTTATGAAAATTGATTTTCTTCGGGCTTCTAGTTGGCCTGAAACCAGATAGATTTATAATAAACGCTCGACAATTAGTAATAATACATGTCCATCCAACCAGTAAACAGATATAGCTTTTTCAATTACCGCCTCTACGACCTTAATCACCATACCCATTATATTAAACACGATAAAAACTACTTTCGAAAAATAAACTTAAGGGCAATTTCAAAGGCCTATTGTACTGCCCATAGAAATCTTGTTCGGATTACGTAATACGCCATTGTAATGTTCGCACATTTCTAAAGGTGGTAGACAGGGCTATTGAAATTGTCTTGAGTTTATTTTTCGAAAGTAGTTTTTATCGTGTTTTTAATGATTTAAAGAGAACTCACAACACTTAAAAAGTGTCTGAAAACTAATCTTTTTCTGATTGTCTTTAATATTCTTCTTTGTTTGTACTCGATGTAATTTTGTTCGTACCATGTTGTATTTGAGGGTTTTTGTTTTTGTTACGCGCTTTTTTTAATTTCATGAATAGGCGGTTTAGAAATGCATTATAAGTTTCTTTCAACTACCTATGAAAGCTAAATAAGGACAAATTAGGTCGGGGTTATCCAAGTGAAACGGAACTACCGTATAACGCGTATGATTCTACTCCGATTGCATTAAGCCATTTCGTAATTACAATTTGCGCATGTGCAGATAAAGGTCATTTGTACCGAGTACAATTGACCTTTATACACTGTCATTTTGTACGCACCACGATGCGCGCACCATTAACTTGTTAAACAAGTAGCGCGTCTACCAACATAAATGCGCATGCGCGTACAAATAGGGTCATTTCAGGGTCATTTGTACCATGTACTAATTACGAACTGGCTTATTACAATTCAAGGGATTTCTCTCCCCAAAATTTGGTGCCCAGAAACATTTCATTGATGAAGATAACGTGGATTTTGTAAATGGATTTATAGGACGCTTGGGTCACCTTGGCGATATACACAGGGTCTTAACTGCGCAATCTCCATAAGTGAGTTCCGTCTACCTTTGCAGCACCCCTCTGAGAAACACATTTCCGCAGTTGTTTTATTTCCAAACAAACAGAAAAGTTCAGATAATTATGATCTTGTCGGTCATTTCACATTGTAAATGATGTTAAGTATGACTTGTTATAATGTCAGTATTGGAATTTATGCTCAGAGTTTGGCAACAAATTGACTGTCCGGTAAAAAAAGAAAGCTTTTTATCGTACGCAAATTTGCATGATTCTATTGTTTTGACAGTCTTCGCTGTCACGGATTTACTGCTTGAAAGTTTGTGCACTTTTTATTATATGAGCATTTCCTTCGTATGTTAGCGACTTAAAGGGAAAGTTCACCCTGAAGATTACTTGAGTTTAAAAAATGCAGAAAAAATAAAGAAAAATATTGGCGAAGGTTTGATGAAAATCGGTCAAATAATAAAAGAATTATGAGTATTTAAAGTTTTGGATTCGTGACGTCACATGCGAGCAGCTGCCCATTGGTCATGTAATAAATATTCCATATATTCGCATTTTTTTTTACGTTCCACTATAAATTGATATTGTTTCTTTTCAGAATCTAGGACTGAATAACATTTCTGACAATATATCAAATGCACAGACGAAAATATTCTAAATTTTCTGAGAAAACTGTATTTTATGGAATATTTATCACATTACATCATGGAGGAGCTGCTCGCATGTGACGTCACAAAATCAAAACTTCAAAAGTCCATAACTCCGTTATTCTTTAACGGATTTTGTCCAAACTTTCGCCAATATTTTTCTTTATTTTTTCTGCAATTTTTAAACTCAAGTAATCTTCGGGGTGAACTTCCCCTTTAAGCTTTCATGGAGAAACTTTTATGTACGAGAAAACAGCGTTAAAGACTCCGGAAATAGGTTAACGCATCATACATTCTTCAAATGTTTATTGCTCTTTTACATACATGTACCTATATAATCCTAATAACATCCACCTCCTCGTTAAGGGCTCGCTCGATCGTTCACATATGAAGCGGCACACAGCAAAACCCCCCCCCCCCCCCCCCCAAAAAAAAAGACAAAACAAAACAACAAAAAACGCGGCGGGTTTTGTGTATTAAAGGATAATGAAACCCAAAATTTGTATGCACTTTAACAGAAGTAGAAAATTCTTAGAAGCATATCACTGAAAGTTTGAGGAAAAACGGATAAAGAATAAAAAAGTTATGAAGATTTTAAAAACCTAAAATCGCTATATGAAATGGGCAACATACTGATTATGCTAATGAGATGTTATGACGTTTTTGTGCTCTCTCTTTATAGGTAATAAATAAGAAAATTATCAGATTTCAGCTTTTAAACAGAGAAAATTGAATTATCAACACTGTGCTTGAAATATATTGTGAGGAATAAATTTATGAACACCACCTATAATACAGAAATCAAATTTTCTAAGATATATTCAAGGAAAGTGGATTTTTACAACATTATTTGTATAAGGCAATTGGAAAGTATAGCACATTTACATCACAGCATGTCATTAGCATAATGAGGACACTGCCGATTTCAGATCTCCATTTATTTCGCGATTTTAGGATTTCAAATATTCATAACTTTTTATTAGTTGTCCGTTTTCCCTCAGCCTTTTACTGATATGCTTCTTTGATTTTTCTGCTTTTATTAAAATGCATTTATTTTGGAGGTTTCATTCTCCTTTAAATGAATGGCAAGTGGTGATGTTTGACGCAACAAAAGGTCCTACGCGTACTCACTTACTTGCGGTTTTTTGAGGCGGTTGACCGCTTCATATTGAACAAGCCTTTAGTGATTTAGGACTGAACGTAGGTTAAGTCACAATAGGAAAAAGGAATGAATGAATGGATGTCGTTATCTTTATTCAAAGCTTAAAGAAGACGTCCAATAGTGAATGATGAGTTTTTAGTTGCGTACATGTGAAATGCAGTATCACAAAATTATATTGGTAAAAATCACCTAGAATACATCATCATGAATAGATATAACTTATTATAAAACGTGTTCAAGAATGTAGCCATCCTGATTGGTCAAATAACACCACGTGACCGGGCAAAAAAAAGTACTAACGCACGGCGAGGGGACTAACGCACGGCTAATCCGGATCAAAAGTGAAAACACTAAGATTGTAGACCCGTTTTATAAAACTATTAATACATGGTTGTGAGTTCGTGCGTTAGTGCGATCCGGCAACACGCAGGTTTTTATTGTGGTGTCTAACACACTCCGCTACGCCTCGTGCGTTAGTACACCACGATAAAAACCTTTGTGTTGCCAGATCGCACTAACGCACTTCCGACCATGTATTAATAGTATACTAGTATACTTAAATAGGGTTCAAAACACAATTATGTAAATCAGGCAAAGTTTCTGAAAGTGAGAGAACGAAGACAGTTCCCAACTCTGCTTATATTTACCTCCCTATGATGATGATGTATTCTAGGTGATTTTCACCTATAGTTATAATTTTTTGTGATACTGCATTTCACATATATACGTAACTAAAAAGTCATGATTCACTAATTGACCTCTGCGATGTACCTTTGACCTACCCATTCCAAGACGTTTTCAGTTCAATCTTCCTATAGGAAACATACTAGTAACATGTTTGAAGTTCATGGCACAAATGGTCCTTGAGATATCGAGATAACGAGGACAAAAATACTAAAGACTCATAATTTCATGTAAATTGACCTTTGAACTGCTAATCCAAAAATCTAATCAGATCGCCTTCCTATGTGATACATACTAGCACAAACCTTGAAGTTCATTGGCAAAATGGTTCTTGAGATGTCGCGATGACGAGAATGCGGGACGGACATACGGACGGACAACCTGAAAATGTCATGCATCCAACACCACCTTTGGTGGGCGGAGGCATAATGAATTCAAGGCAAAAACGGTCATAACAGATGAATATGACCTGCATGACATATAGCTAAGAGTCTGACAGCTAATATATCCTAGATCTAAAATACTCTGCCTTCAAAATTTTGAGATTTGTTTTCTTTCAAAGAAAGTTTATGGACAGGGCCTGTTATTTACCACTGTTATATGAAAATCGAAGTCGTGCACAAAAGGAAAAGTTTTACTTTACCTTCGACAATGATTGTGTAGCTGCCTTTGCAGGAATTGCCTTCTGCGTCGGTAGCGGTGCATTCAATAACACATTCTCCTACTGCTACAGTGAGATCACCGGGCGCTCCATAGTTACATTCAATCGAGACAACACCACTGCCCAAATCGGTAGCCGTAATTTCGGGCGCAGAGACCACAGTAGCTCTATGACCAGCCGGAATAGTGACTGTGATATCATCGGGATTAATGCATACTGGGTCTATATCATCTGCAAAATAAGTGACACATATTCCTTTGGTTAATTATTCATAGCGCACATGTACACATCAAAAAAGAGTCTCCATGAGGAAATGTGGGGGGGGGGGGGGGGGGGCTTAGGCCCGTATTCTGAAGTCTGGTTTAACTTCAGTCTAAGTTAAGCCAGAGCTTTAATTGAACCTGATTTAAACCGCAATCCAGTCTAAATTTCTTTACAAAGTTAAACCACACTAGACTGGAGGTTAAGTTTAACCGGAGTTCAGAATGTGACTTTCTAAAGCTCCGGTTTAAAGAGCAGATTTAGACTTGGTTTAAACCACACTTAGACCGCGGTTTAAGTTAAACCGGAGTTCAGAATACGAGCATACAATAGTTTGCCCATTGATATGGAAATTAAGATGAAGCACTCACACTGAGTTACTACCCGCAATGTAAAGGCTTACCTCCATAATGAGAAATTCACCCTGTCCCCCCCCCCCTTTTCCGTCAAAATGTACGCATAATAAAAATCAAGTTTGTAACAAGCGCGTAATACAGTATCCTAGTATCCATATTACACTAAGATTAAACTTCAGATTTTGAAAATCTGGGTAATCTATCGTAATATGACTTAGCATACCTAAAAGAGCAAGATTCATACGTCAACATGCGTTGTAAATACATCTCACGGTATTGAATATGTATCGAATTACAAGACATGCTTTTTGCTCATTACAGAGGAGATATCTTTATAAGAACATATTGGTCGTGTAATTAGAAATTCACCCTGCTTTTGATGGCATTTTCTGTCAAAATGTACGCATAATAAAAATCAATTTTGTAACAAGCGCGTAATACATGTATCCTAGTATCCATATCATATTAAGATTAAACTTCAATAAGTTAATAGGAGGAAAATAATCCATGTAATAGACTCTAGTATTATTGATGAATAAATTATTCATATATTTGCAAAACGTTCTAAAGTTTGATCTTTCTAACCAACCTGTCCGCACATACAACGTCTGGGTATATTATATGTACGAGCAATCAAGAGAGAGGGAAAAATACTTATATCCAGAATTTATTAAGAGCATAAACAACAGGTATTAAAATAATAATTTTAAAAAATGGTGTAATTAATCATATTAACATCAATAATTGAACGCAGATGATATCAAACAACAACACCATTCAAAATGGTTCCAAGCAGGATAACAAAGTCGCGAACGTACGTGTCTTGCTTGCAGCTCTCTTTTTTTTTTTTTTTTTAATCTCCACTTGCCAATGGCCATTGCTGCATTGCAGCGATTGCGCAAGACTTAATTCCGGTAAAATGCGTGATTCCCTACATGTATTTTTTAAACAATATTAATAGATGTTATGTTATTGGCGATCTGGATTTGGCCTTGGAATTAAATAGATTTGGTTTGATAAACCGGTATCTACTCCGATACAAGCGCCTTGTATCCTATGGAAAAGGCGCTATATAAATCCAAGTATTATTATTATTATTATTATTACCTTATACTCATCCACAACACACCTCCTATCCTAAATACATCTTGAGAAAAACAACACTAATGCCAAACGGATCCATTATAACCTATTGCATGCAGTTCAGTTTCTCCTTTAAGAACGTTTTCGGATTGTCTTTTGATTCATAATGTTTGGAACTACACATTATACATGAGCGGAAAGAGCAAAAATCGCAGAATTGTTTAAAATCCATTTGTAATGCAGTATTGTTCCGTTCATGAATAAGAACGGTTTAATTGTAAATAATCATCAGAGTCTAAATTGGCAAGGCGGGGTGAAATTTATATCCACTATTTTCGTGTATACAAATTGGCAATATTTTCATTCTGATCAGTACATTTAACATACATTTTAATTTTTTAAACTATGTAGGAGTGGAAAGTAAAAATGATTGTTACCCATTTGAGAATAAAAGCTGATTTATTTAGAACTTATGAGTAAACAACTGGTATGGGTAAATGATCTAAGCCAGTGGCGGATATAGGGGGAAAACCGGCCCGTGCCCCCTCTTTTGAAACCTAACTGGCATACCTTAAAGGGGGTACCCAATGCTGAAACAATGTTAGTTCATTTAAAAGATCATGATTTTATTAGCAGAATATCATCTGCCTTAAGTTTTTAAAAAATTCGTGTTGCCAGAAAAATCCCCGAAATATGGTAAGACTTCAGGATATTTTGGCCCCTCAGCTGTGTCCCAATTTCAGCTAGGTAACCACAATGACGTCAAAGTGGTTACCCAGGTTCGCGTATTGCAGATGTGTTGCGCGCTAGACTGTACAAAATGCATTACACCTTGCGCGCATTTTGCTATAATTGCGCGACAAGGTAACCACTTTGACGTCATTGTGGTTACCTAGCTGAAATTGGGACACAGCTGAGGGACCAAAATATCCTGAAATCTTACCATATTTCGGGGATTTTTTGGCAACACGAATTTAAAAAAAAATTTAAGGCAGATGATTTTCTTCTAATAAAATCATGATCTTTTAAATGAACTAACATTGTTTCAGCATTGGGTACCCCCTTTAAGTACACAATGTAAAAAAAATTGCCCCCGTAATTGTGTACTTTTCCGGCTCTGTGCCCCCTCTTTTACAAAATCCTGGATCCGCCCGTGATCTAAGCTTTCAAACATTCTTAGAACAGGCCCTTTTTCCTAAAATTTGTTATCAATAACAACTGCCCCATTTCTATGACAAATTTGCTCTCAGCCAATCAGATTCAAGGATGTCAGTAGTTTAAAACAATTATTGTAACTTGTTATTAGTAACAACACTGTAAAAAATGTTGCCGTTTTTTCACGGGAAATTTCTTGGCAGTCAGGATGCTGGGAATGCCCGTTTTTCCACAGTACATGTAAAATAACAGATTTCCGGGTTTTTTTTTTTGTTGTTGTTAAACAGTAGAAACTTTAATTTCTAGCAGGAAAATCTATGTATATTAAAACGGAACCATGGAAACGATTTGTAATTTAACAGGGTAACTTGTTAAAATATGAGAAAATGGTTTTTTAACAGTGTTTTATGTCGGGCGATTGTAAATATATGCTCAGATTTCCGGTAAACCAACAAACTTGCTGTTGTTTTACAGGAAAAGGACTGTAAAATTGAAATAACGGCAATAACTTGTAATTTCAAGGGCCAGAAAACCTGTAATTTTACAGTTATTTTTTACAGTGAAGTTTTATGAAACAGGCCCAGACCTGCTTATTATTTGGCTGATTGCCTTTAAACTGTCGTTTTTTTCACTCTTTATAATTCCTCTGCTTTTACCCAATGCAACTTATACTAAAGGTCGGATTGCCCTCTAAAATTTTACTTGTTAGAGAAAAATATGGGGAGAGAGGGGGGTGTATATAGCCCTAAGGGTTGAGTCCACCCACTCTGTTTCCAATTCCTAAACTGCAATGGGAGAAGTTTTCGATGATAAACTAATGTTATGCAGGCTCTAGTGAACTTCATACGACAGTCATATGAGTGGACAAGGAACCCTCACAGAATAAAAGAAAGTTAGCTGTTGTAAGACACAAAAGGGACGATTTTCATCATAAGATGTAATTTTAAAAAGGCAATTGTAAGCTATCGTATTCATTAAACCGACAGTGGCGTACCTAGGGATTATGGGGTCCGCTCGCTAGTCATGAGGACCGCTATTCATAATGAGAGCTATTCATAAGGACCGCTATTCATAATGGAGAAAAGGCTCATTATTCATAAGGCTCATTATTCATAAGCACTGCTATTCATAATACAAAATGAGGGTCGCTATTCATAATACGGATTAAGGGTCGCTATTCATAAAAGGAAATGAGGGTCGCTATTCATAACTGAAGAGGGGCGCATTCATAATACGAAATGAGGGTTGCTATACCCTAATACCGTATTATGAATAGCGACCCTTTTGTCCTATTATGAATGGCAACCCTTATATTATGAATAGCGACCGTAAATCCCTATGAATAGAGACCCTCTTCTCGTATCATGAATAGTGATCCTTATGAGTAATGACCCTCTATGTGAACTAGGAATAGCGACCCTCATCTTACATTATGAACAGCGGTCCTTATGAATAATGGTCCTTATGACTTTATGAATAGTGACCCCCTTTCCGTTTTATGAATAGCGGACCTTCCGGTATAGGAACTTTATGAATAGCGGTTATTATGACTAGAGGTCCTTTCCCCGGGACTATATGGCCCCCGGCATGCCCGGGGCAAACAACTCCCCGCCGCACCTACTTCAGCTTAAAAATTAAAATAAGATTAATTCCCGCGTTTAATTCAGGAAATGTGACATTACGTGAAAACAATTTAATGCCTTTACACAGGGATTGGCAGCAAATTTTCATAAATAACTTCAAGCGAGGGAGTAAAGCGACCGAGCTGTAAATTTTTTGAGCAATTTAAACCCTCAAGGATGCAACAGCTGATTCATGTTAATCTTTGAAATAATTTCAAAGGAGCATATAAACCTAGCTTTATAGTTTCTTTCAAATTTCGAACATTGAAAAACACTTCTTCATTTATTTGGGGAGCAAAATCAACGAAAGTCCGAAGAAATATATTCAATGTATTTAATAGGCAATCGAAATTGGAATTTTTCGGTCTTGAAATTTGAACCTTTGTCATTGCAATTCTTATGCACTTCGTCATGTGTTATTGTGCGCGCAAAATTAAACAAGGTTCTTATGAAAATTATACATTAGGTAGCAAAGCAACGAAAGCGAATTACGAACCCTTTAAAACGCTACTTATGCACTATATCATTTACTAGGGGCACAAAATTAGGATATCCGAAAGAAAAAAAATATGCAAGGGAGCAAAGCGACCGAGCATTAGAACATGTTCGCATTTAAAATCCTTCAAAACACTTTTTCCTATACACTATACATTGGATTGGGGGCGCATTTCAACAATAAGGCCACAGTTTTTCTTCCCTATTTCCCCTTTCCATTTCTCTCTTTTGCGTGTTTTGCGCCCCTTCAAGTGCCGCCCGGGGCACGTGCCCCCTCTGCCCCCCCCCCCCCGTCTAAACGCCACTGCAAACCGAAGTGATATGCATACATTGAAAACAAGATATATGCCCCGCCTATATTCAAGTGAGTGAATTATTACCATTCTCTACTTACTGTATGGTATTTTGGGTATTTAGTATGAAACTTCATTGACACTCTACATCCATATTTTGTCTTACAATTAAAGCATAAGTATTTAAAGAACATTAACAATCACATGAAAAATATATGTATATGTAAAAAAATTGTGTTGACATTGCATCAACAATATACAAAATAAACTGAGCATGGAATTGCTTCGACAACATACAAGTCCAAAAAATAGAAAGATTATTTATTTATGCGAATATATAAACAGCGGCGAATCATTTCATATCTCATTTTACATCACATAATTGCCTCAGTATTCTAACGGTTAAATTGCTTTAATAACATAAAGACAATTAAAACATATAGAAAATCGTAATATCAGCCTACTCAGATTTAACATGTTTAACATGTTAATAAACTCAGTTATAAACAAGAAAGGACAACGAATTTCAAATACTTTAGAATGTAATGGTAAAATGTCAACAGATTCTCAAAAGATCGCTAATGCCTTCAGTGCTTTTTTTGTAAATATTGGTTCCAGTTTTAAGTAATCTCGCACCCCAAAGCAATATCAACTTTAGACAATATCTACCTGAACCAAACCCAAACTCGTTGTTTATGTCTCCAGTTACGGATCATGAAATATGTAATATTGTAAAAGCCTTTAAGAATAACATTAACAAGGCCCCTGTTCTAGACGAATGTTCCCCCAAAACTGTTAAAGTTGTTATTGATTTAATATGTAAACCACTATGCCACGTATTTAATGTATCACTTAATACCGGTAAATTCCCAGAAAAATGAAAATAGCAAGGGTTACCCCCATTTTCAAAAGTGGAGTCAAAGAACAAGTTAGCAGTTACAGACCTATTTCAGTAGTCTCTGATTTTTCTAAGATTTTGGAACGTACAATTTACAATAGAACATATAATTTCCTAGAAAAGCATAAAATGTCTTTTCACAAATCAATTTGGCTTCCGCAAAGACAACTCAACACAACTTTCATTCTTGGAACTTACCAACAAAATAATTGATGCATTTGAAGACAATTCATTCGCTATCGGTGTATTTATTGATCTGTCAAAGGCCTATGACACTATTAACCACAACATTTTACTATCTAAACTTAATTATTATGGCATCCGTGGAACTGCACATGATCTTTTTTATCGCTACCTTCATAATCGTCATCAGTGTACCATTTATAATTCTTCTCAGTCTGACTTTAAAGAAATTACATGCAGTGTACCCCAGGGCTCACTGTTTATAGGCCCTCTTCTTTTCATTCTGTTTGCAAATGACATTTACCGATCATCTAATCTATCTTTTATTCTATACGCTGACGATACAAATTTATTATATTCTCATAAAATCTTGATGTTCTATGTAAAACTGTAAACACTGATTCATTGAAAGGTTGCGATTGGTTTGCTGCTAATAAGTTACAATCAACTACAGGGATTGTAACTACATGATATTCTGCAACTCTCCAAAGCCTCCAGATTTTAGCTTTGTACAAATCATACTAAATAATCGCATCTTACCTAGAGGTGAATCTACTCTACTATATTTCTTGGTGTTTTTATAGACAGTAAATTAACATGGAAAATCATATAAATGAACTTGAAAACAAAAATAGCTAAAAACATTGGTGTTATTTAACGCCTAAGTATGTTTCTAACCCAAAAGATATAGCATACTTTATACTGCTCCTTAATTCTCCCATACCTATCTTATTGTAACGTAGTATGGGCAAATACATATCGAATTAATGTTAAGAAACTATGTACACTGCAAAACACGGTTTTACGTATCATATCAGGTTCTCATCCTCGCTCCAGTAGCGATCCTTTATACAAATCTCTTAAGTTGCTTCGCATTCAAGATATGAATAAAATTCAACAGTTTACCTTGTTATATAAATTTCTAAACTCATAATTACCTCTACAATTATGCGGCCTTTTCCAACGTGTATTATGGTACCAGATCAACTGATGAAATCTATATTCCATACACCGTAAACTTATTTTGCATCATTATATCCGTTTCACCGGTCCTAAGCTTTGGAACGATTTACCTGCACCCATGAGAAATTCTGTGTCTCTGTTAAGCTCCAAATGGAAGCTAAAAAGTGTATGATAGCAGATTATAGTTAATGATGCCTTGCTTGATTATGTTTCCAGTATCATTTTGTAAGAATGCCTGTGAATATTTCGATATTGTACTCTCACCGTATATCTTGCCACTGTATTAATAATGCATGCCATACAACTCCATTGTTACTATGTTGCAGTCCTCTTTCTTTCTCTCTACATCAAGTTCTCTATCCTCTTCTCTCCCTCTCTTCTTTTCTTGTATCAATTTATATTGTATTTGTGTATTAAGGCGTACCCGCTACAAGCGTCTGCTTATTGGGATTGCGCCTTCTTCCTTGTATCGCAAGTTAGTTCTTGATTATATTTATACTATGGTCAGGGGTCCTAAAGCTACGCAGGTCCTAAAGCTACGCAGGTCCTAAAGCTACGCACCCGGCAAATACGCGCAATGCGACGCGTTCAATGCGCCAAACTTTTGGTGTGACTAAGCAACGATATTATTATTTACGTTCGCCAAAAAGAATGAGTACTTTTCATTTATTTTTTGGTGATATTATCACTATTTGCAAATTCACGTCAGTCAGCTTAAAAATCAAGATTTGCATTCATTTATTACGTGTGCGTAGCTTTAGGACCCTTTCATTTTTTCGACCAAATTCGACATGGGTATCGACATCGACTTGAAAATTAATGTTATTAAAATTTTTCCGTCGTAATTTTCTCAGGGATTTAATTTAAGAGTATGTAGAACCAAGATATATAAAAGAAATTCGCATAAATCATTGAAAATGTGACTTTTTAGCCGCTGGAAACAAAGTGCGTAGCTTTAGGTCCCCCCATCATACTTTATATACATGTAAACTGTAATATTTGAACAGATGTTGAATGTTGTGAAAATCAATGGAAGAAAATAAATGTTAATGAAATTTTGAATTTCTGATTACTTAACCTCCCTATGCTGATGCCTACCAGTAGATTAGCACAAGTCAAAAGGTTTTTGCGATACTGCGATTTATATGTCGTAATTATCATATATTGACCTCTGTGACCTTTGATCTACATTCCCCAAGATCTTTTCAGTTCATCTTGCTCTGGCGTTGCATACTAGTAACTAGTTTGAAGTTCATGGCTCAAATGATTCTTGAGATACAGAAAACGAGGCCAAAAATCTCAGAATTTTATGCAAACGGACCTCTGTGAACTTTGACCCTTGACTGACTTAGTCTAATCAGTTCGACTTTCTAAAGTGATACATACTAGTAACGAGTTTGAATTCATTAGTCATACAGTTAAATAAATATCATGATGATAATGATGCTAAAACACGCATCATGTCAATAAGTTTCGCGCAATTTGCGTAGCCTGAAGGTCATCAGAACGACAAGCCCTATCACTGGCGTAAATCCCGGGGGTGGGGGTATACCCCCCACTTTTCGGGGAGGGGTGATGGCCAGTACAAATATACCCCCCACTTTTCAAGGAAGAAATAATTTCTATATTAATCAGTTATTGATAAAATTGATAAAAGGATGTTATAGTAGTGAGAATTCCTCCTTAAAATGCAATTAAAATGCTAAAGATTTGAATGTTCCGATATTTCCGATTTTATAATTTTTTTTAATATCAAAATCTCTCATCCATGTCCATTACTAACATGTTTTCCATTGGTACAAATGGGCATTACATCCCCACCTCTTTAATGCACAGTGAATGCAAAATGTAGGCCTAATAAAGCATGGTATTATATAAAGTGTAGAAAACAAGCTGAGATATTTCCAAGTCATGCTGAGGACACGAGGGGACTTCTCGGGACTGTACAGAATTCTCCAAAATGACAGTCTAATACATCTCCTGCAAGTTCATAAATCTTCCTTCAGATCGCATCAATTCTTAAGAGAAATTTTAGGATTATTAAAAATCAGGCGCTGTGGGGTGGGGGTGGGGGGCAGTGTCCCCAGTGTTTGAGGAATTTTGGTATCCTAGAAGTCCCCCCTTTTACATAGGAAAGTGTTCCTTTTACTTCAGATAAGTTCCCCCTTTCCTTTATATTTCTGCCCGTTCCACATTTTTAGAATTTGATTTTATTACCATTGATAATTGCCAGAGGACTATCAAAATCTGAGAGATGCCCCTTCTTCCTTGGCAACTGTCCCTTTTCCTTTGTAAGAAGTGCCCCTTCCCCTACAGTAAGTATAGTTTATGTTATAACACGTGCCCCTTTTTAATCATATAATTGCCCCTATTCTTTCTGATAGGTGGTCCCTTTATTTTATTTCTAAAAACGAGAATCTTCCCTTTTCACCTCTCTTTCCCCTATCTTTCCTTCGACAATTCCCTTTTTAAACATTTGCATCAAATTTACCTATTAATCCCTTTCAATAACTGCCTTTCTTTTCTAATTCTCACTTTTCAGATACAAGAATTACTCCCTTTCTATCTGATAAGTGCATCTTCACCTGTGGCAATGGCCTCTATTCAAATTTGAGAGGTGTCCGTTCTAATTTTGACAAGTGCACCTTCTGCTTCTGCTGAATGACACTAGTTATCTCTGATGAGTGCCCCTTTACACCTCTGATAGGTTCTCCTTAATTCATTTTGACACGGGCTTCTTTTCTTTCTAAGAAAACACTAATTCCTTCTGATAAGAGCCCCTTTTCCATTCTCACAAGTGCGTTTTTTTTCACCTCTCGAAAAGTGCTGATATTCATGTGCAACAAATACCACATGTTTCATCCTCTGATAATTGCTCTTCATAATATGACACATTCCTGCTCCTTTTATTTTCTGATAACTGCCATTTTCGTTCTTTATATTAAAGGGCCCCCTTTTTCCTTCCTGCATATTTTGTGCCTCTAATTTATAGCGATTAAGAGCAATTTTACTTTAATTTCGTCAAGGCTCGCTCGCTACGCTCACTCACATTAATATTTGATATAGTTATTTTACTTATTAGAGGTCTTTTCAAACTCTCATGCCGAAACTGTGTTTAAAAACCTTTCAGAACTGGGTTTTTCATCTTTATAAGATGTTATTGATCACTATGCAACCGTTTTGCTCGCTCGCTTCGCTCACTCGCACATTAATACGTAGGTCATCCAGCTGCAAACTTTGATGCCTAAGTAAATTATATTAGAGCATGTAAGAGAGAAGCATAATTGAAATATCTATGTAATCACAATGTGTAGGGTAGATATGCCAATGCTTAGAAATGGTATATTTTTCCCTTTGTTGGTGCCCTTTTTTTTCCAGAAATGGCCTTTGATTATCGGTGCCCCAAACTTTGCAAATTTCAGCTCAATATTGCGATCATACCCCCACTCCTTGAACCGGATTTACGCCGGTGAGCCCTATACACATGCGCGCACAAGGATCGACTGAGTGATCAGTCTAAACACACAAGAGATTTCATAATTTTCAGCAAAGAAGTATATATTAACATTTCCTTTTTTTCCATATTTCAGTTAGATAATTATTATTAAGTTAAAGTAAGTCAGTGCTATGACTATAACATCTGATTCTTTTAAAAATCATGTAAAAACATTTCTGTTTAATTCTTAATTAATTTCTTCATGCGCCTTGAGCACTCCACAGAGTGGATTTGACGCTATATAAGTTACATTTATTATTATTATTATTATTATTATACAGTTGTCCTCAAAATTATTCATACCCCTTGGAAAATTGGAGATTTTTGCATTTTTCGCACAAATGAAAGGGGAACTGGATGTACTTGCACATCACTTGAATACATTAAGTTATCATCTACAAATGAATGTTGTTTCTGGTTTCAACTCATTTGCATAACAATAGAAAAATTGTTCATACCCTTGGTGATTCATTGTTTTTGTCGATCAACGTGAATCAAATGCTATGTGATTAAAGCTTGTAACCCTTCAGTAAACTGTCCCAATACTTCTGGAGGTCTCTACTGAGATAGCAGGCCAACACCTGGGGCGGTATTCTGAGATTCATTTCATCTCAGATAAAATCTGAGATTTTAAGTCAGTGAGATAAAATACCCTTAAAATCTTTTTAAATCGGTATTCGGAGAACAATTTTAGCGAGATTTCATCTCATCTAAGATACGCCCATTTATATGCGATACCCAATAAGAAATGTCGTTTAATTTCACTTTCATCATGCTCAGCCAATAGAATTGCTCTCTGCCAGTCTCTGGGGCAAGAGAGCGCGAATGCGTTATTTTTACAATTTTCAAAACGCGTGCCTCAAAGCGCAAAAGCGATTTTGCTAGAATTTCCTTGAAAAGAACTGAGATACTTTCAGAGGTTTTAGAACACCATCACAAGCATCACTGCAAGTATGATATTAGTTGACAAAAATCTTGAAATAGAATTCGATAATCATATGAGAATGTTGCTTTAGAAATATAGTCAATACTCAGTATTTTTTTATTATTTTGATCGCACGACTAGCACTATACTTGTCCAAAAATGTTGCACTTTTCATGCGTCCTAGAGATAAAATGGCCCCTACCTTATTTTAAGTTTATTTTATCCTTCCCATATATCTTCGTCTACAGAGTAAAATTTTCATCACAATAAGCTGAAAACTGAATGAAAATAGCAGTATCATAGTCCCGTAACCACTAAGTCAATAACTATACACCCCTTGTTTACATTAAATCTCCTTTAAATTCAAGGAATGCCCTGAAAAACTAGGTGAAGGAATCTCTGGACAACATCCTCAAGGAAATTAAGCCATTGGATACCAGGTAATTGGCCTGCTATCTCGGTAGACACCTCCAGAAGCATTGGGACAGTGTACTGAAGTGTTACAAGCTTTGATCACAAAGGATTTGATTCACGTTGATCGATTAAAACAATGATTCACCAAGGGTATACGAATAATTTTGAACATCCCCAAATTTGTATAACTCACTTTTTCTATTGTTATGCAAATGAGTTGAAACCAGAAACAGCATTCATTTGTAAATGATAACTAAATGTATTCAAGTGATGTGCAAGTTAATCCAGTTCCCCTTTCATTTGTGCGAAAAATGCAAAAATCTCCAATTTTCCAAGGGGTATGAATAATTTTGATGACAACTGTACGTGCAATTCAAATTGGCAACAAGAAATAGTTTTCTTCATGACCATGATGACAAAAGGCAAGCTGATTAATTCATACAATTGGCGGGAATTCTATACAGCCAATATAAGGCAAAATAAGAAAGGTCATACTCTTTTAAGATACATTTTATCTGGTTAGTTTCCACCACAAAAAGCACTTCTAACCAATCAACAAATACACCTTGTCACTGCATGTGAGTCGATATACTTTCCCCATAGAAACACGTGTAATTTGGGTGTTCTAGGTTTTGTGTGGCAACAAAAAAGGCCGTTTTCAAACAAAATTGGCGAGAATGATCACATTTTGATACTCAGCAGTTTCTTTGTTTCTTTAATATTCATATTCTGTTTTAACTGAATTAAACTGTTGAAAAGTGGAAAAGATATAAGTATTTCTAGTGTACAAGGTTCTATGGGGTTCTACGATGAGGGGAGTGCACAGGGGGAGTCAGAGTTATCCATACAGAGAGTCCTGACACTGGAGGTCGCTTCTGATTGGTCAGTCATTTCATGGAGCTTCAAAAAGTTCCCTCTCATAGATAATGTACGTGAAAGGGAATTATAAAACGGGTTCAAGAATGTGGCCATCCTGATTTGTCAAATAACACCACGTGACCGTGCAAAAAAAAAGTACTAACGCACGGCGAGGGGACTAACGCACGGCTAATCCGGATCAAACACTAAGATTGTAAGAAAACACTAAGATTGTAGACCCGTTTTATAAAACTATTAATACATGGTTGTGAGTTCGTGCATTAGTGCGATCCAGCAACACGCAGGTTTTTATCGTGGTGTCTAACACACTCGGCTACGCCTCGTGCGTTAGTACACCACGATAAAAACCTTTGTGTTGCCAGATCGCACTAACGCACTCCCAACCATGTATTAATAGTATACTATTGGGAGCTCCATGATCCGCCATGTTTTAAACAAAGACCGCGTACGCGCATGCTTATTATGCGCGTGTCACAACTCTCTCTATCAACGCGCTCTGGGGGGAGTGATACGCGCGCACGATTAGATAGACTCGTAAAGAATGCAACACACTTTTTGATATGTCAATTGTATTGACCTCTATAACCTTTGACCCGTGACCTACTTACTTCAAATATCTAATCAGCTCGTCT
This sequence comes from Heliocidaris tuberculata, assembly GCA_025618425.1. Lineage (NCBI taxonomy): Eukaryota > Metazoa > Echinodermata > Echinoidea > Camarodonta > Echinometridae > Heliocidaris > Heliocidaris tuberculata. The sequence continues at coordinate 27,296,159 of CM046852.1, read as the reverse complement.
CTTCATGGTAATAGCTACAATACATACTAGTACTAAGTTTGAAGTTCATGCCTCCAGTGGTTCTTGAAATATCACAATAACGTTGCTATACAGTGCGAGTCAGAAAAAATGTCCCACTTTTTAAAAATGTGGGATTGACAGAATGTTTTTAGCATGTATGGATAGAGCATATATTCCTTTGTTGCTTGGTAAAATCTGTTTCAATTTAGCTGTTACAGTTGAGCGCACAACAGCCATTATTTGTAAGGGGTTCAAAACCCATTTGCGCCAAGTCTTATGATAACAGTGCCCTGCCTGAGTTGGAACAACTCAATTATCATTACAAAAGGCTTTCTTGCTCATTGTGCAGTGAATCCAAATCAGGCAATTATCATTACAAAAGGCTTTCTTGCTCATTGTGCAGTGAATCCAAATCCGGCAAGGTGATGTTGATGTTGGCGCAAATGGATTTTCACCCATACACATTAATTTGCTCATATCCAGTAAATTCATTACTGATTCTCCACAAATGTGGTGGTATCAAATAAAAGGGGAAGAGTTAATCTGTCTGACGGTGGTACAAGAAATATGATATATGCTATCATATTTGTAATATAAGCATTTTAAAAAGTGGGACATTTTTTCTGAATCGCACTGTATATAAAAACACCGATTTTCATGGAAATTGACCTACTTACCCCCAAAATCTATAAGATCGTGTCCCTCAAAGAGTTCTTGAGATATCGCCATAGCAAGAGAGCGGGACAGAAGGACGTACAATCGGAAAACATATAACGCCTCCTGTACCATCTTCGGTAGGCGGAGGCATAACAATCATATTACCAATGAGTACATACCCATTGTGCTATCTAAAAACTGGCTAATAGGTACTCACCTACACAGGATGGTAATGGGTCACTCCAAGTTCCTACGCCGTTGTTGTTAACACAGGTGATATCAGGACTTCCATTAAGGGAGTAGCCAGGCTGGCAATCGTACGAACCAGTGTCGCCAATGTTAACCACACCATCGCCACCATCATTCGGTGTTCCGTTTGCATTATTTACGTTCGGCATAGGGTTTTCACAGGTTATCGCTAAAAGGATAATATTTCAGAGAAAAGTACCAAAACGTTACTGTGATAAGAAATAAATTGTCACTAACACTCCAACACTCATTTGAATTGTGTAAACAGCATGCTTTTTCTCATTTTGAAGTAGATGCACCAAATGTGAAGGATTCCTCTTTTCATAGCAGATGAAACAAAGACGTCATGTAGCTGATAATTTTGATAAATGGATAAACACTTTTTTTTAAAGTTTGCACATGGCATCTTTTCCAATTTACATTCAACAATAAATAGGTCTAAGCATAATAAAACGAACACCATTTCAAGATTCGATGTAAAAATAGCTACACGAGCGAATAAGTTACCTATACAGACAGTGGGGTAATAATCCATAAAATAAATCAAAAGGGCTTAATAACCACCATTAAAGAATTCGAATATTTTTTTCTACGCCACGAAGGCAATCACCTACATGGGAATCAGTCCACTGAATAGGAATGAGCATCACTTAGGTAAATTCCTTTGGGGGTGGAGGGGGTCGCCATCCAAGAAATAAAGAGAAAATATTCAAAGCGAAAATTGATTTCAAAATTTAAAGGTAAGTGCATTAAAATAAAGTTCTTGAAGATTTAAAATACCAACATTTCATCCAAATAAATTCAAGTTCCGGCAAATTTTGGCCGTTTATATGCTCCCGCAGTTTAATTTTGAACGTTTTTTAATTAACTTCAAATTGTTTCACTGAATTTTCTCATTTTTACATTTAGTTTAAAAATGCCTAAGCGTACCTCGATTTCGCGGGGTTTCACTAGAAAAGGGATTTTTTTTTTTTGGAGCGTGTTTCATTTTCATTTTCGCCAAAAGGGCATCCACTTCACATTTCGGGAATTCAATTTAGAACATAATTTAAAACCTTACTTTTTAAAGAAACATTCTGCTCGCTTTTCACCATTTCATTCAAATTTTCCAGCTCGAATTTAGATGCTCCTTACACGTTTTTCGACTTTAAAAGTTCGTTATACACTTTTGTATGATACAAGTATGAAATCGCAATCTCCTAAAATTATATTGACTGAGAAAAAAAAATCGTTCTTTGAATGATGATCTACGCCTTTGTTCAGGTTCGCATGAATAATTAAAAGAACTTAATGTTAATTTGGAAGCTAATTTAATACTCTGGATTGTAATAACCTATATCAAATTCATTATTATAATTATCATTATTATAAATATTATTATTAGTGTTTTTATTTTTATTATCATTCATTATGTTTGTCGTCATTATTGCATAACATTATTTTATTAGTCATAAATCAAGTTATACTGATATTTCAGTCCCTAGAACTTCAATCGTATCAGAACGATGTGCATGCAATGTTGTCCGTATCTTTTATTTTGTTGAGAAGTTGACAGGTGAAATATGAATATATGCATGGTAAAACATGATATAAGTTAAGTTGGGAGAAAATAATACATACTGTGAAATTAGGAGATTATAGAATCATGAAAACAAGAAACAAATAACAACAACAACAACAAAAAACACCAACGATTATGATGATGATGGTGATGATGGTAATGGTGGTGGTGATGATGATAGTGGTGATGGTGATAATGATGATGATGATGATGATTACGATGATATAATGATGATGATAATGGTGATGATATAATAATGGTGGTGATGATGATGATATAATAATGATGGTGATAGTGATGATGATGGTGGTGATGATGATGATGGTGGTGGTGATGATAATGGTGGTGTTGATAATGGTGATGATAATGGTGATGGTGATGATAATGGTGATAATGATAGCATATTATTCAATATTATGTAATGCATAGTAGATTGAGGTTTTTGCGCAATAACTTCGCGATGACGTCAGCTGTTTTAACCAAATTTAAGTGACAGTTGTCAAATACATAAATACACATAACCACCAAATTTCAAAGATGTAGGCTAAAGGTTCGCAAATTTAGAGCGAGTTTAAGTTATTTCAACATTTATGTAAATATTGTGATTTTCACGAGCAATTTTCTCAAAGTCGGTCAGTGGTAAGGTATATATCTTTTGATTTAGCTAAAAGGGGTATATCTTGAAGTATCTAAATCAAAAAAGGGTACGGGTTTACCGAAGAATGACGGAGATACGGCCACAAGAAGATAGCCATTTTGAAAAATTTAGAGGGCGCTGTTTATATAACGCATCATTGCAAATGCATGAAATTTGGCATAAATGTGTGCAATGACAAGACAAAGATCCGGTAAATATTTGAGACAAAAAATAATATGAGAAAGTTACAGGAATATTCAATGTTCGGGATTGAATATTTCCAGAAATTTAGCGTTTTTCAATACGGCCGATAGGGTTGAGATTGTATATTGAATCTTCTAGAAAGAAGTTATTTTCAGTTCTCTTTATGTATTTATGAACATAACCATTTCTAGAAGAGACATCATTATTCATATGTGAAAATTGAGTGTACTCTGAAACAGTGAAAGAATCATCTATTGCATATTAAATAATGCACATCCAATAGAGGAAGAACATTCTAGATCATTACATTATGTGTGATGTATACTGCGTGATAATAACAATATAATTCCATGTTGTAACCTGTTTACTATCCTGACCTTTGCATGAACCTCTTTGCATGAACATTTTCTACATCAGGCATATCCCCCGCATACAATTTCTATTAGGAATATATTGAATAGAGAAAAGCACCAAATCACCATTGTGAGAGATATCCAGTGTAGATCAACCCTCACAAAAACAGATACAGAAGAACACATCGCCTCCACGAACTAATTTGATACTTTTAAAGACCAAAGTTTTATCATTTTCAATTTTATCCCGTCCAATTTTAACACATATTTTCCTTCAATTTTATAATTCATCACTTCAATTTTGTTCTGAGAAACTTGAAATTTGCAAATGTCAAAGTTTACTTAGTCATCTGTTATTCAAGTTGGTCAGTGGTCAATCAATTAAAACACTTGTCCATTCATTTTCATCAGATTCCATTTGAATTCGTCTCACCTGAAGTTCCGCTGCAGAATATAATCATTGAAGTCGTCTTTGTGCGATGAATTTCAAAAGAAATTCATTCAAATTTGTCACGAAATATTTTTTGATATCTATGATAACCTGAACATCAAATGTATGCCTAATGCCTTCATATTTGTTGAATATGATTTTAAAACAAATTAAGAGCTCTTCTTCAACTGTTGATAAACAGTCTATATAGCGAGACAAACCATTGAACTAAAACCAGCCAAAGGGCAAGACATATACTTTCTTTCCATAATTCACGTAAATGTACCTCCTTTATGAAAAAAAAAGTATAGGTTTACCCGTTCCATTTTTTCCATTTTTCCATTTACTCTAATCATTGTCTACTTTAATTTCGTCCTGAAAACAATGGAATGTGCAAATATCAAAGTTAATTTAGTCATTCGCCATTCAAGTTGGTCACTAGCTGGGCAATCAATTTCAACACTTTTCAATTCATTCGTCAGATTTCATTCGACTTTGCCTCACCTGACGATCTGCTGTGCAGAATGTAATGATCGAAGTCGTCTTTGTGCAATTACTTACAGAAGAGTTTCATTCGAATTCGTTGGATAGACAGAACATTGAACTAAGACCCTCCAAAGGATAATCAGACACTTATTTTCATAATTCATGTATGTCCCCTAATTTATTGAATAAGATATAATTATGAAAAGGTAAATACAAGCCTTTTATTTGCAAGTGCACTGACAGTTTTACTTTCATGAGTGTTTGTCAGATTTCAATACAGACGGTGATGACGAAATCGATTTGACTTCGACGAAATGGGATGCAAAATGATGAAATCAAAGTGAAGAATCTTCTGGAAGGAAGTTATTTTCAGTTCTCTTTATGTATTCACGAACATAGACATTTCTAGAAGAGACATTATTCATATGTGAAAAGTGAGTGTACTCTGAAACAGTGAAAGAATCATCAATAACATATTAAATAATGCACATCCAATAGAGGAAGAACATTCTAGATCCCCTGTTCTTAAAGTGCGGCCCACGGGCCACTTGTGGCCCGCGAAACGATTTCATGCGGCCCGCCAAAAATATCTGAGTAAGAAGAAAAAAAATCTTGTTTTAAGAACTATGTTGATACATAATATATCATCCTAACTATTGGTAAGAATAAAAGTATTAAATTTCTTTGCTCGCTCGCAAATAGCGTATCATATATATCTGTTCCCTGCCCTACCACATATTATTATAGTTTGGGTTTTTTTTTTTAATCAAACAAAGAAAAAATAAGGAGGGTGTATTCTAAAATCGTTTAAACGTCCTTAGATGTGCCATTCGGGTATGTATGCATTAACGTCTGTGGCGGGGGATGGGGCCTGGAGCCCTCTCCCCCGAGAATATCAAAAATTTTCCTGCGTTCGGGCACCCACCATTTCATTTTTGGGCAGTGAAATGGTCTCTTTGTAATTTTTTATATCGAATCTAAATTAGCGCATTTTGACGACGAAATTACATTTTCACGATTCTAAAGTGTCAATTTTTTTTTGCTCGCAAGCTTCGCTCGCTCGCTCAATGATAATAATAATAATTTAAAAAACAAACAAACAAACAAAAAGAAAGCTAATACACAATGTATTCGGGCAAGATTCGTGAGTCCCATGCGTCTTTGTATGTATATATCATACTCTGTGGACCGCGACGTAATTTCATGAATATTTCTGGCCCTCCTAACAAAATAATTAAGAACCCAGGTTCTAGATCATTACATTATGTGTGATGTACTGCATGATAATAACAATGTAATTACATGTTGTAACCTGTTTACTATCCCGACCTTAGCATGAATCTCTTAGTAAGAGTGTAGCAGTTCAATGAGTCTATAAATAGATCATGGGAATCCCCTTCTTTTGTTTGTAGCAACTAGAACTATGTAGAACTTACTAGTTAGAGAGTTGCAAACCTTCATGAATGTTGTAGTAGAAGGTAGAAAATTCTAGTTAAGGGTTGAGATTGTATATAAGCTGGAAGCATGCAGAAATTTCAGAATTTATACCTAACATCGTGGAGCATACAGTGCGAACATTCTCAGTTATCACCATCTGATATTGATCATATTTTGATCAACCTGTGGAGATAGTCTTGGACCTCATCTTGGACTTTATCTCGGACATCATTCTTGAAATCGTATTTGACATCGTGTTCGACATCCTGTTCGACCATTCTTGACATCTTATTTGACATCGTGGTCGACATTATTTACGCCGTGGTCGACATCGTTATCGAAATCATGATCGACATCGTCATCGACATCGATGATTCAGTGAATTACCTTGGACATTCCTCTCTTGGACCTTCTGGAATCTTATTTAACCAGTTAGACAACATACCATTTGGATTTACATATTTGGGATTATCACTGCGGATTAGCAGCCAACTTACACCTACACTTCAAGAACATTCTGGACTCATACCTTGCATCTATATTCTGTGGATTAAGAGTTTCCCAGCTGAGAAAATTGTAAGTCTCTGCTAGTTTAAGTACATGTACTATATTTGTAAATAATATTTATAATCTTGTTATACCTCATGTCATACTGAATGTGGGTATATAGTTAAAATCAACCATAAATCATCTAAAGTTAATATCTTTTGTTCGATAAGTCACTTTTTCTATTGTTATGCAAATAAGGTGAAACAAGAAACAGCATTCATTTGTAGATGATAACTAAATGTATTCCAGTGATGTGGAAGTAACACCAGTTCCCCATTCATTTTTACAAAAAAAAATATGTAAAAATCTGCAATTTTCCAATAGGTATGAGTAATTTCAAGCACAACTATAGGCTTATATGTCTGAGATGATTTGGTATTCCATCCATGATTTCCGGTGTTACCAACACTTACCCTATACGCTACTTAAAATACTTAGAAATAGGTACTCACCGTTACATTCCGGTAGGTCTCCTACCCACTCTCCTTGGTTGTTCTCGTTAGTGCAGGTGAGATCATTGTTACCGCTTAGGGCATAGTTTTGATCGCACGTGTAGCTACCAGATTGGCCAATCGGAGACTGACTACCGTCAATTACACTAGGTGTTGCATTTGGAACATCAGGCATATCCCCGCATACAATTTCTATTAGGAATATAGTGAATAGAGAAAAGCACCAAATTACCATTGTGAGAGATATCCAGTGTAGATCAACCCTCACAAATACAGATACAGAAGAACACATCGCCGCTACGACTAATTTGATACTTTTAAAGACCAAAGTTTTATCATTTTCAATTTTATCCCGTCCATTTTTAACACATATTTTCTTTCAATTTCATAATTCATCACTTCAATTTTGTTCTGAGAAACTTGAAATTTGCAAATGTCAAAGTTTACTTAGTCATCTGTTATTCAAGTTGGTCAGTGGTCAATCAATTAAAACACTTGTCCATTCATTTACATCAAATTCCATTTGAATTCGTCTCACCTGAAGTTCCGCTGCAGAATATAATGATTGAAGTCGTCTTTGTGCGATGAATTTCAAAAGAAATTCATACAAATTTGTCACGAAATACTTTTTCATATCTATGATAACCTGAACATCAAATGTATGCCTCATGCCTTCATATTCGTTGAATATGATTTTAAAACAAATTAAGAGCTCTTCTTCAACTCTTGATAAACAGTCTATATAGCGAGACAATCCATTGAACTAAAACCAACCAAACATGTACCTCCTTTATGAAAAAAAAAGTTTAGGTTTACACGTTCATTTTAACACTTTTCCATTTACTTTCATCATTGTCTACTTTAATTTTAATCCTGGGAACAAGGGAATGTGCAAATATCAATGTTAATTTAGTCATTCGCCATGCAAGTTGGTCAATGGGCAATCAATTTCAACACTTGTCCATTCATTTTCGTCAGATTTCATTCGAATTCGTCTCACCTGACGATCCGCTGTGCAGAATGTAATGATCGAAGTCGTCTTTGTGCAATTACTTACAGAAGAGTTTCATTCGAATTCGTTGGATAGACAGAACATTGAACTAAAACTATCCAAAGGACAATCAGACACTTATTTTCATAATTCATGTATGTCCCCTAATTTATTGAATAAGATATAATTATGAAAAGGTAAATACAAGCCTTTAATTTGCAAGTGCACTGACAGTTTTACTTTCATGAGTGTTTGTCAGATTTCAATACAGACGGTGATTACGAAATCGATTTGACTTCGACGAAATTGGATGCAAAATGATGAAATCGAAGTGAAGAATCTTCTGGAAGGAAGTTATTTTCAGTTCTCTCTATGTATTTATGAACATAGACATTTCTAGAAGAGACACCATTATTCATATGTGAAAAGTGAGTGTACTCTGAAACAGTGAAAGAATCATCAATTACATATTAAATAATGCACATCCAATAGAGGAAGAACATTCTAGATCATTACATTATGTGTGATGTACTGCATGATAATAACAATGTAATTACATGTTGTAACCTGTTTACTATCCCGACCTTAGCATGAACCTCTTAGTAAGAGTGTAGCAGTGCAATGAGTCTATAAATAGATCATGGGAATCCCCTTCTTTTGTTTGTTGCAACTAGAACTATGTAGAACTTACTAGTTAGAGAGTTGCAAACCTTCATGAATGTTGTAGTAGAAGGTAGAAAATTCTAGTTAAGGGTTGAGATTGTATATAAGCTGGAAGCATGCAGAAATTTCAGAATTTATACCTAACATCGTGGAGCATACAGTGCGAACATTCTCAGTTATCACCATCTGATATTGATCATATTTTGATCAACCTGTGGAGATAGTCTTGGACCTCATTTTGGACTTAATCTTGGACATCATTCTTGAAATCGTATTTGACATCGTGTTCGACATCGTGTTCGATCATTCTTGACATCTTATTTGACATCGTGGTCGACATTATTTACGCCGTGGTCGACATCGTTATCGAAATCATGATCAACATCGTCATCGACATCGATGATTCAGTGAATTACCTTGGACATTCCTCTCTTGGACCTTCTGGAATCTTATTTAACCAGTTAGACAACATACCATTTGGATTTACATATTTGGGATTATCACTGCGGATTAGCAGCCAACTTACTCCTACACTTCAAGAACATTCTGGACTCATACCTTGCATCTATATTCTGTGGATTAAGAGTTTCCCAGCTGAGAAAATTGTAAGTCTCTGCTAGTTTAAGTACATGTACTATATTTGTAAATAATATTTATAATCTTGTTATACCTCATGTTATACTGAATGTGGGTATATAGTTAAAATCAACCATAAATCATCTAAAGTTAATATCTTTTGTTCGATAAGTCACTTTTTCTATTGTTATGCAAATAAGGTGAAACAAGAAACAGCATTCATTTGTAGATGATAACTAAATGTATTCCAGTGATGTGGAAGTAACACCAGTTCCCCATTCATTTTTACAAAAAAAAATATGTAAAAATCTGCAATTTTCCAATAGGTATGAGTAATTTCAAGCACAACTATAGGCTTATATGTCTGAGATGATTTGGTATTCCATCCATGATTTCCGGTGTTACCAACACTTACCCTATACGCTACTTAAAATACTTAGAAATAGGTACTCACCGTTACATTCCGGTAGGTCTCCTACCCACTCTCCTTGGTTGTTCTCGTTAGTGCAGGTGAGATCATTGTTACCGCTTAGGGCATAGTTGAGATCGCACGTGTAGCTACCAGATTGGCCAATCGGAGACTGACTACCGTCAATTACACTAGGTGTTGCATTTGGAACATCAGGCATATCCCCGCATACAATTTCTATTAGGAATATAGTGAATAGAGAAAAGCACCAAATTACCATTGTGAGAGATATCCAGTGTAGATCAACCCTCACAAATACAGATACAGAAGAACACATCGCCGCTACGACTAATTTGATACTTTTAAAGACCAAAGTTTTATCATTTTCAATTTTATCCCGTCCATTTTTAACACATATTTTCTTTCAATTTCATAATTCATCACTTCAATTTTGTTCTGAGAAACTTGAAATTTGCAAATGTCAAAGTTTACTTAGTCATCTGTTATTCAAGTTGGTCAGTGGTCAATCAATTAAAACACTTGTCCATTCATTTACATCAAATTCCATTTGAATTCGTCTCACCTGAAGTTCCGCTGCAGAATATAATGATTGAAGTCGTCTTTGTGCGATGAATTTCAAAAGAAATTCATACAAATTTGTCACGAAATACTTTTTCATATCTATGATAACCTGAACATCAAATGTATGCCTCATGCCTTCATATTCGTTGAATATGATTTTAAAACAAATTAAGAGCTCTTCTTCAACTCTTGATAAACAGTCTATATAGCGAGACAATCCATTGAACTAAAACCAACCAAACATGTACCTCCTTTATGAAAAAAAAAGTTTAGGTTTACACGTTCATTTTAACACTTTTCCATTTACTTTCATCATTGTCTACTTTAATTTTAATCCTGGGAACAAGGGAATGTGCAAATATCAATGTTAATTTAGTCATTCGCCATGCAAGTTGGTCAATGGGCAATCAATTTCAACACTTGTCCATTCATTTTCGTCAGATTTCATTCGAATTCGTCTCACCTGACGATCCGCTGTGCAGAATGTAATGATCGAAGTCGTCTTTGTGCAATTACTTACAGAAGAGTTTCATTCGAATTCGTTGGATAGACAGAACATTGAACTAAAACTATCCAAAGGACAATCAGACACTTATTTTCATAATTCATGTATGTCCCCTAATTTATTGAATAAGATATAATTATGAAAAGGTAAATACAAGCCTTTAATTTGCAAGTGCACTGACAGTTTTACTTTCATGAGTGTTTGTCAGATTTCAATACAGACGGTGATTACGAAATCGATTTGACTTCGACGAAATTGGATGCAAAATGATGAAATCGAAGTGAAGAATCTTCTGGAAGGAAGTTATTTTCAGTTCTCTCTATGTATTTATGAACATAGACATTTCTAGAAGAGACACCATTATTCATATGTGAAAAGTGAGTGTACTCTGAAACAGTGAAAGAATCATCAATTACATATTAAATAATGCACATCCAATAGAGGAAGAACATTCTAGATCATTACATTATGTGTGATGTACTGCATGATAATAACAATGTAATTACATGTTGTAACCTGTTTACTATCCCGACCTTAGCATGAACCTCTTAGTAAGAGTGTAGCAGTGCAATGAGTCTATAAATAGATCATGGGAATCCCCTTCTTTTGTTTGTTGCAACTAGAACTATGTAGAACTTACTAGTTAGAGAGTTGCAAACCTTCATGAATGTTGTAGTAGAAGGTAGAAAATTCTAGTTAAGGGTTGAGATTGTATATAAGCTGGAAGCATGCAGAAATTTCAGAATTTATACCTAACATCGTGGAGCATACAGTGCGAACATTCTCAGTTATCACCATCTGATATTGATCATATTTTGATTAACCTGTGGAGATAGTCTTGGACCTCATTTTGGACTTAATCTTGGACATCATTCTTGAAATCGTATTTGACATCGTGTTCGACATCGTGTTCGATCATTCTTGACATCTTATTTGACATCGTGGTCGACATTATTTACGCCGTGGTCGACATCGTTATCGAAATCATGATCAACATCGTCATCGACATCGATGATTCAGTGAATTACCTTGGACATTCCTCTCTTGGACCTTCTGGAATCTTATTTAACCAGTTAGACAACATACCATTTGGATTTACATATTTGGGATTATCACTGCGGATTAGCAGCCAACTTACTCCTACACTTCAAGAACATTCTGGACTCATACCTTGCATCTATATTCTGTGGATTAAGAGTTTCCCAGCTGAGAAAATTGTAAGTCTCTGCTAGTTTAAGTACATGTACTATATTTGTAAATAATATTTATAATCTTGTTATACCTCATGTTATACTGAATGTGGGTATATAGTTAAAATCAACCATAAATCATCTAAAGTTAATATCTTTTGTTCGATAAGTCACTTTTTCTATTGTTATGCAAATAAGGTGAAACAAGAAACAGCATTCATTTGTAGATGATAACTAAATGTATTCCAGTGATGTGGAAGTAACACCAGTTCCCCATTCATTTTTACAAAAAAAAATATGTAAAAATCTGCAATTTTCCAATAGGTATGAGTAATTTCAAGCACAACTATAGGCTTATATGTCTGAGATGATTTGGTATTCCATCCATGATTTCCGGTGTTACCAACACTTACCCTATACGCTACTTAAAATACTTAGAAATAGGTACTCACCGTTACATTCCGGTAGGTCTCCTACCCACTCTCCTTGGTTGTTCTCGTTAGTGCAGGTGAGATCATTGTTACCGCTTAGGGCATAGTTGAGATCGCACGTGTAGCTACCAGATTGGCCAATCGGAGACTGACTACCGTCAATTACACTAGGTGTTGCATTTGGAACATCAGGCATATCCCCGCATACAATTTCTATTAGGAATATAGTGAATAGAGAAAAGCACCAAATTACCATTGTGAGAGATATCCAGTGTAGATCAACCCTCACAAATACAGATACAGAAGAACACATCGCCGCTACGACTAATTTGATACTTTTAAAGACCAAAGTTTTATCATTTTCAATTTTATCCCGTCCATTTTTAACACATATTTTCTTTCAATTTCATAATTCATCACTTCAATTTTGTTCTGAGAAACTTGAAATTTGCAAATGTCAAAGTTTACTTAGTCATCTGTTATTCAAGTTGGTCAGTGGTCAATCAATTAAAACACTTGTCCATTCATTTACATCAAATTCCATTTGAATTCGTCTCACCTGAAGTTCCGCTGCAGAATATAATGATTGAAGTCGTCTTTGTGCGATGAATTTCAAAAGAAATTCATACAAATTTGTCACGAAATACTTTTTCATATCTATGATAACCTGAACATCAAATGTATGCCTCATGCCTTCATATTCGTTGAATATGATTTTAAAACAAATTAAGAGCTCTTCTTCAACTCTTGATAAACAGTCTATATAGCGAGACAATCCATTGAACTAAAACCAACCAAACATGTACCTCCTTTATGAAAAAAAAAGTTTAGGTTTACACGTTCATTTTAACACTTTTCCATTTACTTTCATCATTGTCTACTTTAATTTTAATCCTGGGAACAAGGGAATGTGCAAATATCAATGTTAATTTAGTCATTCGCCATGCAAGTTGGTCAATGGGCAATCAATTTCAACACTTGTCCATTCATTTTCGTCAGATTTCATTCGAATTCGTCTCACCTGACGATCCGCTGTGCAGAATGTAATGATCGAAGTCGTCTTTGTGCAATTACTTACAGAAGAGTTTCATTCGAATTCGTTGGATAGACAGAACATTGAACTAAAACTATCCAAAGGACAATCAGACACTTATTTTCATAATTCATGTATGTCCCCTAATTTATTGAATAAGATATAATTATGAAAAGGTAAATACAAGCCTTTAATTTGCAAGTGCACTGACAGTTTTACTTTCATGAGTGTTTGTCAGATTTCAATACAGACGGTGATTACGAAATCGATTTGACTTCGACGAAATTGGATGCAAAATGATGAAATCGAAGTGAAGAATCTTCTGGAAGGAAGTTATTTTCAGTTCTCTCTATGTATTTATGAACATAGACATTTCTAGAAGAGACACCATTATTCATATGTGAAAAGTGAGTGTACTCTGAAACAGTGAAAGAATCATCAATTACATATTAAATAATGCACATCCAATAGAGGAAGAACATTCTAGATCATTACATTATGTGTGATGTACTGCATGATAATAACAATGTAATTACATGTTGTAACCTGTTTACTATCCCGACCTTAGCATGAACCTCTTAGTAAGAGTGTAGCAGTGCAATGAGTCTATAAATAGATCATGGGAATCCCCTTCTTTTGTTTGTTGCAACTAGAACTATGTAGAACTTACTAGTTAGAGAGTTGCAAACCTTCATGAATGTTGTAGTAGAAGGTAGAAAATTCTAGTTAAGGGTTGAGATTGTATATAAGCTGGAAGCATGCAGAAATTTCAGAATTTATACCTAACATCGTGGAGCATACAGTGCGAACATTCTCAGTTATCACCATCTGATATTGATCATATTTTGATCAACCTGTGGAGATAGTCTTGGACCTCATTTTGGACTTAATCTTGGACATCATTCTTGAAATCGTATTTGACATCGTGTTCGACATCGTGTTCGATCATTCTTGACATCTTATTTGACATCGTGGTCGACATTATTTACGCCGTGGTCGACATCGTTATCGAAATCATGATCAACATCGTCATCGACATCGATGATTCAGTGAATTACCTTGGACATTCCTCTCTTGGACCTTCTGGAATCTTATTTAACCAGTTAGACAACATAACATTTGGATTTACATATTTGGGATTATCACTGCGGATTAGCAGCCAACTTACTCCTACACTTCAAGAACATTCTGGACTCATACCTTGCATCTATATTCTGTGGATTAAGAGTTTCCCAGCTGAGAAAATTGTAAGTCTCTGCTAGTTTAAGTACATGTACTATATTTGTAAATAATATTTATAATCTTGTTATACCTCATGTTATACTGAATGTGGGTATATAGTTAAAATCAACCATAAATCATCTAAAGTTAATATCTTTTGTTCGATAAGTCACTTTTTCTATTGTTATGCAAATAAGGTGAAACAAGAAACAGCATTCATTTGTAGATGATAACTAAATGTATTCCAGTGATGTGGAAGTAACACCAGTTCCCCATTCATTTTTACAAAAAAAAATATGTAAAAATCTGCAATTTTCCAATAGGTATGAGTAATTTCAAGCACAACTATAGGCTTATATGTCTGAGATGATTTGGTATTCCATCCATGATTTCCGGTGTTACCAACACTTACCCTATACGCTACTTAAAATACTTAGAAATAGGTACTCACCGTTACATTCCGGTAGGTCTCCTACCCACTCTCCTTGGTTGTTCTCGTTAGTGCAGGTGAGATCATTGTTACCGCTTAGGGCATAGTTTTGATCGCACGTGTAGCTACCAGATTGGCCAATCGGAGACTGACTACCGTCAATTACACTAGGTGTTGCATT
The DNA here is from genome assembly GCA_025618425.1 of Heliocidaris tuberculata. Classification (NCBI taxonomy): domain Eukaryota; kingdom Metazoa; phylum Echinodermata; class Echinoidea; order Camarodonta; family Echinometridae; genus Heliocidaris; species Heliocidaris tuberculata. The sequence goes on along the minus strand of CM046852.1, from coordinate 27,280,932 downwards.
TGGAACATCAGGCATATCCCCGCATACAATTTCTATTAGGAATATAGTGAATAGAGAAAAGCACCAAATTACCATTGTGAGAGATATCCAGTGTAGATCAACCCTCACAAATACAGATACAGAAGAACACATCGCCGCTACGACTAATTTGATACTTTTAAAGACCAAAGTTTTATCATTTTCAATTTTATCCCGTCCATTTTTAACACATATTTTCTTTCAATTTCATAATTCATCACTTCAATTTTGTTCTGAGAAACTTGAAATTTGCAAATGTCAAAGTTTACTTAGTCATCTGTTATTCAAGTTGGTCAGTGGTCAATCAATTAAAACACTTGTCCATTCATTTACATCAAATTCCATTTGAATTCGTCTCACCTGAAGTTCCGCTGCAGAATATAATGATTGAAGTCGTCTTTGTGCGATGAATTTCAAAAGAAATTCATACAAATTTGTCACGAAATACTTTTTCATATCTATGATAACCTGAACATCAAATGTATGCCTCATGCCTTCATATTCGTTGAATATGATTTTAAAACAAATTAAGAGCTCTTCTTCAACTCTTGATAAACAGTCTATATAGCGAGACAATCCATTGAACTAAAACCAACCAAACATGTACCTCCTTTATGAAAAAAAAAGTTTAGGTTTACACGTTCATTTTAACACTTTTCCATTTACTTTCATCATTGTCTACTTTAATTTTAATCCTGGGAACAAGGGAATGTGCAAATATCAATGTTAATTTAGTCATTCGCCATGCAAGTTGGTCAATGGGCAATCAATTTCAACACTTGTCCATTCATTTTCGTCAGATTTCATTCGAATTCGTCTCACCTGACGATCCGCTGTGCAGAATGTAATGATCGAAGTCGTCTTTGTGCAATTACTTACAGAAGAGTTTCATTCGAATTCGTTGGATAGACAGAACATTGAACTAAAACTATCCAAAGGACAATCAGACACTTATTTTCATAATTCATGTATGTCCCCTAATTTATTGAATAAGATATAATTATGAAAAGGTAAATACAAGCCTTTAATTTGCAAGTGCACTGACAGTTTTACTTTCATGAGTGTTTGTCAGATTTCAATACAGACGGTGATTACGAAATCGATTTGACTTCGACGAAATTGGATGCAAAATGATGAAATCGAAGTGAAGAATCTTCTGGAAGGAAGTTATTTTCAGTTCTCTCTATGTATTTATGAACATAGACATTTCTAGAAGAGACACCATTATTCATATGTGAAAAGTGAGTGTACTCTGAAACAGTGAAAGAATCATCAATTACATATTAAATAATGCACATCCAATAGAGGAAGAACATTCTAGATCATTACATTATGTGTGATGTACTGCATGATAATAACAATGTAATTACATGTTGTAACCTGTTTACTATCCCGACCTTAGCATGAACCTCTTAGTAAGAGTGTAGCAGTGCAATGAGTCTATAAATAGATCATGGGAATCCCCTTCTTTTGTTTGTTGCAACTAGAACTATGTAGAACTTACTAGTTAGAGAGTTGCAAACCTTCATGAATGTTGTAGTAGAAGGTAGAAAATTCTAGTTAAGGCTTGAGATTGTATATAAGCTGGAAGCATGCAGAAATTTCAGAATTTATACCTAACATCGTGGAGCATACAGTGCGAACATTCTCAGTTATCACCATCTGATATTGATCATATTTTGATCAACCTGTGGAGATAGTCTTGGACCTCATTTTGGACTTAATCTTGGACGTCATTCTTGAAATCGTATTTGACATCGTGTTCGACATCGTGTTCGATCATTCTTGACATCTTATTTGACATCGTGGTCGACATTATTTACGCCGTGGTCGACATCGTTATCGAAATCATGATCAACATCGTCATCGACATCGATGATTCAGTGAATTACCTTGGACATTCCTCTCTTGGACCTTCTGGAATCTTATTTAACCAGTTAGACAACATACCATTTGGATTTACATATTTGGGATTATCACTGCGGATTAGCAGCCAACTTACTCCTACACTTCAAGAACATTCTGGACTCATACCTTGCATCTATATTCTGTGGATTAAGAGTTTCCCAGCTGAGAAAATTGTAAGTCTCTGCTAGTTTAAGTACATGTACTATATTTGTAAATAATATTTATAATCTTGTTATACCTCATGTTATACTGAATGTGGGTATATAGTTAAAATCAACCATAAATCATCTAAAGTTAATATCTTTTGTTCGATAAGTCACTTTTTCTATTGTTATGCAAATAAGGTGAAACAAGAAACAGCATTCATTTGTAGATGATAACTAAATGTATTCCAGTGATGTGGAAGTAACACCAGTTCCCCATTCATTTTTACCAAAAAAAATATGTAAAAATCTGCAATTTTCCAATAGGTATGAGTAATTTCAAGCACAACTATAGGCTTATATGTCTGAGATGATTTGGTATTCCATCCATGATTTCCGGTGTTACCAACACTTACCCTATACGCTACTTAAAATACTTAGAAATAGGTACTCACCGTTACATTCCGGTAGGTCTCCTACCCACTCTCCTTGGTTGTTCTCGTTAGTGCAGGTGAGATCATTGTTACCGCTTAGGGCATAGTTTTGATCGCACGTGTAGCTACCAGATTGGCCAATTGGAGACTGACTACCGTCATCTACACTAGGTGTTGCATTTTCTACATCAGGCATATCCCCGCATACAATTTCTATTAGGAATATAGTGAATAGAGAAAAGCACCAAATTACCATTGTGAGAGATATCCAGGGTAGATCAACCCTCACAAAAACAGATACAGAAGAACACATCGCCTCCACGAACTAATTTGATACTTTTAAAGACTAAAGTTTTATCATTTTCAATTTTATCCCGTCTATTTTAACATATATTTTCTTTTAATTTTATAATTCATCACTTCAATTTTGTCCTGAGAAACCTGAAATTTGCATATGTCAAAGTTTACTTAGTCATTTGTTATTCAAGTTGGTCACTGGTCAATCAATTAAAACACTTGTCCATTCATTTTCATCAGATTCCATTTGAATTCGTCTCACCTGAAGTTCCGCTGCAGAATATAATGATTGAAGTCGTCTTTGTGCGATGAATTTCAAAAGAAATTCATACAAATTTGTCACGAAATACTTTTTCATATCTATGATAACCTGAACATCAAATGTATGCCTCATGCCTTCATATTCGTTGAATATGATTTTAAAACAAATTAAGAGCTCTTCTTCAACTGTTGATAAACAGTCTATATAGCGAGACAAACCATTGAACTAAAACCAGCCAAAGGGCAAGACATATAATTTCTTTCCATAATTCATGTATACATGTACCTCCTTTATGAAAAAAAAAGTTTAGGTTTACCCGTTCATTTTAACACTTTTCCATTCACTTTCATCATTGTCTACTTCAATTTTAATCCTGGGAACAATGAAATGTGCAAATATCAAAGTTAATTTAGTCATTCGCCATGCAAGTTGGTCAATGGGCAATCAATTTCAACACTTGTCCATTCATTTTCGTCAGATTTCATTCGAATTCGTCTCACTGACGATCCGCTGTGCAGAATGTAATGATCGAAGTCGTCTTTGTGCAATTACTTACAGAAGAGTTTCATTCGAATTCGTTGGATAGACAGAACATTGAACTAAAACCATCCAAAGGACAATCAGACACTTATTTTCATAATTCATGTATGTCCCCTAATTTATTGAATAAGATATAATTATGAAAAGGTAAATACAAGCCTTTAATTTGCAAGTGCACTGACAGTTTTACTTTCATGAGTGTTTGTCAGATTTCAATACAGAAATACATACATTGCAAACATTGCAAACATTCTCAGTTATCACCATCTGATATTGATCATATTTTGATCAACCTGTGGAGATAGTCTTGGACCTCATCTTGGACTTAATCTTGGACATCATTCTTGAAATCGTATTTGACATCGTGTTCGATCATTCTTGACATCGTATTTGACATCGTGGTCGACATTATTTACGCCGTGGTCGACATCGTTATCGAAATCATGATCGACATCTTCATCGACATTGATGATTCAGTGAATTACCTTGGACATTCCTCTCTTGGACCTTCTGGAATCTTATTTAACCAGTTAGACAACATACCATTTGGATTTACATATTTGGGATTATCACTGCGGATTAGCAGCCAACTTACTCCTACGCTTCAAGAACATTCTGGACTCATACCTTGCATCTATATTCTGTGGATTAAGAGTTTCCCAGCTAAGAAAATTTTAAGTCTCTGCTAGTTTAAGTACATGTACTATATTTGTAAATAATATTTGTAATTTTGTTATACCTCATGTCATACTGAATGTGGGTATATAGTTAAAATCAACCATAAATCCTCTTAAGTTAATATCTTTTGTTCGATAAGTCACTTTTTCTATTGTTATGCAAATAAGGTGAAACAAGAAACGGCATTCATTTGTAGATGATAACTAAATGTATTCCAGTGATGTGGAAGAAACACCGGTTCCCCTTTCATTTTTACCAAAAAAATATCTAAAAATCTGCAATTTTCCAATAGGTATGAGTAATTTCAAGCACAACTATAGGCTTATATGTCTGAGATGATTTGGTATTCCATCCATGATTTCCGGTGTTACCAACACTTACCCTATACGCTAAATAAAATACTTAGAAATAGGTACTCACCGTTACATTGCGGTAGGTCTCCTACCCACACTCCTTGGTTGTTCTCGTTAGTGCAGGTGAGATCATTGTTACCGCTTAGGGCATAGTTGGGATCGCACGTGTAGCTACCAGATTGGCCAATTGGAGACTGACTACCGTCATCTACACTAGGTGTTGCATTTTCTACATCAGGCATATCCCCGCATACAATTTCTATTAGGAATATAGTGAATAGAGAAAAGCACCAAATTACCATTGTGAGAGATATCCAGGGTAGATCAACCCTCACAAAAACAGATACAGAAGAACACATCGCCTCCACGAACTAATTTGATACTTTTAAAGACTAAAGTTTTATCATTTTCAATTTTATCCCGTCTATTTTAACATATATTTTCTTTTAATTTTATAATTCATCACTTCAATTTTGTCCTGAGAAACCTGAAATTTGCATATGTCAAAGTTTACTTAGTCATTTGTTATTCAAGTTGGTCACTGGTCAATCAATTAAAACACTTGTCCATTCATTTTCATCAGATTCCATTTGAATTCGTCTCACCTGAAGTTCCGCTGCAGAATATAATGATTGAAGTCGTCTTTGTGCGATGAATTTCAAAAGAAATTCATACAAATTTGTCACGAAATACTTTTTCATATCTATGATAACCTGAACATCAAATGTATGCCTCATGCCTTCATATTCGTTGAATATGATTTTAAAACAAATTAAGAGCTCTTCTTCAACTGTTGATAAACAGTCTATATAGCGAGACAAACCATTGAACTAAAACCAGCCAAAGGGCAAGACATATAATTTCTTTCCATAATTCATGTATACATGTACCTCCTTTATGAAAAAAAAAGTTTAGGTTTACCCGTTCATTTTAACACTTTTCCATTCACTTTCATCATTGTCTACTTCAATTTTAATCCTGGGAACAATGAAATGTGCAAATATCAAAGTTAATTTAGTCATTCGCCATGCAAGTTGGTCAATGGGCAATCAATTTCAACACTTGTCCATTCATTTTCGTCAGATTTCATTCGAATTCGTCTCACCTGACGATCCGCTGTGCAGAATGTAATGATCGAAGTCGTCTTTGTGGAATTACTTACAGAAGAGTTTCATTCGAATTCGTTGGATAGACAGAACATTGAACTAAAACCATCCAAAGGACAATCAGACACTTATTTTCATAATTCATGTATGTCCCCTAATTTATTGAATAAGATATAATTATGAAAAGGTAAATACAAGCCTTTTATTTGCAAGTGCACTGACAGTTTTACTTTCATGAGTGTTTGTCAGATTTCAATACAGACGGTGATTACGAAATCGATTTGACTTCGACGAAATTGGATGCAAAATGATGAAATCGAAGTGAAGAATCTTCTGGAAGGAAGTTATTTTCAGTTCTCTCTATGTATTTATGAACATAGACATTTCTAGAAGAGACACCATTATTCATATGTGAAAAGTGAGTGTACTCTGAAACAGTGAAAGAATCATCAATTACATATTAAATAATGCACATCCAATAGAGGAAGAACATTCTAGATCATTACATTATGTGTGATGTACTGCATGATAATAACAATGTAATTACATGTTGTAACCTGTTTACTATCCTGACCTTAGCATGAACCTCTTAGTAAGAGTGTAGCAGTGCAATGAGTCTATAAATAGATCATGGGAATCCCCTTCTTTTGTTTGTTGCAACTAGAACTATGTAGAACTTACTAGTTAGAGAGTTGCAAACCTTCATGAATGTTGTAGTAGATGGTAGAAAATTCTAGTTAAGGGTTAAGATTGTATATAAGCTGGAAGCATGCAGAAATTTCAGAATTTATACGTAACATCGTGGAGCATACATTGCGAACATTCTCAGTTATCACCATCTGATATTGATCATTTTTTGATCAACCTGTGGAGATAGTCTTGGACCTCATCTTGGACTTAATCTTGGACATCATTCTTGAAATCGTATTTGACATCGTGTTCGACATCGTGTTCGATCATTCTTGACATCGTATTTGACATCGTGATCGACATTATTTACGCCGTGGTCGACATCGTTATCGAAATCATGATCGACATCGTCATCGACATCGATGATTCAGTGAATTACCTTGGACATTCTTCTCTTGGACCTTCTGGAATCTTATTTAACCAGTTAGACAACATACCATTTGGATTTACATATTTGGGATTATCACTGCGGATTAGCAGCCAACTTACTCCTATACTTTAAGAACATTCTGGACTCATACCTTGTATCTATATTCTGTGGATTAAGAGTTTCCCAGCTGAGAAAATTGTAAGTCTCTGCTAGTTTAAGTACATGTACTATATTTGTAAATAATATTTGTAATTCTGTTATACCTCATGTCATACTGAATGTGGGTATATAGTTAAAATCAACCATAAATCATCTTAAGTTAATATCTTTTGTTCGATAAGTCACTTTTTCTATTGTTATGCAAATAAGGTGAAACAAGAAACAGCATTCATTTGTAGATGATAACTAAATGTATTCCAGTGATGTGGAAGTAACACCAGTTCCCCTTTCATTTTTACCAAAAAAAATATGTAAAAATCTGCAATTTTCCAATAGGTATGAGTAATTTCAAGCACAACTATAGGCTTATATGTCTGAGATGATTTGGTATTCCATCCATGATTTCCGGTGTTACCAACACTTACCCTATACGCTACTTAAAATACTTAGAAATAGGTACTCACCGTTACATTGCGGTAGGCCTCCTGCCCACACTCCTTCGTTGTTCTCGTTAGTGCAGGTGAGATCATTGTTACCGCTTAGGGCATAGTTGGGATCGCACGTGTAGCTACCAGATTGGCCAATCGGAGACACACTACCGTCATTTACACTAGGTGTTGCATTTGGAACATCAGGCATATCCCCGCATACAATTTCTATTAGGAATATAGTGAATAGAGAAAAGCACCAAATCACCATTGTGAGAGATATCCAGGGTAGATCAACCCTCACAAAAACAGATACAGAAGAACACATCGCCTCCACGAACTAACTTGATACTTTTAAACACCAAAGTTTTATCATTTTCAATTTTATCCCGTCCATTTTAACACATATTTTCTTTCAATTTTATAATTCATCACTTCAATTTTGTCCTTAGAAACCTGAAATTTGCATATGTCAAAGTTTACTTAGTCATTTGTTATTCAAGTTGGTCACTGGTCAATCAATTAAAACACCTGTCCATTCATGTTCATCAGATTCCATTTGAATTCGTCTCACCTGAAGATCCGCTGCAGAAAATAATGATCGAAGTCGTCTTTGTGCGATGAATTTCAAAAGAAGGTCATTCAAATTTGTCACAAAATACTTTTTGATATCTATGATATCCTGAACATCAAATGCATGCCTAATGCCTTCATATTTGTTGAATATGATTTTAAAACAAATTAAGAGCTCTTCTTCAACTGTTGATAAACAGTCTATATAGCGAGACAAACCATTGAACTAAAACCAGCCAAAGGGCAAGACATATAATTTCTTTCCATAATTCATGTATACATGTACCTCCTTTATGAAAAAAAAAGTATAGGTTTACGCGTTCATTTTAGCACTTTATTCACTTTCATCATTGTCTACTTTTATTTCGTCCAGAGAACAATGGAATGTGCAAATATCAGAGTTAATTTAGTCATTCGCCATTCAAGTTGGTCAATGGGCAATCAATTTCAACACTTGTCCATTCATTTTCGTCAGATTTCATTCGAATTCGTCTCACCTGACGATCCGCTGTGCAGAATGTAATGATCGAAGTCGTCTTTGTGCAATTACTTACAGAAGAGTTTCATTCGAATTCGTTGGATAGACAGAACATTGAACTAAAACCATCCAAAGGACAATCAGACACTTATTTTCATAATTCATGTATGTCCCCTAATTTATTGAATAAGATATAATTATGAAAAGGTAAATACAAGCCTTTAATTTGCAAGTGCACTGACAGTTTTACTTTCATGAGTGTTTGTCAGATTTCAATACAGACGGTGATTACGAAATCGATTTGACTTCGACGAAATTGGATGCAAAATGATGAAATCGAAGTGAAGAATCTTCTGGAAGGAAGTTATTTTCAGTTCTCTCTATGTATTTATGAACATAGACATTTCTAGAAGAGACACCATTATTCATATGTGAAAAATGAGTGTACTCTGAAACAGTGAAAGAATCATCAATTACATATTAAATAATGCACATCCAATAGAGGAAGAACATTCTAGATCATTACATTATGTGTATGTACTGCATGATAATAACAATGTAATTACATGTTGTAACCTGTTTACTATCCTGACCTTAGCATGAACCTCTTAGTAAGAGTGTAGCAGTGCAATGAGTCTATAAATAGATCATGGGAATCCCCTTCTTTTGTTTGTTGCAACTAGAACTATGTAGAACTTACTAGTTAGAGAGTTGCAAACCTTCATGAATGTTGTAGTAGAAGGTAGAAAATTCTAGTTAAGGGTTGAGATTGTATATAAGCTGGAAGCATGCAGAAATTTCAGAATTTATACGTAACATCGTGGAGCATACATTGCGAACATTCTCAGTTATCACCATCTGATATTGATCATTTTTTGATCAACCTGTGGAGATAGTCTTGGACCTCATCTTGGACTTAATCTTGGACATCATTCTTGAAATCGTATTTGACATCGTGTTCGACATCGTGTTCGATCATTCTTGACATCGTATTTGACATCGTGATCGACATTATTTACGCCGTGGTCGACATCGTTATCGAAATCATGATCGACATCGTCATCGACATCGATGATTCAGTGAATTACCTTGGACATTCTTCTCTTGGACCTTCTGGAATCTTATTTAACCAGTTAGACAACATACCATTTGGATTTACATATTTGGGATTATCACTGCGGATTAGCAGCCAACTTACTCCTATACTTCAAGAACATTCTGGACTCATACCTTGTATCTATATTCTGTGGATTAAGAGTTTCCCAGCTGAGAAAATTGTAAGTCTCTGCTAGTTTAAGTACATGTACTATATTTGTAAATAATATTTGTAATTCTGTTATACCTCATGTCATACTGAATGTGGGTATATAGTTAAAATCAACCATAAATCATCTAAAGTTAATATCTTTTGTTCGATAAGTCACTTTTTCTATTGTTATGCAAATAAGGTGAAACAAGAAACAGCATTCATTTGTAGATGATAACTAAATGTATTCCAGTGATGTGGAAGTAACACCAGTTCCCCTTTCATTTTTACCAAAAAAAATATGTAAAAATCTGCAATTTTCCAATAGGTATGAGTAATTTCAAGCACAACTATAGGCTTATATGTCTGAGATGATTTGGTATTCCATCCATGATTTCCGGTGTTACCAACACTTACCCTATACGCTACTTAAAATACTTAGAAATAGGTACTCACCGTTACATTGCGGTAGGCCTCCTGCCCACACTCCTTCGTTGTTCTCGTTAGTGCAGGTGAGATCATTGTTACCGCTTAGGGCATAGTTGGGATCGCACGTGTAGCTACCAGATTGGCCAATCGGAGACACACTACCGTCATTTACACTAGGTGTTGCATTTGGAACATCAGGCATATCCCCGCATACAATTTCTATTAGGAATATAGTGAATAGAGAAAAGCACCAAATCACCATTGTGAGAGATATCCAGGGTAGATCAACCCTCACAAAAACAGATACAGAAGAACACATCGCCTCCACGAACTAACTTGATACTTTTAAACACCAAAGTTTTATCATTTTCAATTTTATCCCGTCCATTTTAACACATATTTTCTTTCAATTTTATAATTCATCACTTCAATTTTGTCCTTAGAAACCTGAAATTTGCATATGTCAAAGTTTACTTAGTCATTTGTTATTCAAGTTGGTCACTGGTCAATCAATTAAAACACTTGTCCATTCATGTTCATCAGATTCCATTTGAATTCGTCTCACCTGAAGATCCGCTGCAGAAAATAATGATCGAAGTCGTCTTTGTGCGATGAATTTCAAAAGAAGGTCATTCAAATTTGTCACAAAATACTTTTTGATATCTATGATATCCTGAACATCAAATGCATGCCTAATGCCTTCATATTTGTTGAATATGATTTTAAAACAAATTAAGAGCTCTTCTTCAACTGTTGATAAACAGTCTATATAGCGAGACAAACCATTGAACTAAAACCAGCCAAAGGGCAAGACATATAATTTCTTTCCATAATTCATGTATACATGTACCTCCTTTATGAAAAAAAAAGTATAGGTTTACGCGTTCATTTTAGCACTTTATTCACTTTCATCATTGTCTACTTTTATTTCGTCCAGAGAACAATGGAATGTGCAAATATCAGAGTTAATTTAGTCATTCGCCATTCAAGTTGGTCAATGGGCAATCAATTTCAACACTTGTCCATTCATTTTCGTCAGATTTCATTCGAATTCGTCTCACCTGACGATCCGCTGTGCAGAATGTAATGATCGAAGTCGTCTTTGTGCAATTACTTACAGAAGAGTTTCATTCGAATTCGTTGGATAGACAAAACATTGAAATAAAACCATCCAAAGGACAATCAGACACTTATTTTCATAATTCATGTATGTCCCCTAATTTATTGAATAAGATATAATTATGAAAAAGTAAATACAAGCCTTTAATTTGCAAGTGTACTGACAGTTTTTCTTTCATGAGTGTTTGTCAGATTTCAATACAGCCGGTGATGACGAAATCGATATGACTTCGACGAAATTGGATGCAAAATAATGAAATCGAAGTGAAGAATCTTCTGGAAGGAAGTTATTTTCAGTTCTCTTTATGTATTTATGAACATAGACATTTCTAGAAGAGACACCATTATTCATATGTGAAAAGTGAGTGTACTCTGAAACAGTGAAAGAATCATCAATTACATATTAAATAATGCACATCCAATAGAGGAAGAACATTATAGATCATTACATTATGTGTGATGTACTGCATGATAATAACAACTAAATTGGATGAAAAATGATGAAAGTGATTGGAAAAAGTTCGAAAATGAATGACCAAAGACGAAATTGACCATGAGATGTGCAAAATCACGAAGTTTCAGGACGAAATTGAATGAAAAAAAAAATTCTTTAAAAAAAAAGTGTGAAAATGGACGGGAAAATCCTATAAATACAAGCCTTAAATTTGCATATAATTATAGAGACAGTAATTCTTTCATTAATCTTTTCTTAAAAATTTGAAGATGCTAAGTTGCCTTGTCTTTAGTTTGAATTGAAGAGAGATTCCTTTCCTGTTTTTTCAAGACGGCGAGTCAACTTATTAGTCAGTCGGCATAGTGACTTGATTGTGCATTTAGTGATAAAAGCACCATATAAAAGGGAGGGGCCCGGTTTGAAAAAAAAATGGTTTTGGCCGGTATACCATAAAAAAGCACCTAAAACAAATTCCATGGCCTTTGAAGCTTGAACGAGTGAACATTCTGAAATAATAAAAACCCAAATAGTCACATTTTCCTATACAGTGTACCAACATTCTGAAAAAATACTTCAGTTTGAACTTTTGTATATTTGGTCCTTTTTGCCACTTAATTTGTAAATTTCAAAGCGGATAATAATAGGCGCGATAGCTAAGTGGTATAGCAATAGTCGCGTAACCGGGAGATCTTTGGTTTGACACAATGTCGATGTGCTAGTGCCCTTTGGTGAGGCATGAATCTTCATGAAAAAGTCCTTTAGAGAGGACTTAAAGCTGTATGTGGTTGCTTCCTTAAGCCCCTTTCACAATTGGTCTGCGACCGTTTGCGACCATTTGGTCGCAAGACAGGCTGCAACAGGCTTCAATCGCCATCGATCTCATCAGGTCGCAGAAAGGCATTCACAAATGCAACAGCGGTCGTAAAACAAAAGCGACTAGAAGAGACCGTTGCAAGAGTAAGTCGCATTTGCTCGCATATGCTCGTGCGAGTGGTCTTGCGTTCACATGCGAGTGTTGCACGAGTGATTGCGAGTGGCTTGACGCCAATCACAATAGTCGCACGATCGATTGCATGGTTGTCCGAGTGGATGTGAGACCATGCGATCGCTCGTGCGATTGAATGAGACCGGTGCAAGTGGTCGTGAGAGTATTCGTGCGAGTGGCGTGGGGTATAAAAACCCCCTCGACAATTGTCAGTTTCAAGTTGGCCTTCTTAATAGTAAAGATGCCAAAGAAGAAAGTTACAAAGAAGAGAAAGTTGTTAGAGGAGGGCCCTGTTGCAGAGGATCATCTCCATAGTCCCCCTATATATACCCCCGAGGAATAGTCGCATACAGTCTCATACAGTCGTGCAACGGTAGTACAACGTTGTAAGATGTGCTGTGATCGGTCGTGCAACAGTCTCATGGTCTTAGCACAATCGCACCCATTCGCAAGACTGGTCGCTATAGGTCGCTAGCGCACGTGCGAGTGTTGCAAGACCTCCAGCCCACCCACTGCGACTATTGAGTCGTGCGAACTCTCGCATCTAATCGTGCAACGTTGTGCAACATTCATACGAGAATCGCACGACTGGTCTTATGACCTAATGCGAGTGAATCGATCGCATCTGGTCGTGTCTGGATTTTGAGCATGTTCAAAGTTCAGATGCGACCAGTCACGACCGCCTCAGGTTCGTGCGACCGCCTGCAACGACTGCGAGTGGTCGCAAGACACCAAGCGATCGGTCGTGCAACACCCCGAAAAATCTGTTGCAGGCGGTCGCAAACTGGTCGCAGACCAATTGTGAAAGGGGCTTTACAAGCTCCAAGGCCGCAGGGGATGTTGTTTTTACCCCGAGTGATATATTTGTCCTCAAAGTCCCTATTAGGGTGCGGTCCACTTTTTAAAGTTGATTAGATAATCAGAACATAATGATTACATTGCTAAATTTAGTGTATAAAACGGCAATTTTTGAAGGTTCAAAATGGCTTAATTTCGGGAGCTTCAGGGGGCTCCGCCCAGTAGAACCCACTTAAATAGGGGCTTTGTGGACACATAATCACTCGGGGTAAAAACAATATCCCCCACAGCTCTTGGAGCCACACCTCATCTACGACGAGGAGCCACCCCTCATCAGAGATGAAAATTAGGCTTGTTATCCCGTGTTAGCTATGTCGACTTCGAAATTTGACCTCGACTTAAAAAATGGTGAAATTATCTGAATTACATATCTCGGTATAACAGAAATAAGTCAGTTTGGTTTAAAGAAATTGCAAAAGTAAAAATATATGCCGTTGAATAGACACACAATTCATAATTATTGTGAAATAAGCTACCGGTCTTCGAGTGTGTACACACACTGCCGTGTAAAGTTAATGGAGGATGTGAACCCTCATATGCATTACACGCAATAAACTGCATGCACAAAGTGATTTCACGAGAATGCCAGTTAGCTTCAATGAAAGAGATTCATACATTGTCATTTTTACACATATATGTCTATGACATTCCTCGGGGCATTCATTGGCTGAACCATAATTTGAGGAGTGTATTGGCTCATTATCTCTAATTAACATTTCAAAATGGCCCATCCCACGAAGTGGGCGGTGCAAATACACGTGATCATTTTGCACTCACTTTTCAAACGATATTTGATTTGATTTGATTTGATTTTATTTGTTTCCACGATCGGTTTACATTTGTACATGAGAAAGCAAAATATAAGTATATAAATCAAATGGCATAATACAAAGGATAATACATAATAACAGCTCAGTATAATAAACATCTTCCAGTAGAGGTAATAAACGCATACAGTATATACACTTGTGGGGGAACCTATGAAAAGCGAGGCTTGTCGAGTTAGGTCCCCATTTAACAAAAAAAGGAGCTGGAAAGTAGAATTATGAGATTAAGATGAGAAGAAACAAAGAGAGGACGGAAATCAGCGGATGGAAACAGAAGAGAACATAAAAGGATTAACTAATTATAGAGAGTGGAAGGGAGAGAGAGAGAGAGAGAGAGAAGAGAGAAAAGAGAAGAGAGAAGAGAGAAGCGAAGTGCAGATCGAGATCAGCAACCATGCAGCATTTTAGTATATGGTTTTAGCAAAAGAGATTTCAATTCTTTTTTAAAACGGTGCAGTCTCTCTATTTCCTTAAGGTTTGGATCGAGACTGTTCTAAAATTTGGGACCTGTAAAGACGAATGTTTTGTGCGCTAAGAGCGTTCTCGTGCGGGGAAGATGGAAAAAGTTTGATTGTCTTGTTGGGTAGTTGTGGAGTGTATTGTTATCACTCTTTCATGACTCACAAACGACCGTACCAGTCACTGACGCGGTCCTTACGTTAGCAAATGACGACTCGTGTGAGCTGGGCTTTTAGTAAATATTTAGAGATAGATATAAAAATTGAAGCTACTTACGGACACATGTTGGTAGGGCTCCCCACTTTCCATTTTGGTCGCACGGAACGTCATTATTTCCTTCAAGTCTGTAGCCATCATTGCAATCAAACCATGCAGTCGACCCAGGGGTATCCCCACTTGTTGAAAATACTCCATTGGGAAAATCCCCATCTTGTAGTGTATCACAGAGCACTGCAAACAAATGTTTATATATATAGGGGGGAAAACAGAAAAACGGAGACGATGAGAAATACAGTATAAATTCAATCTTCATGTAACCATGGTAAATCATGCACACATCACTGTTTTGTTAAAACCCCAGGCAAGCAAAGGACAATATTCAAATATCAGGCAAGCCGTTTGATTTAGCCGCCACTTCTGTAGAAACTAAACACACCTTGTGTTTGGAAAGATATCAGAAGGAACCCCCCCCCCCCCCCCCCCGCGGGAGCACGCTTCACATGCTCATCACCTATTTCGCACGCTTCACATGCTCATCACCTATTTCGCACGCTTCGCGTGCTCACAACCGCCCCCTAAAATTAAATCCTGGCTACGCGGTTGTTCAGTGTGAGGCATGACCTTCCCTTTTGCCAAAAACCCCAGGCACTCCTCTTTGCCCACATTGATACCTACAAATATGAGGTAGAGGTACGATGTAAAAATCACCATAAAATTTATTCATATTAACATTAACACCCATTCTTGTATAGCACTGCTTCACAATGATTACACTGAAGCCCCCGCCCCACCCCACCCCTATCAGAGATGAAGATGAGGCACTAAAGTCCGTACGCTTCGCTCGCTCGTAAAATTTATAAATAAGATACCAAACGAAAAACCTCATGTCTCAGCAGCGAGATGCATGAATATCCTCATATTTGGGCAGCGGGATGTCCGGCTATCCTTATCTTTGGGCAAGAAGGTGCCCAACTGTTATGATTATCTAGTTTATTTTGATGGTGAAATCACATTTCGGAGACAATAAAGTGTCTTGTTTTTTGCTCGTTAGCAAGATTTAGAAACGGTACGGTTTCGGGCAGCAAACACCCTCATACTAGGGCAGTAAGGTGCCCGAATCTCCTCATATTTGGCAGCGAGGTTACCGATCATACAATTTACATATCTTATCTAGTGTATTTTGATAAAGAAATAACATTTCTACCATGATAAAATGCGTAGGCCTATATTCATAATTTTGTGCTCGTTCGCTTCGCTCACTCGAAATGTAGATGGTTGATAATTTATTCGGGCAAGAGGCGTCACCCCCCCCCCCCTCACCTTCAAAACGCTCCGCGGCCCCTATCCTATCCAAGATAATTTAAACAGAATATTGTAATGAAATAAGAACAGTTTATAAACCCCTGGCCCCTTAAATGGTTCAATCCACAATTAACTGGTTTGAGAGTTACACCGTCCTCTACCAACGTTATACCAATTTGCCAGTTTGCCTAACATTATTTCTGATATCTTAATGATAGATTTTGAGCCCACGGCCCCAAAACCAGAAATAAAAAGAAAAGGTTTACAGGAATATCACTGAGCAGTCGCATGTTTTCATTAGGAGATTAACGAATTTTTAAATTATAGAAAATTCTGTTGATCTCCTTATTTCACCATTTTAAGCCGGGGTATAAGAAAGACATCGACGAAGGAAGCACGGTCAAACAAGGTCATCTTCATTCTTCAGCTCTGATGAGGGGTGGCTCCAAGGCCGCAGGGGATATTGTTTTTACCCCGAGTGATATATTTGTCCTCAGAGTCCCTATTTGGGTGCGGTCCACTTTTTAAAGTTGATTAGATAATCAGAACATAATTATTGCATTGCTAAATTTAGTGTATAAAACGGCAATTTTTGAAGGTTCAAAATGGCTTAATTTCGGGAGCTTCAGGGGGCTCCGCCCAGTAGACCCCACTCAAATAGGGGTTTTGTGGACACGTAATCACTCGGGGTAAAAACAATATCCCCCACAGGCCTTGGAGCCACCCCTCATCTAAGTCGACGACGAGCCACCCCCTCATAAGAGATAAAAAATTAGGCTTGTCTTCCCGTGTTAGCAACGTCGATTTCGAAATTTGACCTCGGCTAAAAATGGTGAAATTATCTAAATTACATCTCTCGGTATAACAGAAATAAGTCAGTTTAGTTTAAAGAAATAGCAAAAGTAGAAATATTTGCCGTTGAAAATAGACACACAAATAATTCATAAATATTCATAAAGTTTCAAAACATTTTCTGATTTCAAAATTAAAATTATTTTTGATCTATTTATGTGACAAAAATTAGCTTCAATAAAAGAGCTTGATTCGTACATTGTCATTTTTACACATATGTCTATGACATTCCTCGGGGCATTCATTGGCTGAACCATATTTTGAGGGGTGTATTGGCTCATTATCGCATGGAAGGTGGTAATTATAGATGCAAATCTGTCTGGCGGTGCTCACTGAACCAGTTCAGTGATTCTCTTATTAACAAATTAAAATTAAAATCATTTTTGATCTATTTATGTGACATAAGTTAGCTTCAATGAAAGAGCTTGATTCATACATTGTCATTTTTACACATATGTCTATGACATTCCTCGGGGCATTCATTGGCTGAACCATATTTTGAGGGGTGTATTGGCTCATTATCTCTAATTAACATTTCAAAATGGCCCATCCCACGAAGTGGGCGGTGCAAATACACGTGGTCATTTTGCACTCACTTTTCAAACGATATCACTCTTTCATGACTCACAAACGACCGTACCAGTCACTGACGCGGTCCTTACGTCAGCAAATGACGCCTCATGTGAGCTGGGCTTTTAGTAAATATTTAGAGATAGATATAAAAATTGAAGCTACTTACGGACACATGTTGGTAGGGCTCCCCACTTTCCATTTTGGTCGCACGGAACGTCATTATTTCCTTCAAGTCTGTAGCCATCATTGCAATCAAACCATGCAGTCGACCCAGGGGTATCCCCACTTGTTGAAAATACTCCATTGGGAAAATCCTCTTGTAGTAGTTCATCACAGAGCACTGCAAACAAATGTTTATATATAGGGGGGAAACAGAAAAACGGAGACGATGAGAAATACAGTATAAATTCAATCTTCATGTAACCATGGTAAATCATGCACACATCATTGTTTTGTTAAAACCCCAGGCAAGAAAAGGGCGATATTCAAATATCAGGCAAGCCGTTTGATTTAGCCGCCACTTCTGTAGAAACTAAACACACCTTGTGTTTGGCAAGATATTATCAGAAGACATGATATTTCAGAGGCGTGCTCTTATAAACATCGTCCCCTCTAAAACAAGGGGCGGCCAAAATACAGTCCCTTTTGACGACAAATATTATTCTATCACCATCCAGAAAAAAATTTATCATTTCAATAGATATTGCTATGTCGGATAGTCACTGTCAAGTGTTTTCTCACAATGGCATGATGCAATACACCTGCAAAAGAAAGGTAACTGAAGTTGTATTTGTAGAATGCTATTGTGAGAAAACACTTGACAGTGACTATCCGACATAGCAATATCTAATGAAATGTTAATATTTTCTGGATGGTTATTGACAAGTAATGTCACAAGGGGAGTTTTGGTTTTGTAGCTTTTTTGGTGGTAGTCTGAAGAAAAAATAGTGAAAATTATTATAAAATATATGACATATAATATTTAGATATTTCTTGGACCACATAAATGATGATCAGGGTATAGATCTTGGCATGGGCCCTTTAAATAAAAAAAAACAAACTATTTTTCAGGTAGTGAATATTCACTGGCATGCATACGTGATTGTAACTGAAAATTCACCTAAATACCATTAGGCCTATTATCGGAAAAGAGGCAAGTATTTGGTGGTTGGAACAGGTGATTCGTTTGTTTATTTAAAAAATACTATTGCTCCGTAGTATATGTTAGTGGAAAATTTGATTTACAAATCCATCAAAGACCTATTTTAAAGGGCCCGCTGTCTACTGTATTGTAGAATAGATAGTGGTATGTAATTTCCCCCAGCTCAGAAAACGATCATAATAGAATCGCATAATATAACATAACAGCTCCTATGTTGGTATTGTATGTTGTATTGTAACAGGTGTCAGCTTTGGCAAAGTTAAAGGGATAGTCCACCCTGATTTCAAGTTGGCTTTAAAAGAAGCAGACAAATTAAAGAAACAGATCAGTGAAGGTTTGAGCAAAATCCGATAAAAAATAAGAAAGTTATGAATTTTTGAAGTTGTAATCAATCAGACACAAATTGGCAACTCCGTGACGTATCTTGCGAGCTCCTTTCCCATTTGCTCAGTACAGAAAATTTCATAAATTTTCATTTTCTTGGTTTTTGATGAAGGAATAGATTTGTTTCATACAGGTTTTGTGTAAAAGCATATGAGCAATGATTATATCTAAGGTGCATGTACGATTGAATATTTCCTTTAGAGAAAATGGAAATTAATGATTTTTGGGGTAAAGGGCAAATGGGAGAGGAGCTCGCAAGATACGTCACGGAGTTGCCAATTTGTGTCTGATTGATTACCACTTCAAAAATTCATAACTTTCTTATTTCTTATCGGATTTTGCTCAAACCTTCACTGATGTGTTTCTTTAATTTTTCTGCTTTTTTAAAAACCAACTTGTAATTAGGGTGGACTATCCCTTTAAATACCACTTTCACTTGCAAAATCGCAATTAGCTCACTGATGACTGACAGACGATGTCACAGGGGGGAAAGTGATCTAGAGGATTTTTTTAGGGTGGGGCTTAGCAGGTCTTACAGAAAATTATTTCAAAAAATATTTGAAAATCTATGAAACATATTTAAAAGTTTAAATATCAAAATATGATATGTATATAGGACTGCACACCAACAGGTATCAACTTGCATTTGGATAGTACGGGCCCTTTAAGTTCTCATATATCATTTTATATAATAATATGTAAAGTGAAACAGTATGTATACATTACTAGAATGACGTTATTTAATTTGACTTACTTTATTATTCTGCTATTTGTATAATATTCATGTTGTTACTTTGATCGTATTGTTTATAATTTGCTTTTAAATAAATGAATGAATGAATTGAAAATAAGACAAAAATTAAACTACTCCTAAATGAATTAGTTTGAAACTTGACAGTAAGGAATTGCAATTACGTTCGCACGATGGCAAAGCAGGTTTCCAGCCGAAGTTGAATCCCCCAAGATCTGCACAGGTCACTACACTCTCGCCTTTCAAACGATATCCGTTGTTGCAGGAGTATGTCACTGTGTCACCTTCGCCGAAACTGTTTCCAGTCTTGCTTCCATTGTCGATTTCACCTGGATCATCACAACCTAGTTGAAATGATAAATACATGGCATTTAGATTCAAGTGATATTTAAAACGGCGACTGTCTGTATCACTACGAGAGTTTTGAAAGTAGTAGGTGTAAAAAAACACAACCCATTTGACACTTTTGTTTGTTAATAACTATAAACACTGATAAAGTTTAATTTATTTCACATTGAGGTTTTCATGTTGTAAAGTTAAAGGATGTCAAATTCATTTGGAATGAGTTTTGTGAAATTTCCTTCATTAATACTTTTAATATAATTTTCTGCATATTTAATTAGATTTTCACTTTTTGAAAAAATCTAGGCCATATAATCTGTGTGTATCAGTAATTAATTCAGAGCACAACACTTGCCATTGTGCACTGCAGCTAAAATTCCAGG
The DNA here is from genome assembly GCA_025618425.1 of Heliocidaris tuberculata. NCBI lineage: Eukaryota > Metazoa > Echinodermata > Echinoidea > Camarodonta > Echinometridae > Heliocidaris > Heliocidaris tuberculata. The sequence goes on along the minus strand of CM046852.1, from coordinate 27,260,150 downwards.
GCACCTCTTTAAACCAAAAGTCATGAATCTTTTATGACAGTGGTTAGCAACAGGTTGGCAGAAAATGACAGGTGCCATACACAATGGCAATTGTTGTGTTCTGAATTATTTACTGACACACAGATTTTGTGGTCTCAATTTTTCAAAAAGTGAAAATCTAATTAAATATTCAGAGCATTATTTTCAGAATATTAATGAAGGAAATTTCACAAAACTTTTTCCAAATAAATTGATATCCTTCAATTTTACATTTTGAAAATCTCAGTCCGATACAAGTTATAACTTTTAAGTTATTAACAGTCAAAAGTGTCAAATGTTTTTTTTTTTTTTTTACACCTAGTATAAAACCTCGTCCACGTATGCGGCGAAAAACCGACAGCCGAGGCAAATAAGCGTAATGCGCTTCACATGCACATTAAATGCACCTCTCGACTATAACTCTCGACCAGTGAGAAAAGTGCAAGAAATTAAAAGGGTCAAAATTATGCCAGAAAGCGTAATCATGCTCTCGACACACAGATCAGTGAGCTAGGACATCAATTTGTTGCGCGCAGCCAGCTATGATTTCCATTCGCCTTTATAATAAAAAAAAATCAAAGGGTAATTCCAGCGTGACAGACGGGACGTCCAACTCTCACTTTCTTTATGCTTTTACCCGATTTTTTGTATTTCAGTTAATAATGATGCTTATATTGATGTACAGTGTGATCAAGGAGGTGAGAGAGATGATTTTGGGTCCACAAAACGGAGAAAAAAATTTGTTTCAAGCCGCCTGCCCACAATTTGTGGGTGGGGCTCGTGGGGCTTCAAGTTCAGCGTGACAAACGGGACATGAATTTACCAAGCCATTTCTGCTTTGATACTTTTTGACTAAGCTCTCCTTATAGGAAAATCTTGAAACAAAATGTGAGTATTCATATTATTACTTGTCAGTACCACTAATAGCGACTTTACTATACTTCGTGTGTAGACTCTAGGCAGTCATACACCTCAACTTTCTCAAACACCACTGCACAAAAGTCACCAACATTCACTCAAAATCGGCATTTAATTTACAAAAACCGACACCAACATATCCATGAAATACAATAAATTCAACTCACCGATGTTGGTAAGGATAATTCCAAAAATGAAATCCGTAATTTACTCTCACTTCTGGCGAAACGGGGTATCGCAATTTATTGTGTACATTTCCTGATCGCCGCGAGCGCTGACATCTCCCCCAAATAAATTCGGTCGTTAAAAATTCGGTCCCTATCACGCACACGTAAAAGTCGCGACTTTCCGTGTGCGCTATCGTAGAGATCAATGTGCCGAGTTTCTTTGTAGACAAAATTTTATTGGCCGATTTTAGTCTAAAACATAGGCGGAATGCAAACAACATGCGATTGCGAAAAAAAATCGGCGGGGATTTCTTAGGTTTTGGACATGATTTTGAATTTGGATTTTGCTGGAAATATCAGAAGTTCTTCTTAACGGCAATTTAAGGTAGGAGTGAGATTTTAAAGAGCTGAATTTGAAAGGAAGTATTTGAAATATTTATCTTATTCCCCCCCCCCCCATACATGCGATAGAAAATAACTATTATTTTTACATTCGTCCCGCGTAGTGGTCAATCATGACCACTATTCCACTATATTACGTGGTGTGGTCAGTACCTTCTTGAAACCTGCCATTATACATTTGAAATTTCATCTGGCTTTGGGGGGAAATGCCAAAAGAGTGAGTGTGACAGACGGGACAAGAAAAACGTGACAGATGGGACATATTGAGATTGTACACAAAATGTAATTTTTATAGATAACATAGTTTCCAGCATTTAATACCTTATTCTCCTGTTCTAAAGGAGCTAAATTGTCATCTAATTGCAAGAGGATTTTAATTTTCATCCATCGGAAAGTTTTTGTGTAGTCCCATGCGTATATATTTTTGCTGTAAATGCAAAACCTGACAGACGGGACATCAATTTATATGCTTGATAATTATCTTCATAATATAGTATTACACAAAGTAAGCAGTAGAAATGGACTTTCCCTCTACCAAAGATCACGACTGCAAATTTCATTCCAAATCATAGATCCAATGTATAATAAAAGCAAAAAGAACCTTTAAAAAACGCGACAGACAGGACAAAAATCCATCTGACCTTTGACCTTCTGTAAATCCTAAAATTGATCTTATTTTTGGAATTTTTTAATACAGATGTCAAATTCACCTTAGCCCTAACCAGATTAACTTTGTTATAACAGCAGAAATATGACTCAATAAGAAATTAACCATATTTTACCATAAAAATGTGTAATTTCATTTATGGGTTGTAGGAGACCCTTTCGTAAAAACAACGCAAATCGTAAAAATCAACGCAAAAAGTAAAAAAAAAAAAATTCTACGAAAGAAAGACTCATTTCGTAAAACAGGGGTCTCGCAAAACGTTAGAAGAGCCGACATTTTTTACGTTGTGCGGTGCATAATGAGATCCGCAAAACGTAAATCGCAAATCGTAAACTTGCAGTTATTTTTTTTCATATATAAAGGCCCCCCCCCCCCCTCCCCCGCCCCGGATTTTTAATTGCCAATAGTCAAGCAATGATCATCTCATATTCGGGCAGCCTGTGGCCCGAAATAGGCTAATCTTCCGGAGAGAGGTGCCCAAACAGCTGATTTGCGTACATTTTCACTACAAAAAAATGTATTATTTTTTTCTTTTCTTCAAAATACAGCAAAGTCTATACTTGGTAAAAGGCGTCAGCCCCATCTCCCCTCGTGAAAATGTGCCCATACGCATATGCGTATACAAGAGACACATTCATGTATTTGAGAAATAATAAACTGCCTCTGTTAGGTACCATGCCATGTTGCATGCTTTCAACGACAACACAAATCGTCACCCTCTTCCGAAAACTCGTTGGTTAGAAGAAAAAAAAAAAAATCCGTTTTTAGAGGGTTCATTACATATCCAAAATAAGGTTCGTTGCATTTGTTGCATCATTCTGAACGTTTTTTAATTTATAGTTTAAAAAATTGAGAGAAAAAACAACAACATTAATGCAAAAAAACAAAACAAAAAAACCCGTGGCTGACCAGACTAAAGCTACACTATAAGTAACATGCTATGATTATCGAACTTTCTTGTTTATTTAAGGATATATAAACCCCTTTTTATTTCTTTTAAAACCAACAAACTTCTAGTTCCTTTCCGGATCAACAGTGGGGGTAATAAACCTTCAGAATAATGAAGATTTGGAATTATGAACCTTCGGAATAACGCGCTTTAACCCTTGGAGTTGCATGCATGGTTAAACCGAAAAGAGGCAGGAAAATAATTTCCACAGTGCGATGTAGGAAATTTCTTGCACCACAGTCATATTCATTTTCAAACTTACTCATATGAAAAAAAGGGAGGAAGGAGTGTCAACCCAAATTATAAAATTGTATTTTTCATGTGATTGTTACTTATGATTTGTAGTTTAAAAAAGAAATATTGATGTGCAATGTCAATGCAGTTTGGTAATACAATAGGAAATGACAAAGTGAAAGAGTGTGATGCAACCTACAAAGTTATACAATTTGAAAAATTGGCATTATAGTCATTTTGTGTGTTGGAGCGAATGGAAAGTTGACCGCCGCTACATCACAATGAGCGTACCAGTTCGGCCAATTTGAAATCACCATATGTATGGTGATTACAACTTTTTCAAAATATCACAACTTTCTTATTGTACTTTTCTGTTTATTGGTTTGTATTTTTGAGTTGATGTTTTCGGGTGCCGAGGGGGTGGGGGGGGGGGGGGGGGGCGGGTAGTTTTATTGTTTGTACCGGACGCCATAATCTCTAGATACGCCACTGCACACTGATATAACAAAATCATACAAAAGAAGAGTACACTTCATACTTTTTCAATACATGGTAATTCAAGAAAGAAAGAAGCATAAAAGTAATCAATTTAACAACTGAGAAGGAAATTCAATAAACTTGGTTGTAACTTACAATATTAACGCGTTAGATTAATGTGTCACACACAAAATGATTGACATGTTACAGGGTTGTATACAGCAATAAAGGCTTCCATCGTCAAATTCACACAAAGTACTTGAAATACTTCTACGTACTTATAATTTTATTATCATGGGGAGGGGGAGGGGTCAACGGTTCCAACAACCCCCCCCCCCCCCACAAACACACACACACAAACACACACACATGACAGCAGGGGGTGAAGAAAAATATAGAGGAAAGCAGCTGCAAACTTAAATGGGAGATCACAAGCCTATCATAAGGTAGCGATAATGACGATGATGATGACGGGAGGAGGAGGAGGATGGAGCGCCTCGGCAATATGATGACAACGATGGGCGCGTACTGCGGCACGGAGGCTAATAGCCTGTCTTTGGTACTAGCTTATCTTCATCTTGTTGCCTGACTATTGGCGCTTAAATATCCAGGGGGAGCCTTTATATATGAAAAAACTTATTTTAACTGCAAGTTTACGATTTGCGATGTACGTTTTGCGGACCCCTTTATGCACCGCACAATGTAATAAAACGTCGGGGTTTTTTTTTCTCAACGTTTTGCGAGACCCCTGTAATACGAAATGCGTCTTTCTTTGTAAAAATATTTTTTACGAAATGCGTTTGTTGTTTTTTTTTTACTTTTCGCTTTGATTTTTACGATTTGCATTGTATTTACGAAACGTATAGTCCTATACATGGGTCCAAAAATTGAAAAAATTGAATATTGTTCCATGGAGTTCGAATCATGTGTATTCAACTAACATAGAACGAAAACGTTCAAATTATTACACTTTGTATTTTCACCGAAAAATTTGATAGAATTTTCATGGAATTCCCCCCCCCCCCCAAAAAAAAAAAGAAGAAAAGAATGCCGCGATTTTCGGCGTCAAGTGTACATTAACTTAAAGAGAAGCAATTACAAAGGAACTCCCCTCTTCCGTAGATATAAAACAATGCAGTGATATAGGGCTGTAGAAATTTCTAGTAGAAAGCATTTTTCTTTTTACATTGTTTCAAACTGGTGGAACAAATTTGAAATATTAATCGGTTAGTATTGTAGAAATAAAGGGCGAATTTTGAAGTTGGGTGTCTCGCTGGCCCTCTCTAGGCTCTCTCATAGGGGCTGGCAGAATGTGAATGTGACTTTGAGAATCTAAGCGGCCCTCCCAAGTCCCGAAAGGGGCATTTCCCCTTTGAAACATGACAACTCCTAGCCCCTAAAAACGGATTAAACGGTCCCTTGTGGATCAGCCTAAGGAATTTTTGCAAAGAATAAGAAATCAAAGTTTTTCAGGTAAGCGTTATTGAAAGATGAATAAATTCAACTGCCCATTTTGGTGTCCTCCTTATCCGGCACCCAATATTCATTACATCATGATCATGTCATTGTGAAGTTTTTACGCTCTCCAATTAACACAATAACGGCAACATTTATTAAATTTTTCGATTGTATTTCAATTTTGCAAAAGTCAATAACTGGTTATTTTTTAAACATCTTAAAGGGATTTGGTAACTTTGTAGAGGCTTGATAAAATCTGAGCTGCCTGGCCTTACATGCTATCAGTGTATGTAATATGGTGTAAAAATGAAGCCCAAGAAAAAAAATGCACTTCAAAATCATCATGTGCTTCACAAAATTAAACATATGCAAGTGACCGGAAATGACAGACTCATTTTCCCCCATAGACTCAATCCCAGCTAACAATCGGACGTTTTCTGAACGTTCTAAAAACGTTCCAAGTTGGTTCTTTGGACGTTTCGTAAAAACGTTTTTTGGACGTTTTTTTGTGGAAGGTTTTGGACGGCCATAAAACGTTTTTTAAACGTTTAAAAAAAAAAAAAAAAAACCTTTGAAAATATGCTTCTAAATGAAGGACCTTCAGAAAACCTACGGACATTTAAAAAACGTTTTAAGAACCTTTAAAAAACCTCCAGCAAACGATTTATGAACGTTTATAACACGTTTCTCAAAAAACCTTTCTAGAATGTTTTGAAACCCGGCAGACGTTTAAAAAACGTCCAAAAAACCGTTAAAGAACGTTTATAAAACCTGGCGGACGTTTTAAGTACGTCCGAAAAAAAGTTCCAGAACGTACATAAAACCTTTCTAAAACGTTTTGAAACCCGGCAGACCTTTTAAAAACGTCTAGAAAACCTTTAAAGAACATTTATAAAACCTGGTGGACATAATAATAAAAATAATAATTTTAACCTGATGTGAAGCTCTTTCTGTGCAATCCACCTAATGGTCTAAAATGCTAATCTCCTATAATCCTAACAACCCTATACCTATATCCTATCCTATCCTATCCACAGTACTCTTGGCAGGTCTTTCTATATATATAGGGACCAGATGGCAATGACCATAAAAAAATAGTTGAAGATTACATTTTTTCAGTTTTGACCTATAAATACCTCTTCAAATTGCATTGGGCATAACAATTAATGTAAATACATTTTACATTATAGCACAAATTGAATTGCCAAAATAGATTGCCGTTTATCCTTTTTAAAATATGATTTTGGTCAATTATGGATTTTTGTGAATATTCATGAATCATGATCAATTGTATCATGTACATGGTCCACTTTTGAACGCTTAAAAAACGTTTTAAAAACGTTCGGTAAGAAACGTTTTGTTTTTAGACGTTTTAAAAACGTTTTGAAAACGTTTGGTGTTTGCTGGGAATAATAATAATAATAATAATAATAATAATAATAATAATAATAATGATAACAATAATAATAATAAGAATCATATAATGATAATGATAATAAACATATTTACTGCAGCTAAATGTTCAGCAGATTACCTCTTGGTAAAACGTGTTGTAAACGTTTTTTGGACGTCATCAAAAGACCTATAGCTGTGAATTTGCGGCAAATGTTTAAATCAAAACTTCGACATTCTGTAAACGTTTTTTAAACGTTTATTAAAGACGAAGACGTAGCGGACCTAATAAAAACGTTTTGTAAACGTTTTTTAAAGACCAAGACGTAGCGGACCTAATAAAAACGTTTTGTAAACGTTTATTAAAGACCAAGACGTAGCGGACCTAATAAAAACGTTTTGTGAACGTTCTGAAAACGTTTTGTGTTTGCTGGGATGTTAGACTAAAGCGTATGGCCATACGCTTTCGTAAATGGGAGAATTCAGTCATAGATATCTTAATAATAGCATTATATATTTGAAAACCTTTCTATGCCTGGCTATTTATTTATCCTTCTGAACATTATTATACAAGACAGATATCAAAATTCAACAATTTATTAAATCAAGCCTCCACAAAGTTACCGAATCCCTTTAAGGTACACAATAAAAATTAAACAAAAATTGTAGAAGATTGATAACAGGTATCATACATGCGTTATTTTCTGCTAATGGAAAGTATACTTGCCTGAAATTAACAAGTTGGCGCTGGCCACGCACACGAGGCTAAGTAAAAGGAGCCAACGCATGTTGAAATGAGTCGTTCTACTCTTGGCAAAAAACAGAGAGGAGCGAACGAATAAACAGGTCGTCTTCACACAAAGAGGACCAGTGTGAATGATGAAGAAGCCTTACTATCGTGACTGATTATTCTTCGTCGATGGCGTGTTGCTGTCTCTTCACTGGTTCGTCATGTCACGCTTTCCAACGTCAGAGCATGCGCAGTCTCTTTCTAGAATGTGAGCATGCGCATATGGTCCAGCACCCAGACAAGTTGGGCAGCAGCTGTGACAATGTGAGAACAAAAGGCAGACAATTGATTGACAACGCACAACAATTCTTTTTGGCGAACCATATGTGAAAGTTCCGGAGTTGCCGAGGTCACACCCCTGGGATAGCTCACGTCCTCCACCTTCAAAAGAAGGGGGAAAAAATAGTGACGCTGGTATCATTGAGAGATAGGAGGGGGCACTGGTCTTAAATGCTGGATGAAATGCGAATTAACAGGCTAACGATATCGGGGTGGGAGGGGGTCCAGTACTATCTTCTTTTTACGTTCCCCTTCCCCCTCTCCCATGTATTTATTAGTATAATGCTGTGATGGGGCAAGAAAAGACAAGCATGTGCAGTAACGTAGCTACAAGGGGCGTTGGGACACGTGCCCTAAATTGAATAGTTAAAAAAAAGGAAAAATAGAAGAAGATAAAAAGTAGAGAAAGGATTATCATTATTTTGATATTTGAGTATTATGCTGAGTGGAACTGGAGTTCCATAGATATATTTTAATAAATCTAAACATTAGTATTCCGCTTCATTTCTAACTACATGTTATACTCCTCCCAAAAACTCCCAAAGCAATTTTAGATCTTTCAAGAAAAACAATCTTTTTCAAGAGAGCGCTTTGCCTCCTGTATAATCCAGCGATAAAGACTGTCTTCTTGATTAAGTTTGTTTACTTGGATCACAGTCGCTCATCATACAACTTTCCAACTCTGATCTAATCCACAGGAGCCATTACTATAATTGTTCCATATGAATATAATCTGTCTTTTTGTAACAAATAATACTTTTCATTATTGAATTTTCCGATTGTATATAGTTTGGTGTACGTGTGGTAGTCAGCTCGCTTTCTACACAGTTTAGAATAGCGTCAACATTATTTTCTACGTCATTATAGTTTTTTTAAATACTAATCTAATATGACTGAGTCTGCATTACAATTATCATCGATATGCAATCTTGTTATTTCACTCTTGTACACATTGAGTCATATGGATTATTCCAGTCTATCTTTATATCTGCTTTCTGCTTCAGCCTAATAGTTGATGTCGAAATCTCCGACAATAATGAGTCCTGGACATTTCAGCATTCTAAGTGTGTTCTTTCAAGAACTTTTTCCGATACATCGAACCTTTCACATTTAGTATTGGGATCGATAAATTGAGACAATAAAAGTGTACCAAAGGCCTAATTAGTAACCAGTAGCCAAAGAGACGGCCAGTAGACGCTGATGTTGGTATAGATTTGATATTACTCTATCTCACTATAAACGTTTATTTTAAAGAACTACAGTGCGTCCCAGAAAAAAAGTTAACAGTTGGAAAAATTCTCCCCAAATAAATGTTTCAAAATATGTTTAGGAAATTTTCATACCTGTGGATAGCTTAGGGTCTCTTCTTTCAAATGACACCAGAATAGCACAATATTGTGAAATTTTGTGAAAGGGTGCAAAATTCAGTCTTGTTCTCTGAACGTATCTTGTCCTTACGCATCACATCAACATTTTATGCTTGAGTGAGCAATTAACTACTTTGCTGAGTGTTTCAAATGTTACTTTAGTTTTGTTGAGTATCTTAATTTCATCTGGCTTGCTCACTCAACCATAAAGTTTTGATGGGATATATCAGGAAATACATTAAACAATGTCTGTTCTTTCATAAATAGTCTTTCGATGATCAGAATATAGGCCTAACATTTCGAAGTCTTTTCATGACTCACCTCAACTTGTCTCATACCAGCCAAAACAAAAACGAACATTTGTCAAGAATGGATTTTGCACCATTTCACAAAAGTGGCTTTTGCTCACTCAAGTGTACGATATTGTGAGATATTTTAGTGTCATTTGATAGAAGAGATGCTAAGCTAACCATACACAGTAAAAAATATTTTAAACAACTCTTCAAAATTTTTAAACAATGCTGTTTAAGCCGGTCACTCTAACAACTAAGGTTGTTTCCCGGGGGGGGGGGGGGGCACTCAGTATATAGTGTGCGGTTGGTATGTGTCGCCCAGAAGACCCCCATTTTTACACTCAAATTTCCGTTCCAAAGCATACCTTTTTTTTTCTTGTTAAGAAAAAGAAGGGAGAAAACCGTTCCAAAGCACCGCTTTTTTTTTTTCATTCCGTCGTTCAAGCCGTTCTGGCCCGCCCCGCCCCGTTTCGAAGACACCATAGACTTGCCATGACACACATGCACAGCGTATTTAGCGAATGGGAGCGTGTACGTGTGTGGGAACCAGGGTAGCGTTTCACCAAATGGGCATAAGTGCAGGTTCGCCGACATCCCATTGAAACGCGTGTATCAAAATTAACATACGTTTCAATGGGATGTCGGCGAACTTGTGCTTGTGACGGTTTGGTGAAACGATGTCCAGTTCCGTAGCATATTTATATTGTAATCCAGTTCCAAAGAGCCCCGTTTTCAAAAATTGTTTGTAGTTCCGAAGACCATCCTTTTCATGATACGCTCGTTCCGAACTTTTTTTGTCTTGCCGGTGTCATGGTCGATCTGTTCCGGGTTCCGGCGGAACGAAACGACTAGTCGATTCGTTCCCCGGAACCAAGCGACTAGTCGATTCGTTCCAGTGGACTCAAACGACTGATATCACTTTTGGCCGATACGTAACGAAAGCCGCCGTTTGGTTCCCGACATTAGTTTTCCATTGGGGCAGTATTGTTTACCTGCATACTTCATTTTCTCCCTTTTTTCATTTCTTTTTCTTTTCTTTTTCTTTTCTTTTTCTTTTCTTTTTCTTTTCTTTTTCTTTTCTTTTTCTTTTCTTTTTCTTTTCTTTTTCTTTTCTTTTTCTTTTCTTTTTCTTTTTCTTTTTTCCTTTGCGCAGAATGAGGGGGGGGGGGGGCTACTGCCCCCAAGCCCTCCACCAGTACGCCAGTGATGTATACAGTGTATACAGTGGCGGACTGGGGGGGGGGGCAATCCCGGCCCGTGCCCCCCCCCCCCCATTTTGAAAGAAAACAATGCATTGTGCCCCCCTATTTTTGATTGTGCCCCCCCCCTTTTAGAACAGGAAACCTTTTAAAAAAATTTTTTTTTGCTTGTCAGAGTATTATGGAGGGGGAAATGTACCCCATAACCCCCCCCCCCCCCCCCCCCACTGAGCGACTTTTGGAGGGCTGGCGAGACCAGAAAAATATGGGTCTCCCTCCAAGCAGTTTCCCAAAGTTGACAATCCTCCATTTGTTTGCCCCCCCCCCCCTTATACGAAATCCTGGATCCGCCCCTGAGTGTATATTATGCTTATTCATATCTTAAGTCCATCTGTAATGGCCTGATGGGCAGTGGGTATCCAGGATTTTGTAACGGGGGGGGGGGGGGAAATCTCCGAAAATTTTCTGACAACCAAAAAAAAAAAAAAAGGTTAGCACATTTTGGGGGTCTACTTTTCCTCCAAAATTCTCTGACAAGTAACAACAACAACAACAAAAAAGGGGGGTTATCGCATTTTGGGGGTGTAGCAAACATTTTTCATTAACCCGATAACCTTTTTTTGTGTGTGTCCCAGTGCTGATGGGGGAACATGGCATGTATTTTTACACTAGTTATTATTGGACCACATAATTTTGAAAGACAAAGCTTTACAGATAATAAAAGCTAGAAATGTGCTTATCTTGTTTCACTCTCTTTTTTTTTTTTTTTTTTTTTGTCACTAAAACCTGGGGGATGATTGTATACACCCTGCTATCTTTGCCCCTTTCACGTAGGGATCCCATTTGGAAGCATCTAAAAGAGTTGAATAGTTCACAATACAGGTCACATGTATGATATCCAGTATGCTATGTGTTTCATGTATTAAAGGGTAAACATATGTATACTCTGTTCTAGCTTATATTGTTGTATTTACTGTTGCACCTTAACTGTCAAAATGACAAAATTCGCGAAGAGTACATTTTTCTATACAAAATTCGTAAATAGGCAACAGTGTCCGTTCTGTTGGTGTGGCTGATTTGGAGGACTTTGATTGGTTACAAAAGGCGACCAAAAGAGTACATTTTTCTTTAGGGGTGTTACCATGACATGATGCTTGAGCAGAATAGAGATTCGGATCGCATGAGCGGCTAAATATCTCGTCGATTGGTTCCAAGGAACGAATCTCCTGGCCGGAACCAATCGCCTATGACGCTCGCATCGACTCGACCAAAGCGGATCCAATCGGCGGGTAGACATTCAGTCGATTGGATCCTGTGGAACCAATCGCCTGCTCGGAACAAATCGCCTATGACAGGCGGCACATACCCACCACTTTTGGGGTCGAGTGCCCCCCCCCCCCCCCGGGGGTTGTTTAAACTTTAAACAGCCTCTTGTTTAAAATTTTAAACAATTTGTTTAACAACAGCTTTTAAACAACTAGGTTGTTTAAATTAAATTGTTTAAAAACACACAGTTGTTTAAAACTTTTTTCACAACTATCGTTTAAAAAAAATTGATGTTTAAAAAAATTGTTTAAAACATCTAGGTTGTTTAAATTAAGTTGTTTAAAACTCTTTGCACAACTATTGTTTTAGAAAATACATTCAAAGTTGTTGTTCAAAATAATTGTTTAAAACACTATACAGATATCATGTGTTTAAACATACACGGTTGTTGAAGGCTGTTGTACACAAGTAAGTTCCAAATGCCAGAGCTGATTGATACGTTCAGAGGTAAGCATTTAGACTAAATAATCGAGTTTATACTCAAGACATATTTGTGCTGCCGTGACATCTACATGATGTCTAGATCTAGACCACATCCACTAAACAAATTATGATGTAGACCTGGAACTTTGCAGCGCAGCACAGTTTACGTTAGTTGCGCACATACAGTATAATACGTCTATAATACGTCTATGGACCGGACCCACGCGCGCGTTCACTGTGTGTGCAACTTAAACTGCCCTGCGCTGCGCTGGAAGGTTAAGGGCGACTTGCAAAGTTACGCCGTCTAAATCATAATTAATTCTGTGACTGTGGCTTAGATTTAGACATCATATAGATGTCATGGCAGCACAAATATGTCTTGAGTATCAACTCGATCAGATTACTATATATTTAGTCTAAATGCTTACCTCTGAATGTATCAGCTCCGGCATTTGGAACTTCTGCAACATTGTAACCACAAAATCATCCGCCATGATGAAGCCGACCGTGTTTGGCGGAGAAGGAAACCCGTCTAGCGCGAATTTTCCATCTTTTTAAACAACGTTGTTTAAAAGATTATTTGATTCATACCAAAAAGTGTGTTGCATTCTCAACCATGCGCGCGCGCGTATCACTTTCCCTCTGCGATTCCCTCCATAGAACCCTGTACATTAATCATGAAAAACGTTAATTTCAACTTTTAGAAATACTTATATCTTTTTCACTTTTTAACAATTTAATTCAGTTAAAAAGGAATATGATTATTGAAGTAACAAAGAAGCTGCTGAGCATAAAAATGTAATCATCTCATATGTAGAATTCTGGCCAATTTTGTTTGAAAACGGCCTTTTTATGTTGCCTCACAAAAACGTAGAACACCCAAATTACACGTGTTTCTATGGGGAAAGTAATCGACTCGCAGTGACAAGGTAATTTTGTTAATTGGTTAGCAGTGCTGTTAATGGTGGGAATTAACCAGTTAAAAGGTTTCTTAAAAGAGTAAGAGTTCTAGGTTTGACCTTTCTTATTTTGACTTCTACTGGTTTTGTAGAATTCTGGCCTTTTTATGAATTAGTTATGAAATATTTTGTGTTTTTAGACTGATTCTGTGCGCGCGCACCACTGATCTCTACAGAGATCAGTGGCGCGCACGTGTCATTCTGATGACATTCAGGCTACGCGCAGATGCAACAAATTGCGCGAAACTTATTGACATGGATTTGATTTATTTATTTATCTTTATGATCCTTTTTTTTTTCTTCAAACATATTTTACAAACTGAATTACAACATAATAAACAAATATTAATACATTATCAAATAGAGTAATTGCATTGTATGATTAACGTAAATGAATCATTGATGTATTAAACAGCGGTTGTTTAAAATACAGGGTCCGTCTTTTAAACAATATTTTTTAAAATATAAACAACACAATTTTAAACAGCGAAATTTTAAACAGCGTTTTTGCTGTGTAGGTATGAATTTTTTCCTGAAAATATTTTGAAATATTTGATTGGGGAGTCTTTTACCAACTGTCAATTTCAAACGGTTCTCAACTTTGTTGATACCCGTCAGAACAAATACCAATTCTTGTCAAGTCTGAAATTTGCACCCTTTCAAAAAAGTGGTTTTAGATCACTCAAGTGTAATCACTAGTCAGATTTTTTAATGTTTCTGTATAGGACTAACCCTAAGCTATCAACAAGAATTAAAATTTAATGAAAATATTCAGAAATATTTATTTGGAGCGACTTTTTCGAACTGTTAACTTTTGGGGGGAACGCACTGTCAAGTATATAACCCATTATAAAATGGTGAAGTAGGTCCTAATCAAATGATCGGCTAAGAGCGTACACGTGACCAGGCAAATTGCCTAACATGTAATTTTGGTAGTCATATGAATTTGTGAGCCCCGATTTCTTTCACCTAATTTGAAGCTTTTAATCAGCCCGGGTCAGCTGTGCGCATATACAGAACCGACTAAGTACAATGTCCGCTCAGCTGTGCGGTTGAATCTGATTGGATCTGATTGGATCACGCTAGGTTAGCGACCGTTCTATTTAGAGCAAGGGTGACACAGAGCGAGGTGGGCATGATGGGAGGGACACGTACGGCGATTTATTTAATTCTATCCAAAATGATATACTGTACTGAGTAAGAATAATATGGTCAATAGACCTATCATGAACACACACAGTTCAATTCGGTTATTATTTTCCTTCTGTATACATGCATGAGAAAGTAAGCGCAGTGATCCACGATAAAAAAACCCTTGATTTCCCCTGAGGAAGAATGGTACGACCCGGTTCGCTGGCTACCTGCAGATTTCAGTGTAACTTCACCGTACAGAAGGAGTTATGGATTTTATTTAACCATCCCTTTTAACAGTTCTGCGGCCATTATGCCCAACTTTTTTAACAATGTTCTTTAAATGTTTATTTATAAACAGGTGCAACTTTCACGGCATAATATTAAAAAGAAACACATTAAACTTACCAACATTTTCGGCTATGCCTGAGCCAGACAATCAAGATGCAACACACGTAAATCAATGGAGAAATGCGGAATATGTAGCAAAGTTCCCAAAATCAGGCGGACGTCAAATTGGTTTAATCTTTTGACGGTTTTTTTTTTTCATCCAATGAGAATCATTTATATATCAAAATGTTCAGAATGAACTGAATGACTTGAATCTTTTTCCGGTGGTAAAAAATAGCCCACTCCCGGCAAGAAATCGCCAGAGAAAGCCGGAAGCGTTCAGTCAAAAAGTTCGATACCACAGAAATTTTGACGAAATTGATGAAAAATAAACAATAAATGACGGTGCAATGCAACAACAAAACATCGTGATTTTTACACCACCATAAAGAAGAAAAGTTAAATTTTCTAATGCTTTTTCCGGTGGCTCATTTTTACGGCTTTTCACGGCGGCGCGCGGTGTGTTTGAAGAGGAGACGCTTAAGTGTATGGGTAAAATCCATATGGACCAGTTACTGTATTAGGAGAGTATAATGACATGTCATATTCTTCATGCCATACCGGGCGCATTAACATACGTACATCACCGTGCATTATAGGAATGTCAGTGCGCGCACTCAAAGTTGGCGTACATTTCGCCTTTTTTTTACAGAACGACAAGAATCCACCCTCAACATTTTATAAAACAAATATCATAATATTCGGGCGTAAGTATAATTATCCACCCTCAGTATCTTCGAAACAGTCCAAACACCCAGGGGTGGTATTCTGAGCACCATTTATCTCTAAAATATTTTATTTTATCTTTTTGTATTCTGAGACCACATTTTATCTCGGATTTTATCTCATATTTTATCTCTCGCTCTTACCTCTTCCGTGACTTGCAATTTGATACGCGTGATACGCGGACAGCAGTGTCACTTTTACCCCCTCTTCCAGCGCTTGCATAAAAAACGCGTTTTGCGCTTTAAAACACGCGTTATGAATTAAAGACTCAATACACTCTGTACCAAGGAGAGAGATTCTATTGGTTGAGCATGCTAAAGGTGAGAACTAACAACAGTTTTTATTGGATAACGGATATAAAATGGGCGGGTCCCAATGACATAAAATGCCGCTAAAAAATGATTTTATGCGCATTTTATCTTACCGAGATAAAATTAAAAAAATTATCTGAGATAAAATGAATCTCAGAATACCGCCCCAGGTCTATCGCCTCGGGTGTATCAGACTGTTCCAAAGTTACCTTGTATTGACAATCCATATACTAATGCCCTCACTGATGTGTATTATTTGTATAACGTTTCCTCTTTTCTCCTTATCTTATAAGAAATCTACGTATATAATATATATATATATATATATATATATATATATACAGATAAAGACCTATGAAAAAAATTTAAAAACTTCTGAGTTTAACGGAATTTTTATTTACTTGTTTACTACTCATCTCTACATTTACAATTCCGAAGCAGAACTTATATTTTGTTATTTTATATATATATATATGTATATATATATATATATATATATATATATATATATATAGAGGTATATATATATATATATATATATATATATATATATGTATATATAGGTATATATATATATATATATATATATATATAAATATATATATTTGATGGGTAAAGATAGACAAAGTTATAAAACAAGACTGAAGATCGAAGTCCAAGTTACTGTTCGAAATTACAAGTAAAATCCGCAATATTTCCTTTGTTTTAATTTTATCCATTTGTCATTATCATCAGCCGAACATGTAAAATTACATCTATTAAATTAAGATACAAATTTGTATTATTCTTTTGAATGTAATGATTATGTGCTAAACATCATGCAAACCTGCCATTTGCCATTCTAGGCAAATTGACCTGTTACAATAGCAACTCTCACTTTTATGTTCATTTCATTACTATTCAAACTATGCTGAATGTACCTTATTATGTTTCCTAAATGTATGTCATGTATTGTACCCTACTTTTCTTTAATAAATATAAAGGATTTCAGCAACTCTACAGAAGAGAAATAATGATGATGATGATGGTGATGATGATAATAATGATGATAATAAAAATTATGATAGTAATAGTAATAATATAACTTAACGCGCATAATAGGAGTACTTATAAAAAGTCCCTATATGAGCTCTACATAATAATTTATAATGTTGATACATCTAATTGTATTCTACAAGACAATTACAATTACATGTATAAAATGTTTATAGAAATCATATCACATATCACATTACATTTGGAAAGACTACAGTGGGAACTGTTAGAATACTATATTAAAAAAAGCATATAAACAGATAGCATCTTAGTTGAATGTAAAGCCCTCCTCACACTGCACGATCCGCTGCGATACGATTTTGGAAAAAAATGTTATAGTACTTGATATGAACATTCAAACATGGAAAGTCATACTGTCCAAAGTTCTGAGTAGTCCTGTGAATACAAAAATTTAAATTCATGGCTATTGCGATCCCCCTTCTCTGTATAAAAGCGAATTTATTCCTAATCGCAGTGACGTCATAGCAATCTTGCGATTGGCTACGATTTGAAGTCGATTTGGCCTTTACTCCGAATTAAAGGCTTGCAGTTTAACAAAATTTCGATTTCATTGTTCCTTTACATATTTCGAACCTCACATAAGATAATTTTACATGTTTCAAATATCACAATTAATGCGAAATGCCATTAGTTCCAAAATCGTATCGCAGCGGATCGTACAGTGTGAGGCGGGCTTAACGTATATAAAACAAAAATCTAAAAGTCGATGTCAAATAATGAAATATTTGACAAGGATGTAGTAGGTAGGCTGAATGAAAACATCGTATTTTAATTGAGTAAATGGTACTTGAAGGAAAATACTTCTAATTTACTCTACACTTCCATAAACATGTTTAATTGCATTAAGATGACTGGAAGACATGCGTTTTCAGGAGATTTGCAGGGTAGGAGCATCTCGAAAGTTGTTGACCCTGGAGGTTATAGACCAGGGCCCTCTTGCATAAACAGTTGCGATTAAATGCAACTCAAAATATTTAACGCAAGTCCTAAATATGCGATCCTGATTGGTTGAAAATCAAGTTGCGTTTAATTTTGTGAGTTGCGTTTAATTGCAACTTTTTATGCAAGAGGGCCCTGTTCGTATACATGGTAGAAATGACCCCAAATAATGGCAAATATCCATAGATGTTTTAAACATGGAGAGGTCCCACTTTGTGCATTTTGGAATAATCACGTGCCAGTGCCATATGGGGCCTCATGGCGGAGCTTCATGAATAATTTAAACAATGAATGCTGAACTGGTAAAGGTTCATTCTTGGTTTGTTAACAACAAATTAATCTTAAATACACAAAAACCCACTGTATGTTATTTGGCAAACAAAAAGTAAATAGTGATAAATCACATAAAAATGGGGATGTGATATTAAGGTCAGATTCGGTAAAGTTCTTGGGAATTCATATTGATGAAGAAATGAAATGGAAGAGTTATATTAACAATGTACTACATAAGATTTCAAAAAATATCGGAGCAAATAACAGACTTAAAGAATATTATTGTCTCACTTTAAATATTCATTTTCTTTGTTTTTCCTTCACTTTAAAATGTTGTGATATCCAAATGTTTTTGTTTTATATATGTATTTATCATGTTTATATATTGTTTTTTTAATGAAAATGTAGAAACATAAACTTTGAACTTTCAATAGCTTTTGTTTTCCATTTTGAAAAGAACTCTTTCGAATGTATCCCATGCATGGAATGCAACATGATTACATATTATTTCTCTCATTAGGTTTCACTTTAATAACCTTTAACCTGATACAAGCAACCTTTATCTTCTCACACGCAGATTGTTACAACGAACTGGCTTATTTTGCTAAAAGTTCTACGAAATGACTGCTAATACCCCCATCACACCAAGCTAGTTCTCACTACGTTCTGGAAAATGTTGCCAAAACGGGCTCAAACTGTGTGCGAACGGAGTAAACGTAGTAGGAACTGTTCACGATCTGTTTAAGAACTTTATGGACGGACTCGGACTGGCTTGGACGGGAAGGGTGCTCTAGAACTTTGAGCCTGTTCAAAATTTTCCCCCGTCCTAAAATTAGACGGAGTGACAACGTACTTGAACGAGATGGACGTACTACGAACGGGGTTGCCGTACTTCGATCCTACTAGGGACTAGTTACAACGTGACGTGGTCGAGCATCAATAAACAGTACGACCGGGTCAGTTTGTAACTCGACCGGGTCCACTGCCAAACAGACCCAACTCGACCGCACTGTGTCCTTAGCACGTTCAAAACAAATTCACACGTTCTGAATGAGTTGGCAACACGTTTCTACATGGTTCTTTAAGTTCCCAGTAGGTTCTCAGTAAGTTTTACTCGTTTTTAATACGTGTCTGTCGTTCCCACGCGGTTCCTCCCCGTCTGCAGTACGCTCGGACAAGGTAGGTTATTCAGATTCAGATTCAGATTCAGATTCAGATTAAGTTTATTGGTCCAACAGGAAATTCATTTTGTCGGCATTACATGAAGCACATATACAATTTATAATACATACACAAATAGATAATAAACAGTAGCAAATTTACAATAACATATAGCCATAGGAAACGCAGATAAATCGTTATTAATGGAATGATATCAGTATGATTATACATAAACTTACAATATTGAAAAGGTACGTTTACGAAAGATTCGGATTAATTTGTAACATATGAAAAGGTAGTATAAATGAATTGTTGTTTTTGTCTTGATAAAATTAATTAAACGTATAAACAAAATTTAGAATAACACAGGATAACATATAGGGTATTATTTATTTTCTTTTTGATAATGATACATTTGATTGAATGAAGCAGTACAGTGCATAATTTTGATGAATAGCGAAGTGGCAAGATATAGGCCTATTCAATTTGACTGAAGTTGCTCATTGTATTTCCGAATCGAAAGCGGAACAAAGGAATTGAGGAATCGTGAAGTTCGAGCTTTCATTGATCTGTACCGTTTTCCCGATCGCATTAGAGTATAACACGGATGAAGGGGGTGATTTCCGTTTTCCAAAATTTGTGAGACCTGTTTCAGAATCGTATTAGTGCATTCACGTGTCAAATCAGTCACTTCGCCAGTCATCTTACCAGCATAATTGGCTATTCTCTGCAATTTCTTTAGATCCTCCTGTCTGCACCCACCATACCAAACCACACAACTGAAAAGCATTACACTTTCTATTACTGACTTGTAGAATAGCCTTAGAATGGTTCTGTCAACATTGAACGAATTCATTTTTCTTCCTCAACTTGGTGTAGCGTGTCCTCAGGCTGATAGGTATACCAGATGATCAGCTCCTCACTGTTTACGCGCATCTCCTCTGCTTGCTTCTGCCACAGGAACTTTTTTTCTTTGTGTCCTTATAGTCCTCAAGTTTTTTTTGTTATACAGGACTTCATTGGCCTTGAGCCATTCCACCATGGCTTTTTCTTGATCAGGGGTGAGATGGGTGTGAGTTTTTGTTTTTTCAGGGACTTCTGCTGCTCAACTTAGGCCTGATCTGGCTGGCCTTCAGAGGACATAGAACTTGGGGATCTTTGGGTATAAGAACTAGTGGCTGCCTTCCCACGGCCATTCCTTCTGGTATTTTTCTTTGGAGGCATAATGGAACACAGAAGGGGTGAGGAGGCAACTGCAGCTGTATGTCTTGATCTTCTTGAAGCGTCGAACGGGAATGAGGAACGGGAAGAACGCGCTGGAGTTTTATAGCCCTCGAGCCAGGACGGGATTGTATACGCACTAGGAGTGCGTTCGAATGCATTAAGAACGAGATGAGGACGAGTTAAACCGTCTCAGAATGGGGTGGTCGGGTTACAAACTAGTTAGAACAAGTTGCGAACTAGTTAGAATGGGTTGGGAACGAGGTAGAACTAGTTAAGAACGGATTTAAACTGACTACGACGGGCTTGAACTGCTTGGATATGGCAAATTTACCCGATCTGAACTTGATATGAACTGACTATGGACGGGGTACAGACGAGATAGACGACTTGAAAACCGTTTATGAACAAACTAGGATCGTTTTAGAGGCCAAAGTTACACATTCTACCCCGACCACAACCCGTTTTACAATTTTCTAGGACGGGGTAGGGATTTTGAGAACGTAGTGAAAACTAGTTTGGTGTGATGGGGGCTTATTATACTTCCTCTGCCGTACCAGTGTCACATTAGGGAGCTTACGAAACGGGACGGGAGAGTAACAGGACGGGGGAGAGTTAACCGACTGTGACGGTCCTCGTACTCTCCCCGTCTTGTTTTTCAATCAAGTTACGAAAAAGTGGACGGCGTCGCACTGTGCAGTGTTCGGCTTCCCGTCCCCACTTTAGACCGGACGCTATTTCGCCCGAGAACCGTCCATCAGGACGGAGAGATACTCCGAGTCGTGCATGCGCACATCGATTTTTTTCGCTCGACTCCCCGTCTTCAAAGGCTCCCGTCCTGAAATCGTAAGCTCGTTATTTTCATTATGCGACAAACAGACTTTATAGGCCTTCTCAATCGCACATTGCTCCACCGAGAAATATGTATATGACGTGTTTTTAATAATCATGATAAATAAATATAATGATGGCTTCTTGTATAGCGATCATGTCCGTCACGTCGTGACGCTCTTGGCGCTCCAACATTATTACCCGGTCACAGCTTATTATTAGAAATTTGCAGATATTGCACAGGATCTTTTTTTCCCTTTAACATAAAAAAGTAAACAAATGAGACAAAAGGACTAAAAGGAAACCCATTTTTATTTCACAGCAATTTTCATTCTTGAAATTTCATTTATGACAACTTAAAAAGTTAGAAGGCTACTTAGGCCTATTATCCTACAACTTTTGTACCCAACATTTAATAACATAAGGCGTAGTTAAAGAAGTGCATGGCCCGAATTCACAAAGGAGGTTTGGTTTAAACCATGGTTTAAACCCCCTCCTGGGTTTTTTAAGCGTACGTGCGCACGGAATCAGATCCAATCATATATTTTCTTTGATCGCGCGCATGGGCAATGTGCGCTTATTTACGCTTATTTTAGTACGCTCACGGAGGTTTAAACCTTGCCATGGTTTAAACCATAGACGTATTATAGATTAGGTTTAAACCTCCTTTGTGAATTCGGGCCCATGCGTTTAAAAAGTAAGCTGCAGCATTGTTTGCGTGTTGGTAAAATCTGGAAACAAGTAAAATCCCTTAGCACAGTAAGAGTTAAGGTTCGTACCGTGTGGCTGTCTTTTCTAATCAGAATTCACCCGTGCCTGCAAAAATTGATGAATTATATTTTACCTATCACTAATACCCTTTAAACAACTTCATTTGTGTTTTCCATGCGAGAATTAAATTATAACAACACATCTATTTTGCCTTTAAAACAATTCATCCCTAAAATCTACTGCAGTATATTATGTACATAAAATTCTTCCATTTTTAAACAGTATTCCAGCTTCGCATAAAGGTGATGGTTTTTCAAGCTCGTTGGGAAGACAGTGGCCAAAAACGTTATCAATTTGGGGGGTTTGTAGACAGCCTACAAATATTCCAAGTTTGCCAAAAAAAAAAAATTATTGAGGATGTCATATCTTTCCCACCTATTTGAAAGTTTGCAGAAAAAAAAAACTGAAACAGAACACGAACTGGAACAAAGTACTCGATATGACAGTTTGTTTGCCTCGCTTGTTTGTTGGAGGTCGTCCATGCTTAAAAACAAAGAGAAAGTATTTACCCTGCAGATGTTATCTTTTGTGTGGAAAGCATTGTTTAACGTTAATAATATTTTTCATATCGATTATATGCTCCGTTGACGCAATTGCTCCAATTCATCTCAATATCACCTTGATAACCTCTTTGTGTTATCAGTTCATCTCAAAATTAACACTATTAATTTTAAATATAAACTTTCAGAAGAGGAAAAATTATACAAAGCGTTCGAGCCCTTAATAGGTCGTAGGGTATCTACGAGCAAGATTGAAGATCGCTTCCTTCATTGCTAATAGAGCAGCGGCATGTGGAAGAAAACTTTACAACGATTTTGACAGCTCGTGATGACGGTCTCCTGCGTTCACAAATTCTGTTAATTGTAAAATGTTAATTTCTAATATGCATATATTTATTGTGTTTAGAAGTAAATTGTTAATATCTGAAAAAAAAAGCTTTCATATATTTTTCTATAACAATAGATTACAATCAAACAAACAAAGCCCTGGATTATAATATATGCATGTATAATCAGGCCTGTAATAATGTGTGAATTTACCTTACACTTTTCTATATGAACTGAAAGCACGACATCATAATTATTGTTGGTTTTGGTGTTGTTTTGTTTAATTGTTTCTTTGTTATTTTTGTTTTCTCTATTTTTTTAAATTGCAAATTTATAATGATCCTATCAGGATAAATCGGTGAAGCTAGTAGCCAAAATTGGCAGATTCACTTCCTCCTCTGCATTTAGTCCATGCTATAAGATTTTTAATATATTTTCAGGCAACTAAATGCGACTATGCTAATGAAACAAAAAATTACGCTACATAATTTTGACATATGTATAGGAAGAGAATGATCATTGACATGTTTCTGTGCACGGTGATTTTTAAAAGATGAAAATTATATGGTGACTCTCAGACTGGATTCTAGATTGAAGATTGTCTTAGAGTACATGGTAAGGTTTGAAAGAGCACATGCAATTGGCATCGGTATACTCATGGAAAGTTTAGTTCTCTATCTTCCGGTAAAGTGAGAAGCAAACCACATTATCAGAAAAATCGAGAGGGTTAATGACAATAATCAATTTTGTTTGTTTCACAGATGTCTGAAAAATGTGTTAAATTTGTCAGCTTCATTTGTTTGTTTGAATATCTCCGGAATAAAAGATTGGTAACAGGTGTTTAATCGGATCTCTCACGTTCAGCTCCCTCACACGTTCTCTCTTTGCTATATTAATCTATCATCGTATTTAACCTCGTCTGTGAACTGTGATTGGCTAATCCGAATATTATAGCCTTGGTTCATCCAATCACAGGTCGATAAGTTGTGATGGTTCTGCGCACGCCAATGATGATGTGAACTGTCTGTAGGTTGAGGTCGAACCCCATACAATGCTTGAAGGTTAGACTGTCTGTCCGTGACTGTCTCATTATAGGCACGTTTCAACGAATATTGATCTTCCATATAAAGTCTTATTACATAATGATATTATATCATATCAAGCGGAATACGATCCTGTCAAAATGTTTTCACACTTGTTCTTTCAAGAAAGCGGTTTTGTTTTCCCCCGATGCCAAACGAGGCGTCATAGGCTGACGCAGGGCTACATCAGCGGTTGTGCGGTCTTCTTAGCACAAACCTGAGCAGGGGTGTCGATCCGTGTTCATGATTTGGGGGGGGGGGTGACCAGCGAGGGAGCGAAGCGACTGAGCGGGGGAGGGTGTGGGAGGAGGACTTTTTCAAAATTCTTCTATAAAACTTGCATTTTAGAGCATCCCAAAATGGTTTTAATTGAAAAGAAGGAATGCACGGATCTCAGTACGCCAATGGACGGAACCCCTTAATTGAGAATACCAATGAGAGCGAACAAATTTTCTTCGATTTTTTCGCATTGAAATTATGGCATTTCTTATTTCCTTACTTCTAATCATTAAAGAATGTGATGGTATTTCAAGATCAAACATAATGAGTTTGGATAATTATTAGATTTATGTTAATGTATCATAACTCTTATTTATTGTATCCAAAAATATTGGGGGCGGATGATAATACAGGCCACCCCCCCCCCCACTTCAAATTTTTGGGGAATGTATACCCCCATCCCCCCGGGATCGACACCCATGAACCTGAGTGTGACCTCGTGCACAAAGTGAACCCAAAATAAACAGAGCAAACATTAGATTTTATTTTATTTTATTTGTCAGGTATAAATGCAATAGACACATGAAAATGTATAACATTGAAAGGAAAAATAAAAAATATACCTTGAAAGGATAACCCATGAAAGCTCATAACAAGTTTATTTCTAACCCAGGGAGGCATGTCTCATTGAGACCTGTACATCATCCGCGTAAATCACTTTCTGAAAAGCACCTTAAACGGGGATTGCAGTAGGTGTAGTTTTGATACCCTATAAACGGGGAAACCCGTCTAACATCTCTGATTTGTATAACCTTAACGGCGATTTTATATCTTGCGTGGTATTTTACATCCTATTTGAGGATTACATCATCATAGACCCTTTTTTAGCCAAAAAGGAACCGTAAAAGAAATTTAACCTAATTTGGAACACATTACCGAACTATATCCCCCATCCCCTTTTCCGCGGATCTTCTTCTTATCACCTCTGAATTTGATACCCTTTTTCTTGATTTTTGCTGGTTTTGATACCCTAAACGCGTAACCCGGGTTACGCGCCTAATGCTGAAAAAGTACCCCTTTTATCCGTTTTCGTGTATGCAGATGATGTACAGGTCTCAATGAGATATGCCCTTCCCACCCCCCCCCCCCCCCGGATTTCTAATGAGGGTACTAAACGTTGAATTCCTGGCGCATACACAAAATACCTCAGTTTTTAAAAGGCCCCTGCAACCCAAACGCAACCCAAATGCAAGATTATTGCTGTTGAGGTGCAGGGATGCATACAACTAATATTCTGTTATTCAAACATCTAAATATGTTTCATAGGTTTTTAAATGTTTTTTGAAATAGTCTTCCCAACCTCCTAAGCTCCACCCTAAAAAAAGCTCCAGATCTCATTCCTGCAATGACATCATCTGTCAGTCATCAGTCAGCTACACTAACATTCTACAATAGACAGATGGAATGTAACTTCCCCCAGCTCAGCACATGCTGAGGGGGGGGGGGGGGGGGGGGGGGGACTCGACCCCAAAAGTGGTGGGTATGTAAAGGGTCTAACGTACGGTCGCTGGGGTCGTTGGTGGCAGGCTTCATAACCTGTGACCTTCAACCCGCTTTCTCATGTTCATAGCGGTGCGTCGGCCTGATGGCGATGGAAGGAGGAATAAAGTTCATTGACCCACCTTCTGGCTTTCATTGGTATCTGTGGCGTCTAGAGTGTGCCCCACTTCTTGCTCCTGCTGTCCCTTACCACCCGGCCCCTCTACAACTGGCGACGAGGATGGGATACCGTCGACTCCGCTACACCTTTTCCTCTGATGAACGACAAGATTGAATGTAAGACTAAAAAATTAATTGAAGGAAATCTTAACTGAATCGATGGATGAATAGCTGAACTCTGAACTACTGATACACTTTTCTTGTTTACTGTGCTCTATTGTTAATGTTCAAGAAATTATTTGAAATTTCGTCTTATGTCTAGTAATTAATCCGATATCCCTTTCAATCTCACATTGCTAAAATGGGTTTATATGTAAGAATTGGTGATGATGAAAGATCTTTCAAATTTTCTCTTGTAGAAGAGGGGGGCCCTCTATCACTTGAAGTCTTACAGGCAAGATACCCCTCTGCTAAAGGATTAATTTATACAGATGCTGGGGAAGAAGACGTGATATTGCCCGCGGTCAATGGAATTATTCGCCCGATTGGGCGATGGGAAGATATTACCTACCACCCTCTCTTGAGCTTGACAAAACTATTGTCGAGACCCCAATCTCAACTTGTATTGGCTCCAGAAAAGAGACTTCCGACCTTTGACGGAGCTGGGGATGTACAGGATTTTGAGACAACCATAAAGGATGCGTTCAGGCACTATAATATTCCAGAACCTCAGCAAGCCACGTTTCTTCTGGATTATCTGAGGAAAGGGCCGAAGGACGAGGTTAAGGCCATTATAAAAGGAGGTGGCAATATCGATGAAATAGTGGACTTCCTCAAGTCTTCATATGCTGAAGTGACGCCAATAGGTGAGCTGCAACGCCGATTCCTGGAACGGAGACAAGGAACAAGGGAGTCTGTGCGAGAATACGCAGTTGACCTTGAAAGGAAGTTCTTGAATTTGACGTCTACAAACCCATATCTGTATGCAAAGCCTGAAGTGTTGCTTGCAGAACAATTCATTGAGGGATTTGATGACACATTCTTACGCAACACACTTAGAGATATGTATGAGGTGAAAGGCGGGATGAATTTTAGAGAACTACGAGAGCTAGCAATTAAACGTGAGCGTAGGGAGGAAGGACGATCAAGATCAGAAGCTTCTGGTGTAGCACATCTGTCTTCGATGAAGGGACGATCCTCATTTCTGGACAACGACGTGCTAGCAGCAGTGAGGGCCATGACTGACGAAGTAATAGGGGCAGTGAGGGAGATGATGGAAATTCGCCCTCGAGAGAGACCACAGGTAAAACCAACTTCTTCAGGTCTTAGACAGAAGGGCCCTTGCTTCAATTGCCGGGTATTTGGACATTTCTCAAGAGAGTGCCCCCTGAAGAGACATGGAAGGCGGCCAGATACGATGCGCCCTGAGGATGCAGC
Organism: Heliocidaris tuberculata; assembly: GCA_025618425.1. Taxonomy (NCBI): domain Eukaryota; kingdom Metazoa; phylum Echinodermata; class Echinoidea; order Camarodonta; family Echinometridae; genus Heliocidaris; species Heliocidaris tuberculata. The sequence goes on along the minus strand of CM046852.1, from coordinate 27,232,798 downwards.
GCCGAGATGGAGTGAAATGAGTTCATACCCCCACGGCGGTCATAGGGAAGAACGTTCGTTATATCCTCCAGGACCTCTGATGTCTTTGCCGTATATGGGGGAAATCAGTTTCCCCGTTGTCAAGATGAATGGATCCCTCACCAGATCCCTCCCACTGCTGAGCCAATAGTAGCACCGTCTACTGGGCCATTGGACAGAGGAACCCCTCCCCCTATGGGACCATTTTATAGCCAAGGCCACGGCTCTGCATCTGGAAGGGGGCCAAATAGTAGCCAACAGAAACAGGAGCACAGCACAGTGGTTGGTAAAGTCTCCAAAGTCAGTGCAACAGGAAAGGATAGTGAGGATAGACGATTTATGTCCATGGCTGTTGGAGAGTGTTACTCAGTGGAAGTGGAGTTTGGTCCAGTACAGGTTCCGTGTCTTCTTGATCCAGGATCGCAGGTGACGACGGTCGGTGAATCCTTCTTCAATCAACACCTCCGACCAGCAGGCTTTAACTTAAAAGAAATCCCTTCTTCTTTTACATTGGTCTCTGCTGGTTGGCAGGCTATTCCTTATGTAGGATATTTTGAAACCGATGTAACTGCCCTTGGACATTGCATGTCTTCAAGAATAGTACTCGTGCTTCGAGAAGGAGAGGCCAAGAAAAAAGGGCAGAACCTGATGGGAATACTAGGAATGAACGTTCTGCAGGTAGCTGGAATCAATTGATACGGGGCGAGAAGAATCATTTCTTGACAAGAATGCCGTGGCCAACCCCCGATGGAGCTTGGCAAAAGGCCCTTCAGGCTGTCGATGAACAGATGCACTGGACTCAGAAGGAGGGCGCCTTGGAAAATCATATGTAAAGCCTGAGCCATGCGTCGTCATTTCAGCTCGCCAAGCAGTTATGATTGAAGTCCAGAGCCCCGTGGGCCCTTGCAAGGAGCCCCTTGAAGTACTCCTAGAACCTGAACGAAGTGATGCCATACCATCAGGTTTGAGTATTCAATCCTGTATTGTGCGAGTTGAGGAAGGGAAGTTCCCATTGATGGTGTGTAATGATAATGAGCAGGACATAGTGATTCCTAAGAAGCTCCAGATAGGTACCTTGTATAATGCTACTGTAGTAGGAGCACCGGAGACAGAGACAGATACACCCAGGAGATCTGAAGCTTCGCCAGTATCAGTAGATGTTGACTGGTCTTCACTCGGCAGTGGGCAGCGCCAGGCACTGGAGAGCCTCTTAGATAAACACCGTGGGGTCTTCTCTGCTCATGACCAGGACTTTGGTTTCACTGACGAGGTTACCCATCGAATTGAGACCGGAGAAGCCATCCCGTTCAAGGGGAGACACAGGCCCCTTCCTCCGACACAGTACCAGGCTGTACGAGATCACATCCAAGACCTGATCCACAAGGGAGTCGTTCAGGAGAGTCAGAGTCCATGGGCCTCACCCGTCGTGATAGTCAGAAAGAAGGACTCGAGCATCAGGTTGTGTGTGGACTATAGACATTTGAATTGCCTTACACGACGGGACTCTTTCCCACTCCCCAGGATAGAGGAATCGCTGCAGGCCTTAGGAGGAGCCAAGTTCTTCACGGTGTTAGATTTGACAAGTGGCTATTATCAAGTAGCAATGCATCCAGATGATATTGAGAAGACTGCATTCTCCGTGCCCTTTGGACTCTATGAGTACACATGGCTACCTTTTGGGTTGACAAATGCTCCGGCCACCTTTCAGAGACTCATGCAAAGGTGCCTTGGGGATATGTGCTATTCAAGTGTACTAATATATCTAGATGATATAATTGTATTCTCTCATGATTTTGATACTCACCTACAGAAGCTTGATAAGGTATTTTCTAGACTGAAGGGCTTCGGGTTGAAACTAAAGCCTACGAAATGCCACATCCTACAGAAGGAAGTTCAGTACCTTGGCCATAGAGTCTCATCAGCCGGAGTAGCAGTGGATCCAGAGAAGGTCTCCACGATCCAGGAATGGCGAGAGCCAGAGACTGTCAAGGAGGTTAGAGCATTCTTAGGATTTACTGGCTTCTTCAGGAGGTTCGTGGAAGGGTATGCCACCATAGCCGGTCCCCTGTTTAACCTACTCAAGGCTGACCCAGACAGAAAGGGGAAAGGCAGGAAGAGAGCTGTACCTGGTTCTAAGAGGGTAGTATTGGATGAAGAGGCTAAAATTGCTTTCAGGAAGCTGATTGAGTGTCTAACGAAAGCACCTATTCTAGCCTATGCAGACTTCCAAAAACACTTTCAGGTGGAAACTGATGCAAGTGCAACTGGACTTGGAGCAAATACTCACTCAAGCCGATGAGACAGGTAACAACCGTGTGATAGCCTATGCCTCCAGAACTCTCCGGCCTGCAGAGTGTAGTGGACCGTACAGTGCCTTTAAACTGGAGCTTCTTGCAATTAAGTGGGCCGTTACGGAGGCATTCAGAGAATACCTCCTTGGCCAGCGATGTACCATTGTGACTGACCACCAACCACTTCTGTTTCTAGATAAGGCTAACTTGGGAAGTGCCGAGTTGAGATGGGTGCAGAGGCTGAGCTCCTTCGAGTATGAGATACAATATCGACCGGGGAAGCAAAACCAAGCACCAGATGTGTTATCTCGAAGAGATGGCCCCGCCGCAGGACTTGGCCCTGATTCAGTGACAAGTAGCACCATACAGGCCACTTTTGACCTGCATTCCCCGGGAGTTGAGGTTCCAGTTGCTCTAAGTTGCCAGGTCAATGTTTGTCGGCTAGGCGGGGCAAGTTGTCTGCCTGGGTATACCAAAGAGATGTTAAAGAGGTACCAAGAAGGTGACAGTGACCTTAGAGAAGTTAGGGAATTCGTTGAGAGAGGCACAAGACCGACGAGGGAAGAAAGGGGTCGCTGTTCACCATTAGTCCTCCAACTCCTTCGCAGTTGGAAGAGGCTCAGCATCGAGGATGGCGTCCTTGTTCGGAAAGTACAATCTTCAGGAGATGGACAAGGACACAAACAAGTAGTCATACCCAAAGATTTGCAGGAGGAAGTCCTCTACAGGTTCCATGATGAGGCAGGGCACTTTGGAGCTAGGCGAGTCTATAAGCTTCTAGTGGACAGGTACTTCTGGCATGACATGGAAGGAGCAGTGAAGAGGTGGTGTCAAAAGTGTCGACGCTGCGCTACCAGTAAACCTCCTGTCCACCAGACCCGCCCTCCATTCTCGTCGATTGAGGCCACTGCTCCGATGGAAGTTATTGCCATGGATTTCACTGTTCTAGAAGAATCGGAGAATGGATATGAAAACTTACTCATTTTTACTGATGTCTTCACCAAGTATGCTTGGGTTGTCCCAACCCGTGATCAACGTGCCCCTACTGTAGCCAAGGCTTTGGTAAAGCATGTCATTACACCTTATGGCTGCCCATTGAGAATCCACTCCTATCAAGGCCAGTGTTTTGAAGCAAAGCTCATAGCAGAACTATGTCAGATGTATGGTATTCGACGCAGTCACACCACCCCTTACCACCCTGCTGGGAATGGCCAGTGTGAACGGCTGAACAGGACTCTGCATAACATGTTGGCCTCCCTGCCACCCAAGAAGAAGAGTAAATGGACGTATTACCTCCCTTCTCTGGTGTTTGCCTACAATAATACAATTCACTCAAGTACAGGTGTTGAGCCATTCTTTCTCATGTTTGGCAGGAATGCGAGATTTCCACAAAGCTTTGTCCAAAGCGGGGAAGCCACCCAGAGGAGCAGGAAAGGGATTAGATCGTATGTCTCAGAACACCAATCACTGCTGCGAATGGCCAGAGACATTGCAACGAAGAACGCTAAAGCTGCTGTGGAGGCTCGCAAGGCACTTCAGGCCCAGAAGGTCTTCGAAAAGCCTCTTGGAATTGGCCAGTATGTCCTCGTCCGACGACATGGGTTCAGAGGCCGCTCAAAGATAGCTGATTACTGGGAAGAAGAACCTTATATGGTAGTTAAGCAGCCCTTTCAGGATCGCCCAGTTTACATAGTAAGGAGCCATTTGGGCAAGGAGCGGGTCTTACATAGGACTCAGTTGAAGCACTGCCCATGGATACCAGAGGGGGAAGTAGGCCAGTGCAGACAATCGACAGGGGATGAGAGTGAGTCAGAAAATCAAACACCTGTTGGCTATGTTTTGCGTCAACGACAACATTCAGCTGACACTGAATCTCAAAGAAGCCTTCCGGAAAGTCCAAGTAGCTTTGAGGCTTCTATCGCTGAACCCCCTCATAGTGAAATGGAAGAAATGGGGGAGGCCGAAGCCAATGCTTCACATGTTTCTAGCCCTTGTCCCAGTAATATTGGAAGTGAAGGTGATGATATTCCAGCGGTGGCGGAGATCACGAATTCTTTGCCTCCAAAGGAACAACGGCAAGAACAAAGGAGATACCCTAGACGAGCTACTCGTGGTGTACCACCCCAGAGGTATACGAACTCGATGTATACTTAGGGGGAACAGTAATTTATCAGACATCGCATGCAACCCACACAGACATGTAACACACACACACACACATACACACACATACACAAACAAAAACAAAACAAAACAAAGAAAGAGATAAACAGATAATGGATTGAAATTACAGGTTTTTGTTTAATGTTGCAAATTATGAGTTTTTCTAGCTGATATGCCACCCAAATATTCCATACGCACAAAATCTCCTTTGGCTCATTGTTGTTATATATCGTGGGGAAGACTTGTTATGCGTACGAATGCTTTAACATTTACATATTTTGTTGTTGTTACATGGGGTAAGTGGAATGTATTTTGTCCCATGCTTTCAACAAAAAAACAAAACAAAACAAAAAAAGTTTAATAGGTCGAGAAATTAATAGAGAACTCCTCCCATTTTGATTTTGATTTTATGTTTTGTCATTAAAAAAAAGAAGGTAAAGGAAAGAAAGAGATGTTAAAAAAAAAAAATCCAATGGATCTTCGTTTTGTCAAGAAAATTAGAAAAAGGAGGTTTATTACAGTATTATTGTTTAAGATACTATCTATGAAAATGAACCAAAGATTGCTAGAGATCATGAATATGTTCCTGGTTGTTTTTTATGTTACATAAATATGCATGTATATTTTTACGGTGTTGTATGGTCATTGATGAACTGTGTTAATTTTTTTTTTTTTTTTTCCCCCTTCCACAGGGTTCTTTATTTACAAAAAACAAATTCAACAAATACAAATAATCATATACTTTCGTATTCAGGATAGTGCAACAGAATGAGTAAACAATGGCATAACAATGAACATCACGGCCCAAACTTAAGGGCAGAGAAAAAATAAAGATTTCTTTTTTTCAATACATATGATATAAAACAATACATAGTAAATTGATCATTTTCATGTTGTCACGCTGCCAACACTCTCAAAACATTTTCTGAATAGAAACCATTTCTTCAGTAATTTCTTTTCTTTGAGATTCGTTTGATAAATGTATTTTTCCATTTCGTAATAACATTTTACGGCTAATATAATTTTCTCAAATGAAGGTAATTGATTTTGTAATTTGGCATGAAATATTTCTCGTCGTACAACCATCAGTATACAGTTTAGTGCATTGTTATTGATACCGCAAAATCCAAACAACTTATTTTGATTTGTAAGTATAACCTTTTCCCCAGTATTATGAAGTACCCAGTACTCAAATTTAGACCATATTACATTCGTGTACTGACAAGAGCAAAACACGTGTATAATGGTTTCTTCACTGTTATTACAAAAGGTGCATTTTTTATCAGTTACCACACCAAATTTCAACAATGCATCTCTCATATATAATATTCTGTTTAAAATCTTGATTTGGAACCATCTCATTTGGAACCAACTGTGTTAATTTGCTCATACAATTTTGGCTCTCTAAATATTATAGATGCTTCATTTATTATTTAAGTCTTGGGCTTTCGACCCATATGCAATTGCAGTTGGCAGTGTAACATTTTGAAAAGAGATGCAATTGTCTTTTGTTGTTAGGGAAGTATAACACTAATGTTTCTTTTTCATGCTTTGGTAATGAGAAACGGGTTTCTTGTTTTATGTATACTTACCATTAGTTGTTATTTTTCTTCTTAAAAGAAGAAGAAGAAAAAAAAAAAAGGTTTTGAGATACTGAATAGGTCTGTAGGCCTATACAGCATTTGTACCTATTTTCCATTTTGTGCTTTTTCCATAGTAAATGTTTCTCGGTTGGAGAATTATTTACACCATATTATACATTGTTTAGATATCATAAATAGTAAGAATATATACAATTTTTTGTTGTTGTTGATTGTTTCAAAATGTTTTATGAGTCATCAAGGGACGATGACTCTTAAAGCGGGGAAGGATGTAAAGGGTCTAACGTACGGTCGCTGGGGTCGTTGGTGGCAGGCTTCATAACCTGTGACCTTCAACCCGCTTTCTCATGTTCATAGCGGTGCGTCGGCCTGATGGCGATGGAAGGAGGAATAAAGTTCATTGACCCAACTTCTGGCTTTCATTCGTATCTGTGGCGTCTAGAGTGTGCCCCACTTCTTGCTCCTGCTGTCCCTTACCACCCGGCCCCTCTACAGGTATGTGCCGCCGGCAAGACGAAAAAGGGGGCTTCGGAACGAGCGTATCATGAAAAGGATGGTCTTCGGAACTGCTCTACAAGCTCTGCTTTTCAGTGGATCCCTCCATTTCCACAGGTTTAACTTAAATAAAAAAGAATTATTATACTGGATGTTTATGTATACTTTCTATCTTAAACTTTAAACCATGTAAAATGTATTATTGAATATTGAATTGTATATTTGATTTCTTGTCAAAATCACTATTCTGTTGGAAATGAAAATAAAACTGAACTGAAAAACTGAACTAAACTGCTAACATTTTGGAAAAAGGGGGTCTTTGGAACTGGATGACAATATTAAAAAATATGATGCTACGAGACTGGTTCCCACGAGCTCCCATTAGCTAAATACGCTGTGTCATGGCAAGTCTAGGGTGTGTGTATTCATATAAGCGGGGTTAATTCGCATGCATGCGCTCGCGCGCGCTCAGCATGAATGAAAACTGAATTCCCTGGGGTGGATTGGAACCGGATTGGAAGCAATGGGGAAAGCCCGGAGGAATTAAGCACCTGGAATGAAACTCGTTTTCAACTTTTCACCAAAAATGATATTCTTCGAAACGGGCCAGGGCGGGCCAGAACGGCCGGAATAACGGAATGAAAAAAAGCGGTGCTTTGGAACGGTTTTCTCTCTTCTTTCTCAACAAGAAAAAAATGATATGCTTTGGAACGGAAATTTGAGTGTAAAAATGGGGTCTTCTGGGCGGCACATACCCACCGCACACTATATACTGAGTGCCCCCCCCCCCCGATGCTCACAATAGAATTGCATGCTTTCAAACGATACCTCCTCATTACCATTCTTTTCCTGGTGTTGCTACAGCATGTCTGACATAGCAACTCCTATGTAGGCATTGTATGGTCTATTAGAACAGATGGTCATCTCTGGCAAAGCTACATACCACTGTCTCTCCTTAGCTCACTAATGATTGACAGATGATGTCATTACAGGAATGAGATCTGAGACATGTTTTTTAGGGCGGAGCTTATATAGCATGTTTGAGAAAAAAAAAATTAAAAATATATAAAAAAAATTATGAAACATATTTAGATGTTTGAATAACAAAATATAAGTTGTATGCATCCCTGCACATCAACAGGAATCGACTTGCATTTGGGTTGTAGGGGATCTTTGATCAGGCTGCCAACGAGGCGTCAATAGCCAATCAAGGACAGGCCTATTACCAGTGGCGTAATGAGCCCCCAAAAATGAGGGGGCTTAGCCTGCAGTAAGAATTGAACTATTTTCTAAAGCGCAAGGAACGCAATACATATTGTACTCGATTATAAATCCTTTGAATAGGGGGGGGGGGTACATCCCCGCCCCTCCCACAAATAAGAAACCTTTGCATTTCGCTGTACCATTAAAATGTTGCACTTTCAACCGTCCAACGTCCTTGCTAAATTGAATATTCTATTTTGCGTGGTCGCATATAGCGACCGAGCCAGAAAATGTTACGTTTTGTAGTTTGAAACATTGCATTTTCGACCACTTTTAAAGACTATTATAAATCTTATTACTCTTTGCACCATAACTCACAAGCATATCTTTCTCCTTAGGCTCCTCAATATTTCACTTTTGTTCTAGCCCAGTCTTTTCATTTAATATTGCATGCAAACGTATAGATATGAGGTACTCACTTTCTTTTATTTTCTCTGACAATATGTTTCATGTTTGTTTGTACCAGGGAAATTACATTTCCCTGTTTACACTGTAAAAGCACTTTAAATGTGAAATATGAAACAATAAACTGAAACTGAAACTGAAACTTTTATGCACGCAAGTACCGTAGTGATCAAAGTCTGAGCTTAATATCCTCCCTTTTCTTTTTTTCTCTTACGGGATAGGCAGCTTATATCGTCATTAATTTTTTTGCGACTTTCAATTTCGGGGGACGATTCCTCTCTGCCTATACCTGTTTATAGATCTGCATGTTTTAATTTTAAGTTTGAGTGTATTAAACCCGGGAGCGGAGCGACAGAGTCAGAGGATTTTCTGTTTTGACTATGAAAGTTTGCATTCTAAGCACTTCGGAGCCTGAGTATAGTGTGCTGTATAACTCATTATTTACATCCCTCACTTTCGAAAGAAATTTCACGATAGTGTGTGAGTCTATTGTAAAGGGGCTAGTGTGGGTATAAGAGGAAAGTTCCCCTCCTATAATAAGAAAATTGGGATAAACAAATATATCTTGCATGCAAAAGATGCACATGGAAGGGGAGATACTAAGAAAATTCAGTCATTTATACGTTCTAAAAGACGTACTACTGTAATCAGAAAAATACATTTTTTCTAGCCAGGTATATAAAGTGGTCGTCTTTCTTTTTATCTTTCTTTCTTCTTTCTTTCTTTCTTTCTTTCTTTCTTTTTCCTCCTTCCTTTTCTTTCTTTCCTTCTCCTTTTTTTTTTCTTTTTTCCTTTTTTTGATCGTGGAACTTTTGGGGGGCTGCAGCCCCCCAAGCCCCCCCCCCCACCAGTACGCCAGTGCCTATTACACCTATATATATAAATGCAAGAACAGGCCCACATGCAGTCTCTAGACACAGACACAACTTCTTGACATAAAGGTAATATAACCTGGGGGTGTTTCATAAAGCTGTTCGTAAAGTTACGCATTACTTTACGAACGACTTGAATATGAAGTGCAGAATAGAATGCCAAAGTTTTTCCTGATGTTTTAACAAAGTGTGACTGTATTTTCAATAACCTCAATTAAATTATGGCAAAAAATATACTTTGCATTAAAAAGGTTTGTTATATTATGATGAGAATGTTAATCTATATCTGCACTGTTCAACTTTTCTTAATGCAGTTAAAAATGATTCAGCATCCCATTTGGCTTATCATATTTACGTCATTCGTAAAGTTATACGTAACCATCGATCGATGTACGTAACTTTATGAACAGCTTTATGAAACGCCCCCCAGGACATAAAGTTCTGGATTTGTTCGATAAGTAAGCTCTGGTGGAACACATGGTTTATGCCCCCTTCACCTGATGTGTTAAGTCGATGAAACCAATAAGGACATAGATACATGCACACGGCAGGCTTTGACGAAGTTTCCATCCACTCCTTGACGCAGGCTTGGGATGGCCTAGAAATTTGGGATTTTCTAAGCTTAAAGTTATTCTCTTACATTTTGGAAGTGAACGAATTGGGGGTGCGTATACACATGGTACAGGCTCTGAATGAACAAGAAATTTGACCATAATTTGTATAATAAAGATTAGCATTCCGTTGCATTTCTAAAAGAAAACAAGGTAGTGGGGCAACAAAATGTATTTTTTCATTTAAATAAACTTTCTGTTGCACTTTTCAAGCAAAATGAGCGGGATTATTGTTTTTGAGGGGCTGTTCTTACAAAATTAGGCTAACACAGGATTTTCAAAGCCAATGGTTGAAATAAATTAACGATCAGGCCAGGTACCTGGGAACGATTTTTTTTTTACTGGGGGTGCTGAGAGCAACAAAAAAAAAAGGGTCCTCAGCGTTTTGGGGTCTCTTTTTAACTCCAAAAAATCTCTGAGAAGCAAAAAAAAAAAAAAAAAAAAAGGTCCTCAGCGTTTTGGGGTCTCTTTTTAACTACTTTTTAGCTACAGCACCCCCTACAGCACCCCCAGCATCCTCAGCATTCTAGGGGGTGCACCCCCTCAAAAAATTCAGCACCCCCGGCTCCCAGGGGCCTGGATCCAGCAAATTACTTGAATTCGTAGATGCATGAAACAGTTTGCAGCGATTTAAATCAAGAGTTCTGTTCATTTCTTTACTTTTTACGTGCTACATAATCTCTGTAGACACGATAATGCAGTAATCATATGATTTATGAAAGAAAATGAGTTAGATACTATACATTAACCCCATTTCGTGAGAGTTGACAAACCAGTCATAGTAGGCCCATTCCTTTCATTGAATAATAAAATCGAGTATCTAGGGGCGCTAAAAACAAAAGCTTACAAAAATTAAAGATTTGGAGATCAAGTGGAGGCAAAAAATACAAAATTATGACCACTGGGGAAGGGGTACGTTTTGAGGGATCTTTTGAAGGTGGCAAGACAGGTTATTTAATGATATGTTGTTTCGCGTTTTTGATGCGGCCATGTAAAACTTTTTTTTCTTCAGTAAATGAGAATCTGAATTCTTTTGTACACATTACAGAACGTGGTCATGTGATATCGTTTGTATAACCCTGGAAATCATTTTCATTTTCAGTATTACATGTAACATCGCGGTACCTGCATGGGTATACCACTCTGCGCTCTATATTTAACCAGTACAAGGGAGGGGGCGGGGGCTTGGGGCTACCAACCCTTGAGAATTTTGAAAGCTCTCTATATTTGGGCAAACATGAATGCGCGATGGGCTCGTTGTTGTTTTTTTTTCATTTTGTGCCTTACATCTACTTCAATGTTGAATTTACATTGCCATAATGCAAAAGTGGTTGTCAAGATACGAAAATTCTCAACGATTTTGCGTTTAATAGACCTGTTCACAAAGTTATTCAAATTTATGGATGTTTCTTTCCTGGGGACCTATAGTAACGAGGTATCCATTAACCTGTTATTAATGAATGAACTACAATACTTGGAATCCAGTTTGCATGCATTACTTGTTGCTATGTCTGGCAAGCCTCTGACAAGCTTTCAGGTTGTCAAGAACAACCTTTGTTGTAAAAGTATGCATAAAATTTCATTTGTGAACAGGTCTATTGTGAAGGGTTATAGCAGCGCAAGAGTTCAGTGTGGTGGCAAACTGATTATGCCGAAAAAGGTCTATTCATTCGGACAAGAGACACTATCTACTTAATTTGTCTCGGTATATCTATGCCTGGGTGGTGATTCACTAAAAACTAAAATCAATTTTTGAAAGCTGTAGACCCGCCAATCAAATCATCAGAAAATTGATTTTATCTCACTTAAAATTGATTTTAGCTGTTAGTGAATCACCCCCCCCCCCCCAGGGACCCACAATTACAACCGCGTAGCCAGGATTTAATTTTAGGGGGGCGGTTGTAATCACGCAAGCGTGTTCCCCAGGGGGTGGGTGGAGGGAGGGGGGAGTTTCGCGAAGCGCGAAAGCTCTAACGTTATTTGAGAGAAAGATAATGGCTCCTAGCACCTTTTTAGGCGGAAAGTTAGTTCGACGCCCTGACTGCTTTTCAATTATTTTGACGCAATACTGCACTGTATGTAACAGGGGTGGGTGCAGGGAGGGGTGAGTTCCCCCCTTTTCGCGCGAAGCGCTAAAACTTTGACGTTTTAGCAAATTTTGAGAGAAAGATAACGGCTCGTAGCTGGCACCTTTTAAGGCTTTTTTTCTCTCACTTCCCCCCGCTTTTTTGCTCTCGCTTTTTTTCCCCCTTAGTTGGCGTTTGGGGGGAGACCGCCCCCACCGCCCCCTGGCTATGCGCCTGCACAATTAGATATTAGATATTAGATTAGATATTCTTGCCATAGGAATATTTGAAGAAGGGTCTAGAATTTACATTTTATAGATACAAAGATCATATGAATATTGTAGTGGAGCGGCATAGTGACAAAAATATACCCCAGTTAAAGGCATTTAATGATAAAAGCACCTAATTTGGCACATTGTAGTTGTACTGAGGTATTATAAGCAAATTCAGATGTGGAGATATCTCGATTTCCGCCCCTTAGGGCAGTGGAGGCCATCTCTCACAATGGCCGCCATTATCAGGGCACTTTTCTCATATAATCAAGTGATTTGAATGTTTCCGGTCTGAAATATTTTAGTAAAAGTGGTTCAGGTGCCCATTTTAAGAAAAAGGGGCCATTTTCATTAATTTCGAAAATAGCACCCAAACTAAATGCATTTTGTGATAGAAACATCAAATTGGGCATGCGTGTATGTAAAATATATATAAAACATCAAACTTACTGGCTACAATGCATTAACTGTGTCTTTGTCTTTAATACCTACGTCAATGCCAGTACGTATATATATATATATATATATATATATATATATATATATATATATATATGTATACAATTGTAAGGAAATAACATATACAACAGCTTTGACAACTCTTGTGGAAATAATATAATTGTGAGAAATGAAAATGAGAGAATAATGGTTGCGTATAGCTTAAATGAAAGTTCCCCAGAGCTGTCCTCCCTTTTTGGAATTTTTTGCAAAGGTTGAAAAAATGTCTCCTCCGGGAATCGAACCTGGGTCGTTGGCTTAGAACGCCAATGCCTTAACCACTAGACCACGGAGACGGGCCAATCTGTCACTCAATTGATCTGCAGTGTCGCCGAAACCACTGGCCCGTCTCCGTGGTCTATAGTGGTTAAGGCATTGGCGTTCTAAGCCAACGACCCGGGTTCGATTCCCGGCGGAGACACTTTTTCAACCTTTGCAAAAAAAATCAAAAAGGGAGGACAGCTCTGGGGAACTTGATTTAAGCTACGCAACCATTATTCTCTCATTTTCATTTCTCACAATTATATATATATAATTGTAAGGAAATAACATATATAACAGCTTTGGCAACTCTCGTGGAATGTTATTTCCTTACAATTGTTTATAATCATTCTAATGTATACATGTATCTCAAAGCATTCGCTTGGATCCAGCTGAGGCATGCGGCTTTTCTTTGTTCAAAACTCACCTGCCCCCGACAAAGGAATTAATTAATAAGTTTGAAGATTTGTCAATCTTTCGGTCAATAGACCAGTTCGTAGGTTAGCACATGTCCCAAATGACCCCAAATATCCACAGATATTTTAAACATGGAGATGTCCAACTTTGTGCACTTTAGAATAATCACTCTCAAAGTGTATATGTGCCCATGAATAGCTTTTGTTCGCCTTTTGGAAAGCATACTTCCACCTGGGTATCATGGAATGCACCATTGGTGAATAATTGAATAATGATTACATGACATTCATGAGCACATATCAAGTATTCGTGTCAGTGGGTTTTAGAATTTGTCACAGATGACCTTTATCTGCTCATGCTCAGATTGTATCTACGAACTGGCTTATTGAATCTGGTGTCGCCGAAACTACTGGCCCATCTCCGTGGTCTAGTGGTTAAGGCACTGACGTTCTAAGCCAACGACCCGGGTTCGATTCCCGGTGGAGACATTTGTTCAGCCTTTGTAAATATTTCAAAAAGGGAGGACAGCTCTGGGGAACTTTGATTTAAGTTACGCAACAATTATTCTCTCATTTCCTTTCACATTAATATATATATATATATATGTATATATATATATATATATATATATATATATATACAATTGTAAGGAAATAACATATACAACAGCTTTGGCAACTCTCGTGGAAATAATTATAATTGTGAGAAATGAAAATGAGAGAATAATGGTTGCGTAGCTTAAATCAAAGTTTCCCAGAACTGTCCTCCCTTTTTGAATTTTTGCAAAGGTTGAAAAAATGTCTCCGCCGGGAATCGAACCCGGGTCGTTGGCTTAGAACGCCAATGCCTTAACCACTAGACCACGGAGACGGGTCAGTGATTTCGGCGACACCAGATTCAATTGACCGACAGATTGACAAATCTTCAACCTTATTAATTAATTCCTTTGTCGGGGGCAGGTGAGTTTTGAACAAAGATAAGCCGCATGCCTCAGCTGGATCCAAGCGAATGTTTTGAGATACATGTATACATTAGAATAATAATCATTATAAACAATTGTAAGGAAATAACATATACAACAGCTTTGGCAACTCTCGTGGAAATAATTATAATTGTGAGAAATGAAAATGAGAGAATAATGGTTGCGTAGCTTAAATCAAAGTTCCCCAGAACTGTCCTCCCTTTTTGAATTTTTGCAAAGGTTGAAAAAATGTCTCCGCCGGGAATCGAACCCGGGTCGTTGGCTTAGAACGCCAATGCCTTAACCACTAGACCACGGAGACGGGTCAGTGATTTCGGCGACACCAGATTCAATTGACCGACAGATTGACAAATCTTCAACCTTATTAATTAATTCCTTTGTCGGGGGCAGGTGAGTTTTGAACAAAGATAAGCCGCATGCCTCAGCAGGATCCAAGCGAATGCTTTGAGATACATGTATACATTAGAATAATAATCATTATAAACAATAGAGACATCTCAGATTTCCTCATTTCACCTGAGTGCCGTGGCGGTCATCTTTCAAAATGGCTGCTGAGGGCATTCTTCATTTAAATTAAGTAGAATTATGATTTGAATGTTTCGGGGCTGAAATAATTAAAGAAAAGTGATTTAGATGACCATTTTACGGGAAAGGGTCATTTTGATTAGGTCCCCTATCATGGGTGTCGATCCCGGGGGGATGGGGGGGGGGTATATAGCCCTCCAAACTTTGAAGTGGGGGTGGCCTGTATAATCATCCCCCAATATTTTTGGATAAAATAAATAAGAATTATGATACATTAACTTAAAACTAATAATTATCCAAACTCATTATGTTTGATCTTGAAATACCATCACATTCTTTAATGATTAGAAGTAAGGAAATAAGAAATGCTATAATTTCAATGCGAAAATATCGAAGAAAATTCGTTCGCTCAAATTATTATTCTCAATTAAGGGGTTCCATCCACTGGTGTAGATCTGTGCATCCCTTCTTTTCATTAAAAACCATTTTGGGATCCTCTAAACTGCAAGTTTTATAGAAAGATTTTTGAAAAAGTCCTTGGTGTGGGAGGGGGATATCCCCCTCCCACGCCCTCCTCGCCGGTCATCCTCCCCCCCCCCCCAATCATGAACACGGATCGACGCCTCTGCCCCCTATAATGTCCAAAATAGCCACAAAACTGAATGCATTTTGTTATCAAAAGACCAAATCTGGCACATGTACATTATAGATAATATTATGTATCATAGGCACATCTGCATATTGAGACACATCTCAGATTCTACCTATCACATAATTTGGCCACTTTTCAATCCGGCCGCCATCAGGTTCTTAATATAACATATACACACTTCAAAATTTGTTGAAATTGTTTTGATTTCGCAGTAGTTTGATATACAGAATTCAAATTTGTTTAGGGGCTGTATTATTTACTGGAAAGGAGATTGGGTTTTCATTTCATGAAAAAGGGTAAGTGCGGGCTAAGTGTCAATAAATGAGTCCAAGATACACGTAGGGTTATGGCCTGTTATGATAAAATTTCAAAGTGAATCAGACAAAACTGGCGTAGATCTAGAGTAAATAATTTAAAATTTAGAACCAAGAATTGAGGCTTAGAAAAACTTGCACTTGAAGTGATTCATGAAAATATTTCAAACCTGGTGCATTTTGCGATAAAACTCATCAACTTTGACACTAATTATTTATTTATTTATTTATTTATTGTGGTATAAAGAAACATTGCACATGGCAGCCTTGCGGCTGAATTGAATACAATTTACATTAGTAATGACACAAGCATACTGCACAAAATACAATAGTATTAAAATGACATTAAAAATAGTACATTCATAACAAAACAATAGGTACACCTTATTCAAAGAATATTGATGGTGGGATAAAGAAAGTGGGGAATGGATGTGAAAAAAAATAAAGGTTTTATAACATGACTTAAGCAAATTCATAGGAAGAATATACTGTTGAATAAATTAATATGATCAGTGCTAAAAGAAATAGTCTGGTTTGCATGCTTCAAAGTAGGCCTATTGTCCAATCATAATGGGTGCAAGGTATTGTATTTGGAAAAATATATATATATAGTTTTACTTTCCATTATTAACATATAGAGATGATTGGTAATGCAATATTGAAATCAATAGAATCGATATAAAAAATAACATGTACCGCTAGTATACAATTAAAATTTTCATTTTTCATTTAAGCACATCTAAAAGCTGGCAATTTACTTTACGTGTAATTTATGCTTAGAATGGTGCAATATGATAAGATTTGGATATTGATACATTTTACATTCTTACATACATCAAATGACTCTTTCCAAACAACCGCAGGCAATGCAGTTTTCCCCGTAAATTAAAAAATAGTCCAAAATTAATTTTGTGATTGCTTTAGGAAAATGTTGTACAGGAGAGCGCAGCTTACTTGGAACGTCATTTTCTTGTATTTTATCTATGATAAATGTCATGAAATGTAATACCATTTCAAAATAATTTTTTGAATTTTGAACCATTATGTCTGAATAACTTTTGAACTCTATTTACATGAATCGATGTACATGGCCTTTTATCAAAACGGGAACTTGACCCACTTTTACCAATGTAATTCAACCCCTAAAACGTTGGACATTTTACATGAATTGATGTACATGGCCTTTTTTTCAAAATGGGAATCTTGACCCACTTTTACCAATATAATTCAGCCCCTAAAATGTTCAATTCTGAATGCTACATATCAAATTCTTTAAATAATAATTACTTTGGACTGCATGTGTTTATATGAACAGTGCCTTAATGGCCGCCATTTTAAAAGGTGGCCGCCACGGCCCTTAGATGTCTCCAACATCCCAATCTGCTGATAATATATAAGCCCTACATCTGTACATCAATCGGCAGAGTCATGTACCTGTGTGCCAAATCTGGTGTTATAAGAAAATGCATCTCGTGTGGGAGGCTATTTTGGAAATTAAAATAAAATGGCCCGTTTAAAGTGGCCATATGATATCTTAATCGCTTTTCCTGATACATTTAGCCCAAAAACATTCAATATAATGATAATAATAATTTTGTACTTATATAGCGCACAAAATAATCTGCCTGAAAGAGGCACCCTAGGCGCACAATAAATGAAAAAGCATAACAAATGTTACAAATCAATGAAAACTATGATTAAGAATGGACAAACATCATGAAAACAGACATAACATTATCAAAGAAACAGTGCAATATAAACAGTAACATATTTCAAATAATCATATTAACATTAATGGTATGCCTTCTTCATCAAGAAGGTTTTCAAATTCTTTTGGAAGTTTCTAGCCGATGTGCTGGACTTGATGTCCGAGGGAAGGGAGTTCCAAGCACGTGGGCGGCCACACAAAATGATCGATCGCCCCATGACCTCCGAGAACGCAATTCTAGGAAATGGTCTGAATACCACTCTTCAAAGTTCCCTAAAAGTACCTTTTACATGTTATTTGGGACAGCGTTCAAATGAATAATATCCTGATGGCAGCCATTTTGAAAGATGAGGGCCACAACTTCCCCGGCAGGGGAGATAGGAAATCTGAGATGTCCAGATTTATTTATGATACGTATGTCATTATGTGTGCCAAATTTTGCGCCTTCACTGCTTTTATCACAAAATGAATCTAGCTTAGGGGATAGCTATTTTGGAAATTAATGAAAATTGCAAATATTCATGAATTGCATGGGTAGGCCTACCTAAATCACTTTTTGGCAGGTCCAAACCCATCAAATCTGAATTATGCGTATTGAATTCCCCTCAAATCGTAGGCCTATATTATAATTAATTTTAGGCTGTGTTTGATGGCAAAAATTGCTCATTGATTGCGGCCATCATAGTCTGAAAGATGGCTGCCATCATAGTCTGAAAGATGGCTGCCAGGGCCTAATTCAGGCGCGGAATCTGTGAGATGTCTTCACATCTTAATTGGTGATACGGGGGCCTACATATTTGTACATATGATTCCAAATTTGGTGTTTTCATCCCAAACTTACATCTAGTTTGGGGGGTATTTTGGACTGAAGAAACCCCTTTTTTCCTAAAATGGGCACCTAAATCACTATTACTTAAGCTTCAGTACTGGTCAAATCTGAATTCTACACATCAAATTACTCCAGATTCTCTCTTTACATGTGATTGTGTGTGTGCGTGTGTGTGTGTGTGTGTGTAGGCCTATTTATAATTATGTAAAGTGCTATATAAGGCGGCCATGCATTTTGAAAGATGGCCGCCACAGCCCTCATTGGCGGAATCCGAGATGTCTCCACCCATAGGCGGATCCAGAGGGGGGGTCGCGGGGGACCGGACCCCCCCCCCTTTTGGCGCCGTTTTTTTTTTTTTTTTTTTTTTTTTTTTAATTTTTTTTTTACTTGGCGCCGTCTTTCTTGGCGTTCCCCCCCAGAAATTCTGCCGACCTGATCATGCAAGATACTGCGTAGGCCCTATTCATTACCCATTGTTTCATTCTCCGTCGCAAAGTAGGCCTAAGTACTGTAGTGCCATGCCAGATCAGATATGCGGCGCGGCACGCATAGGTTTATGCATGCGACTTTTGATCGTACGTACGCTGTCTTGCAACTATGCTTGCAACCCTCGAGGAGGCAGGCTGCACGCGGCATCATTCAACTTCAAGTCACTCATTCGAGGCAACTCGTCATTCTAGACAATACCAAAGCACAAGTATCCATATAGGTAAATAATTTTTGCTTGGCCCAAATATATAAATGCAGCTCTGCTGCTAGTGCAGTTGATTAAGTAGTGGGCAGTGGCGGGGGGGGGGGGGGGGGGGGGGGGGGGGAGGGGGCATGGGGGGCATTTGCCCCCCCAGTCAGAAGCTTTGCCCCCCCCCCCACCCAGTTGCCCCCCCCCCCAATAATTTTCGGAGTGAAAAAAAATAAAAGGGTGGAAAATGAAAAAGAAAAGAAAAGGAAAGAAAAAAGTGAAAAAGGAATGGAGAAAAGAAGGAAAAAGAAAGAAAACGGAAACTTGGAAAGCAGTGGCGGCATCAAGGTGGGGGGGGGGGCATGTGGCAAATTTGTTCGCTCAGCTCGTGTAAATATCCTCATATTTGGGTAGTTTTATAGCTGAATAATTTCTGTACATTTCCACTATAATATTGTCAAAATTTTTGCTCGCTCGCTTCGCTCGCTCGCAATACAGGCCTATAACTCCCACCACATAATCAGGCCGTGAGATGATCAAATTTCCTCATATTGGGGTGGTTTTATAGCCAAATAATCATTTCTGTACATTTTCACCACAAAAAGTTTCAAAATTTTTGCCCGTTCGCAATGTATAACTACCACCTTATTATCAGGCAGCAAGATGCTCAAATGTCCTCATATCTGGGTAGTTTCATAGCCGAATATATAATTTCTGTACATTTTCACGACAAAAAGTGTTCGCAATAAATAACTACCACCTCATAATCGGGCAGCAAGATGCTCAAATGTCCTCATGCATATTGGGGTAGTTTTATGGCCGAATATGTAATTTCTGTACATTTTTACTACGAAAAATGTCAAAATTTTTGCTCGCTCGCTTCGCTCGCTCGCAGTATATAACTAACACCTCTTTATAATCGGGCAGTTCAGCTAGATGCTCAAAATCTCCTCATATCTGGGTAGGTTTATAGCCGAATATTCTGTACATTTTCACTACAAAAAGTGTCAAAATTTTTTTTGTCCGCCCTTGCCCCCCCAACATTTTCTTTTGCCCCCCATTTGCCCCCCCCCCCACTTTAAAAATCCTGGTGCCGCCACTGGTAGTGGGGACATGCATCCCCGCCGCGGCCGGGGCACGGGCCGGGCGGGGCCCGTTCGCTCCGTTCGGCCGCGAGATTACTAGAGTTTGGTTGAATGTGTTAAGTTGTTTTAACGTCATTTTACATCTTTCTTTTTAAGACGTATTTCAATGTCATTTTACAACTCTCTGTAATCTTTAAAATTATCGTTGTCAATTGTTCAGTATTGATGTACTTAAAATCATCAACAACAAAATGTAAAGTTGCCGGAGGCAAAAGTAACGGCACATTGAACATGTTGAATGTCGTTTAAATGGTAATTAAATTTATCCGATGATAAATGCTATAAAATTTTTGGTTAAAATTGCAACAGATTTTGATGAAACCAAAACATACTCTCCAAAAAACAATTCTTTATTGGTATTTACATTTCCAACGAAATATCATTTTCCTCAACAAATATTTGAAATTCGGTTGAAAATGTAGCGGTCTCGTATTACTTTCATGGGTAGGGAATAATGAACCATTTACCTATGACGTCATTAAGGAGATTATTTCATTAGGTAAACAAATTTTTGTCATTATTTCGGTACCCTGAGAAATAAAAAGAGTTGCTGAAAGCATTGGTAAACCTTACTAGTGTGTGTCTGTGTTCATGTTTATGCAAATTATGCAAACGTGCTTAAGGGTCTGGTATTCCCTACACCTACCCTATGGTTGTACATCGCAAGAAGTGAAATTCATGTGTCCATATAAAGGTTAAAGTTGTGAAGGTCAAGACTTAAAGTCACACAAAAGGTCAAAGGTCTGTCAGAGTCAACAAAAAGGTCAAAGTCACGAAATTCAAAGGTAATGACAGGTGCTCGGGGGGGGGGGGGGGGAGGAGGTTTGTTTTCTCCGAGGACTTTTGATATATTTTTTGTTGTTGTTGATTGGGAACGCTTGAATCTGATACATTGCACCATGACTAGTTTTGTGATACAAAACTCATTTATTTTGCCTAATGAGTAGATGCTGTGATTGATTGTTAAATCCTGTGAATTTTCAGGAAAACTGGTATTGGTACTGTTGTTGATCGGCCTTGATTGTGAACTCCTGAATCTAAGGAACTTTCCCTTTTTTGTGTTCTTTTGTGATTTGTGATTTATAACTCGTGATGATGTAAACACTTGCGAATTGTTATCTCAGGGATGGGAGGAGATAATATAGATGATATTTAGTGAATAATTCTTCATTGCTGTAAAATGTGTACATGTATCACTAAAATTTACTAAGTGTGTTTGTACAGCATGCGCACACCCAATTCAGGTTATCAACATAGTACTTCAACATTGAAGAACCAATCTCAAGTAATAAATCTCCAGATTTTATTCTTATTTGTCTCACTGGACTGTTTGTGTTGATGTCACATGCCATCTGAGGTCCTGCACAGCAATGCAGACTGGAAAATCTGGGAAAACTTTTAAAAAATATATATATACATCTATATATATATTAATACAGTCCAATGGCGCAAATCCCGGAGGGGGTGGGGGTATGCATTAACCCCCCTCCCAGTTCTGATGTACGGGGGGGGGGTGGCCTGTACAAATATACCCGCACTTTTTGATAAAAGATGGTAATTTGCAATCATTATATATGTATTTTCCATCTCAAATAAACAATAATTCCATGTAATATTAATAGATTAAATGTAATTTCAGTACAAACTAAGACATTTTCAGGCTCGTATTATTGAATTTTTGTGGCGCGCTCCGCGCGCCCAACTATATTTCAACATTAAAATAGTCAAACAGGCAATATATTTATATATATATATATATATATATATATATATATATGCCTATAGAGGCGCTTGGCGCCTTCGGCGCTTGCGTTTGCCAGAATGATAACTTCTCACCCTTTGGACCCCCCCTTTTTTTAAAACCTGGATCCGCCCTTGCCCCTATGCTCTAAACTATATAGGCCAGGAGCCTGTCCCGAAATAGTCACCCCATTTTACCCCTAATTTTTTACCCCTTAAACTTACTTAGACCATTTAGGTCCTTGACAAAAAGGTTGTCAGCCTGAACGTAGCCGCCGGGTTTAGCCCCCAGAGCCCCCAAAAGAGACCCCAAAGTCGGGTCGATTTCACCCCATCTCCCCCATGCACCAAACTTTGTCAGTAGCAAGCAGTATGACTGGACATTAAAAAACACTAAAAACTAACAAAAATTTCCGTCGGGATGGGGTGTCAGACGGCCCCTAAAAATTCAGGTAAATTTTTTCCCCTTGAAGCCCAGGGACCAAATTTCGTCAGAACGAACAACTATGGATGTACATTCCAAAAATATAAAAACTGACAAAATTGTCCATCGGGAAGGGGGTGTCAGACCCCCAGAAATGAAAACCCCAAAGTGCCCTTTGACAACGCTTTGCCCCCCCCCCCATGCTCTATATGTAAAGGAAAACCACCTTCTGACTATGATAACTCAAAAGTGTTTCATTCAATTCAATTCAAACTTTCATAACATAATTTTGAGTATAATAATTAATTTTCTTGCTGTGCAATTTTGGTGTTAATTGGTTTTTTGATGAATAACTTATTAAATTGTAAAAAATGTATTGCTTTCTCAAAAGTAGCTAAAAAATATTGTCCGAATTATGTAAACACACCCATTGTCCCTCTTCTCCTGTTTGACAAGGCATACTAGAAGAGCTTTTCAGGTATTTGTGGTATGTGACTACCAGGCTGAAATGTACTATTCATATAATTACACAGATAACAAGCAAGCTCCTCTATTATGCCTTGTCAGATTGACAGTGGGTGTGTTTACATAATCCTGACAATATCTTTTGGCTACTTTTGAGAAAGCAATACATTTTTCACAATTTGATAATTTATAGATCAAAAGATAAATTAACACCAAATTTCACCGCAAGAAGATTATTATACTCAAAATTATGTTATGAAAGTTTGAATTGAATTGAACAAAACACTTTTGAGTTACCATAGTCAGAAGGTAAGAAAATGGTTTTTCTTTACATTCAGAGCATTTTTTTTTTTTTTTTTTTTTTTTGGGGGGGGGGCAAAACGTTGTCAAAGGGCACTTCAGGGGGTCTGACACCCAGAGGCGGCGCTCCCGGGGGGGGGGGGGAGGCCGGGAGACACAGTGCCCCCCCCCCACTTTTTCAAGTACCCCAAAAGTGCCCCTTTTATCTATGAAAAGTGCCCCTCTTCATAGCTGATAAGTACCCCCTTTTCTTCGTATAGTGCCCCTTTTTCTGTCTAATAATTGCCCTTTTTTACCTTCTGACAAGTGCCCCCTTTAACCTCAGAAATTACTGCCCCTTTTGAGATCTAATAAGTGCCCATTTTTCGTCTGATTACTGCCCATTTTCCGTTCTAATAGTGCAATTTTTCCTTCTGATAAGTGCCCCTTTTCACCTCTGATAAGTGCCCCTTTTCCTTCGTATAACTGCTCCCCTCCTTCCTTGTGAAAAATGCCCTTTTCACCTTCTGATAAGTGCCCCTTTTAACCTCAGACATTACTGCCCCTTTTGAAATATGTGTCTTCGTTTTTCGTCTGATTAGTGCAATTTTCCCTTCTAATAAGTGCCCTTTTTCACCTCTGATAAGTGACCCTTTTCTTCGTATGACTGCCCCTTCTTCTTTCTAATAACTGCCCATTTCACCTTCTGTTAAGTGCCCCTTTTAAGCTCAGATAAGTGCCCCCTTTGAAATCTGACAAGTGTCCCTGTTTTCGTATGATTAGTGCCCAATTTCCGTTCTAATAGTACAATTTTTCCTTATGATAAGTGCCCTTTTCACTTCTGATAAATGCCTCTTTTGAAGTGCCCCTTTTACTTCTGATCAGTGCCCATTTTTCTTTCTAATAGTATTATTTTACCTTTTGATAAGTTCCCCTTTTGTTTTCCGGTAAGTGCCCTACCTATATACCTATATATATTTAATATATTTTACCTATATTCCCCGATGTCGCTTACAAACTGTTCCCTAAAATCCTCAAAAGAGCCATATACCTAGCTCCGAATAATCAGAGGCTTCATAATGATAGCTTCCTACTGATATCAGCACAATGTGAGACAGTGGAGCAGGGGGCAGGAGGGGGACAATTCCCTAAATTATACAAGAATGAGCAGTGCCCCTAAATCATAATAGGAAGGAGGACAATTTTTTTTTAACCACTATCTTATCATATTAGGAAAATCGCTGCTATTCAAAAATAAATCGCTGCTATTCGCTCGCTCACAAATGATATAATCAGACCATATTACACTCAACGGCAAAGTAGTTTTATCTATAACCATAAGACATAAACAATAATGTGTCGAAAATGATCCCCCAATAGTGTATTAATCAGAATGTAGCGGTATACTTTAATGTGTCAAAGTGGCATTTTTCGCCTTGTTTTCACCTATTGTAGTGCCCTTTTCCCCCCAAAGGTGCCCCTTTTTGTTGGTGCCCCCCACTTTGAAAGACGCACCGCCGCCCCTGCTGACACCCCCTTCCCGATGGACAATTTTGTCAGTTTTTATATTTTTGGAATGTACATCCATAGCTGTTCCTTCGGACATAATTTGGTCCCTGCGCTTCAAGGGGAAAAATTTACCCTAATATTTAGGGGCCGATTGACACCCCATCCCGACAAAAAAAAATTGTCAGTTTTTGTTTTGTTTTGTAATGTCCAGTCATACTATATGTAGTTCCTACTCAGACAAAGTTTGGTGCATGGGGGAGATGAGGTGAAGTCGACCCGACTTTGGGGTCTCTTTTGGGGGCTCTTGGGGCTAAACAACTTTAAGGGATTTCATCTTATGGGTGACTAT
Source organism: Heliocidaris tuberculata (assembly GCA_025618425.1). NCBI lineage: Eukaryota > Metazoa > Echinodermata > Echinoidea > Camarodonta > Echinometridae > Heliocidaris > Heliocidaris tuberculata. The sequence continues at coordinate 27,207,965 of CM046852.1, read as the reverse complement.
TTCGGGACAGGTACGCAAATCATGTCTTGGGACACCTACCGATCCCATGCAACTACTTGTCTTTGAAGTTTTGGTGACATTTTTTGGACAAAACCCATAGCCAGTTGAACACGTATAGGGTGTTAGGGGGGGCGGGGGCAATGCCTGGGATTAAAACCTATCGGTCGCTACGCTCTCTCGCAATACCCAGCTCAGCCCCTCAAACCCCCCCCCCCCCCCCCCCCCCTTGGAAAAAAGCTAGATCCGCCCCTGGCACTGGAGACTAAATCTTGAAGTCTTTATATCAAAGTTGGATATTGCTTGCGTACGTACGGTACGCACATACGTGCGCGTAAATTCGTTTCTTACGCACAGACAAAACATGGCGGACACTGGGACTTCGGCCGACAACAGATCTGTCAGCGCTACAGAACATAATAAAGATGGCACCGGGGATGGGCCTAGTCAGTTAGAGACGGCGAATCCACTTGACAATGTTGGGCAGTCATTTGAGGACGGTGTAGACATGGAAGCTACGCTAGATACAGAGGAAGAATTTGGAGGCGATATTGTGGGTGATGCACAAAAAGTGTTGAGTAGGTCATGAAATGTTCTCACGAAATTCATTATCAAATGGTCATGTAAACAGGGTGTAACTGTAGTGTTACTATATTGTTAGTGTTACTTACTGTTACTAAGTGTTAGAAAGAATATATGGCCTAATCGTGGAATAAGTCCCCTCTCATTCAGTGTGTACGCACACACTTGCGTGTTATAGTCAAGGATTGTAACTCCGAACAGATTCTATTACCGTACGTGTAAAGTTAAGCGCCTAAAATGGGTTTTCATACGCGTAGGATTACGCGTATGAAAACCACACTATTGTCGTATTGAAACAAAGGTTGTGTCTTTTTCCCATAGGTTTCACACGTTCGGAAATACAGTACCTTTTTCAAGGGACCAAAACGCCGCGTCGTTGGGAAGGGGTTCACTCGGAAGGGAATATCGTATTAAATCTACATTGTCTTTTTCAAATTCCATCAACTTCTTTTTCTGTAGGACTTTGAGCATTCATTATGTAAGATTTGACAGATATTCGTTTGATATTTTATTTGCTATCGTTGAATTTCTGAAAAGTGTTCGGACACTGGATCAACCACCATACTGTTAATAGTATGATGGGGAGCCCCTTGTCTGCGCATCTAACATTTCACTTGAAATTGACAAGCTTTTCCTTTGGTATTCCTCTAATGACTGACCTCATTTTAATCCTCATATCCTAGACTAGAGTGTAACTGTGCCGAAAATCTGATTAAAATTCGAATAAGAACAATTTCATTTTCACAAGAATAGGCGACGCTGTCATTTTGACACTAAAATAAAAAAGGGAAGGTTCCCTTGTCTGCGCACTCATTCACTTAACACGCAGTTCGGGATATTTTGCATGAAAGGTGGCATTTTCAAGGCATGTGAGTAAAAATGCATGAAATAGACGTTCTTCACCAGTTTTTCCTCATTTTTTCGCTGATACATATCATTAAAATTGATATGAAGATGATTGTGTTCATTGCGTCTTTTGTGATGTTAGAATCGCGCAGTTACGCGTATGCGCAGACATGGGCACTGCGCAGACTTGGGCACTCTAGCCATATAATCGAGGGGGGATGAAGTCCCCATAGCATTGCACGCAATAAACTGATACTTGCGCGTTATTGCGCGTTATTGCGGAGTGAATGAGGGGGGACCTATTTCACGATATTGCCGAATATATACTAACGTAATTTAGTAATGACTTGTGTTTTTGTTTTTTCCACTAACACTGGTCCAGTAGCTCGTAGCTAGAAAGGGCGCGACGGGGGGAATGATACTAGTCTCTGGACAATGTACGTGTGGGTGGACTGGCTTATCTCGAAAGGGCGCGGTGTGGAGCGTTCAACGCACCCTTTCGAGATAAGCCCCCCCCCCCCCCCCCACTTGTCTCGAAAGGGTACGTTGAGAATGGAATGGCGCGTTAACGCACCCTTTTAAGAAAAGCGGGGGGGGGGGGGCTCCACTCACAGAACCATCACTATGTGGGGCTGTGTCAATTTTGGCAGTGGTCACGACGAGGTAAAAACACCAATATAATCAGCAAAATTTTGAGAAATACTTCCTTCTACATTTTAGGATGATAGAATATCTAATTTCATGCCAGATTCTTCAATAGGATCTTTATCGTATTGATCAAGTGAAAATTTCAGGCTATTTTTGGCCGGCGATCTTGCTCCTTTCCAGCACACATATGTGCAAAATATCACACACTTGCTATGAGAGGCAATTCATCGTGGTACAAAGTGCGAGGTTATCTACAATATTAACCTCGCAATATGTGTGAGTGGGGGGGGGGGGGGGCTCTTCTCGAAGGGGTGAGGTTATAATAAAATTGAAATAATGAAATATCACATATTTTCTGTCTAACTGAAAGTGGAATTCAATTTGCATGTGTTAAAAAAGATGTAATTAAAAAATTATTTGTTAAAAAGTCTTCATAGATTTAAGGAGTTAGACGACTTGGTTCGACACGTGATATCTCCAGACAAAGCGCAAAATAAAACACTTGAACTGCAGCCTAGCTGCTAGCTGGCCCGGCCCCCCCCCCCCCCCCCCCACTCAGTATTATTTAGGGTACGTGTGTGCTCGTTCCCTCCCTTTGAAAGCACCCCCCTATCTCAGGTTGGCCAAAATTTCTGAACCCCCTTTCAAGGGCTTTTCGCTGGCTTTTCCTGCTTTGGAGACCCCCCTAAATTTGGCCCTAAATTTGGAACACTCCCCTAAATTTGGAACACTGCTCAATGTACCCCCCTATCCGGATCCACCACTGCCCCCCCCCCCCTCATCTCGGGTAAGCTGTCATTACAATACCTTAGGAGGGATTTTTTTATGTTCAAAATGGGATCTCGGAACTCAATGCTGTCATAAGAAATTTTTATATAAGGAATTAATTTTAGAATATATCGAAGCTTTGGTGGTATCAATATGTAAGCTACTAGTATACTATTTAAGAAATTATCCCCAGCGACTTTCTATAGATCTAGTTAGCCTTTAATATTAGGGTACGTATGGTAGATCGTGGTGTACAAAACTGTATATCAGTCCCACACATTCATTTTTATGGGTGTAGGAAAATGAGTTAGAAAGTGTTAATTTTGCAAGCAAACTACCGGGCAAACTACTCACCTGAATGTGATACCCTGTGAGCCACAGGTAGGCAGCCACAATATCCACAACGATGAGACTCTGGGTCTTGCTCAAAGTTGTCGCAATTTTGACATTTTTGGCAGGTTCCACGACACACACCACGCTTGTCAAACCCCATCTGGCTAAAGCTAAGCTGATGCCCGATGAAGACGTATATATAGCAGAGATCCAAAAACGTGTCTTATACGTCTTACATTATCCTTAGTCACAGATTTCGAAAAGTCCGTACTATCAAGTCGTGGGGGGACTGGGGACCAATGTTTCTACTTTTCAAAATAAAATAATCCTGAATGAGCTATCAAAACTAGCAGGAATTTCAGGGATTTGATCCCGGGATTTGATCAATTTTTCTATGACTTTCAAGATATTTTATAACCCCCTTTTTAAATTCTCAGGAGTCCAAAGAGAGAGAGAGAGAGAGAAAAAAAACCCCCAAAACCCTTTTTTTAAAGAAATCTCCGGGTGAAAAGTCAAATACCCCCCCTTTTTTTTACAATTCACGGGCCGGATTGTGTCGTGCGAAAAGTACCCCTTTACAGGAGATTTTGGGAACACGCATGTGGTCCGTCCGACCTCTGAGTGGGGGGGGGGGGGGGGGGGGCGGGCTAGCTGGTAAGGGGTGGACAATTTCACAAGAATAATTATATAATGATATTTGGCATACGTTCTACTTACCAAATACGATCATCCAACAATTCCAATGCCATGTAATGTAATGTAATGGCTGATGTAGGCGAAATTTTACGTTTGCCACGCGCGCCAGCTAGACTTCTGTTCGCAGCACCGCACCCTTTCGAGATAAGCCGGGTAGACTCTGGTCTCTGTCTCTAACTTAGTCGATTATATGGCCCGTATTCTGAACTCCGGTTTAACTTAAATCGCGGTCTAAGTGTGGTTTAAACCCAGTATAAACCTGCCCTTTAAACCAGAGTTTTAGAAAATCACATTCTGAACTCTGGTTTAATTTATGATGGGGGGACCGGACATAGATCTACATGTACGTTAAAGCTACACACTTTGTTTGCAGCTGCTAAAAAGTCACTTTTTCAATAATTTATGAGAATTTTGTTAATTTAGATCTATCTTGGTTCTACATACTCTCAAATTACATCCCTGAGAAAATTATGACTGAGAAATATCAATAACATTAATTTTCAAGTCAATGTCGATACCCATGTCGAATTTGATCGACAAAAATAATGAGAGGCAAGGGTCCTAAAGTTGCACACACGTAATAAATGAATGCAAATCTTGATTTTGAAGCTGACTGATGTGAATTTCACCCCGATTTCCAAATAATGATCATATCACAAAAATAAAGGAAAATTACTCATTCTTTTTGGCAAACGTAAATGATAAAAGTTCGGCGCATTGAACGCGTCGCATTGCGCGTATTTGTGGGGTGTGCAGCTTTAGGACCCCTTGCCATAAACTCCAGTCTAGTCATGCTAGCTGGTTTAAATTTGTACAGAAATTTAGACTGGACTTAAGTCAGTTTTAATTAATCTCTGGTTTAACTTAGACTAGAGTTAGACTGGAGTTTAGAATACGGGCCTACACTGTAGATCTATATGGTTAGAGCACGCTTGTCTGCGCACACACATTCTCCAGGGGGGGTGTTTCATAAAGCTATTCGTAAAGTTACGCATGACTTTACGAACGACTTGAATATGGCAAGCCAAATGGGATGCACAATCATTTTTAACTGCATCTACTAAAGTTGAACTGTGCAGATGTAGATTAACATTCTTCTTATAACAAACATTTTTAATGCAAAGTATATTTTTTGCTGTAATTTAATTGAGCTTATTGGAAATACAATGTACAGTCACACTTTGTTAAAACATCAGGAAAAACTTTGGGCATCCTACCTGGCACTTCATATTCAAGTCGTTCGTAAAGTCATGCGTAACTTTACGAACAGCTTTATGATACACCCCCAGGCCTGGAGATTCTGATTTAAAAAAAAACATGCGATGAATGAACACAAACTTTTTGTCTTTATTAGAATCTAGATCTAACTTTTTAGATAATTCAGATCTAGATGATCTAGATCGATTGTAGATCTATACCCAAAAAATATTCATGCAAGAAACTAACTTTAATCTAAATATTGAAAAAAGGTCTTATTTCAGTAATTTTGTTCACAAGCCTCAAAATTTTGTCTTTCATGTAAAAAATCCTGAACTGCCTGTAAAATGAATGAGTGTGCAGACATGGGCACCATTGACTTTGTTTTTGCCTGTGAATAAAATTACCGAAATGAGACTTTTTTCAATATTTTTACTTGCTTGTTTGCATGAATATCTATCGATATAACAAAGATAAAAGATTTATATTTGTTTCGTGTTTTGTTAAATAATATCAGAATAGTCCAGTTACGCGTGTGTGCAGACAAGGGCGCTGCGCAGACTTGGGCACTCCAGCCATTCCGCGATCCGAACATCCGGGAACTTTCGTCGTGATTTCGGCCGCTGGATGAAAACAATAGCTTGGCAACGCATAGCAACGCAGCACTTCGCATTGACTTTGCACGCACTTTGACTTTGTGACAACAAGGATTATTTCTTTTCTCCATCAAAATGCCAAAAATTTGCTGTGCCGTAGGTTGTCAAAACTACAATATGATGCCGGGATAATCTCTTTCATTTTGTATTTTTCCTGATCACGTTTAATATTGCGAAAGATGGAAAAAATGGGTAAACGCAATCGAAATCGGCAGGAAAAATCCAGATAACAAACGCTTGGAACCAACGAAATACGCATGTATTTTTTTGTTCGCATCATTTCACTACATCTAGGTCAGTGTTATAGCTAGGAACTTTTTAGTGGTGGTTCAAATTTCACTGACTTGACAAGCAACAAGTCGTTCTAGCGAACGGAGCCTCGCGATTAGCAGCCGCGGTCGATGTGATGACATGGCGACAGTACAGCTGTCAGAACAGCAGCCTCCGGTATACGCTACGTAAAACATAATATCTGTATGTACGTGCAAATTACGGACCGTAGTACAGTATAGTGCGTAACAAAAGACAATAAAACTCGGCAAATCTTTAGTAAATAATCATTTATTGTCAAATTGAAAGCATGATTCTCGTAAAATTGCAAATAAAACACGATTAAAGATGGAAATATGAATGTAAGTACCACGTTTCTTCACAAACAGTTACGTTTAATGCAGTTTCTTATGTGAAATTAGTGCCGGTCGGAAGCAGTGTTTTTCACCCGGAGTGGTGGACGGAAATCCCCCGTACTGGACGGGCCCGTCCACCGCCGACCACCGCCGACCACCGTAGCTATAACACTGATCTAGGTACATCCTGCTGATATTTAGCTTTAAAGGAGAATTAACCCCAGAATATAAATGTACTTATATTCAAAGGTGTAATATATTCTTAATCATTGGCCTGTATCACTAGAAATAAAATATCAGAAAAGGGTTTAAATCAAGACATTCTAGCACACGGTATCATCTGCTAGCACTTTACATGGGGGCTGCCATTTTCGTGATGATATGGAGTTGTACATGAACCATTGGAAATCGTTCCGGTCAGGAAGATATTTTTAATCCTAGAGCTAAATTGCTTCTCTTCATTACAAAAAAATCCTCATATATAACAGGTGTATACATATATTCTAAAATTTGAAATTTATAGATTTCTGATTAAATTCTCTGGTTTTGCTAAATAGAAATCGATTTATTTGGCTTGCCTGGCAGAGCAGAACATAATTTATACAACGCGCATTTTGACTATTGAAGTCCATTATCTCAAAGCAGGTGAATGCATAGTTTGTCACTATTGACGCTCGGAAAAGTTATCATCCATAAATTTGAATTAATTTGTTCCGTCGCGTACGTCATAGTATCAAGAAAATAGATTTATTATTTAGTAAAATAGTAATTTTCAAAGAAATATAAAGCAATTTTTCGTTTTAAGAATATATGTATATATCTGTTAAATATTTTAAATCTCAAATGGGATTTTGTAACAGGAAGAAAGACAATTTTGCATTCGGATTAAAAACATCTTTATGTACACATCAAGAAAATGGCAGCCCCAGGTATCGCTAGCAGACGATACATTTTGCTGAGAAAATCTTGATTTATACCCATCTCGTATATTTTAATGCAAAACTACGTAGGACAACAAGAAGGAATAGATTACATCTTTGAATATAAGCACATTTATATTTTGAGGTTAATTCCCCTTTAAAGGGGGTACCCAATGCTGAAACAATGTTAGTTCATTTAAAAGATCATGATTTTATTAGCAGAAAATCATCTGCCTTAAGTTTTTTTAAAATTCGTGTTGCCAGAAAAATCCCCGAAATATGGTAAGACTTCAGGATATTTTGGCCCCTCAGCTGTGTCCCAATTTCAGCTAGGTAACCACAATGACGTCAAAGTGGTTACCCAGGTTCGCGTATTGCAGATGTGTTGCGCGCTAGACTGTACAAAATGCATTACACCTTGCGCGCATTTTGCTATAATTGCGCGACAAGGTAACCACTTTGACGTCATTGTGGTTACCTAGCTGAAATTGGGACACAGCTGAGGGGCCAAAATATCCTGAAATCTTACCATATTTCGGGGATTTTCTGGCAACACGAATTTTTAAAAAATTTTTAAGGCAGATGATTTTCTTCTAATAAAATCATGATCTTTTAAATGAACTAACATTGTTTCAGCATTGGGTACCCCCTTTAAGCCTTTAGTCTTATATATACATTTGTAAATAGTCTATATATATTTACCAATAGATCTATATAGATTTCAAAGACAGAAAAGGTGTCAAGGGAACCAAAAACAAAAACTCGCTCATGTAGCTGTTCACAGTACCGTATGGTTACGGTATGGGACTTTGTACCATCCCACCTACTCAGTTTTGTGAAAGTTTTTACATAATTTTTTTGAATTCCCTGAATACGACATCAACCACTCCTACAAGTATGCAATTATCCTGCCAGGAGTGAATTTCTGATGATGTTCGCTGTGCGAGAGTCGTTCTATGTGCATAGAAATAAAATGCAATGGATTTACTGCACGCAAATGCTACGTGTGGGACCGAAGTCAGCTAAGTGCGACGCTCAAGCGGACCGTGCTTTCACCCACCAAGGCGTTACTAGGGTCGTAGTTAGGGAAGTGACGTCACGTCGCATCGCAGAATAGAATTAACCACAATGAGTATTTGTTATCAATACTATTGTCCAACATTATTTTGAAAGATTCCTGAAATATTACATGCAAACTTGTTCAAATCACATCATCTGTCCGGATACCCAACATGTACATGTAGGGACACACAACGTGTGGGTATATAATGGGCGATTTCAAGTTCAGTGTTGAAAGCTGGTGTTGGTGTTGGGGCAATACTAGCACCAGCCACATCACCGAACTTAAAATGAGGCTGATGCTGGGATTGACTTCACTCGGTGTTGAGCTATCAATAACGTGATTGGTATCATTTTTGTAAACCCACATTCGGTGTTGGAGCTAGGTTCAGCAGCCTGATTCACGCTCTCAACACCAACACCCACACCAACACCGTACCTGAAATCACCCAATGTGACGTCAAAGGTAACACCCCTGCTTCACTTTTGTTTAGTGTCCGGACACAGAACGCCCTGTCCTACTGGGAGGGGGGAGGGGATGTCTGTTTCCTCTATGGAGAGGAGGATAAACAAACTTGGAAATGGGCACGTATCATCCATTCCCTTTTACAGTGAACCTTGCAAACCTTCTTCAGCATTTGCCAAAATCTTCATCTTCCAACCCATCATTACACTTAAAAAGGCAGATCATGAAAAAAAAAATTTCAATGACTTTTTATAACAGCAACGGTATGGATTTGATAACTGTTCACGTGTAGCTGTTCCCTGTGCGAACAGTGCGATTAGCAAAACGCCGACCTCTTGCTGCATGGGGACAAGATCGTGACATGTGTAGATGATCATAGTACATGCAGTGCAACAATGAGAATCATGAGATGTAATGAGGCGACATGGTTAATTTGATTGTGCTAAAAAGTTTATGCATGTATACCGCCATCTACATGTATGTATCTGAGACATTAGCACTATATTTAGCATGCGCTGTTAGACCCGGAAATGTCCCAATGTCTATGTGAAATATCATTTCTCTCGCAATTTTTAAATGCACCTTATGTTGGACAGAACCCCTGTACTTGTATTAAAGGGATTCATTAGCTTTGCCCAGGATTGAAAAAAAAAAATCACTGTTCCAGCTAATGCTGTAGTCATAACTGCAAACCTTTAGGTCAGATAGGAATCGAGTTTTATATATATATCAAGATATTTACGATTGAACATTGATGTCGGGATAGAGTACACCACCGAACCCTAAAGAACTCTTACGGTTGGCATACCTCCCTCCATCACAGAATACCGTACAATGAACGAATCCCTATTTCTTCACAGGCTGGAAACCCGCTCTGAAACGGCCAAACGCTGGTGCTTGGTTTTTGTGACTGCAGCGCAGCGAAGAAGCCGAGCGACTTGCGCTAGCGATCGATCACGATACCTTTCGCCTAGCTAGCTTTTTTGTCTTTTTTAGGATAGTCAACAGGTTCCATTTTCTCTCATACTTTCACATATCCTTAATTATATACATGTATGTAGTTTAGGATTGTACACAATTTGCTGGCATTTGAGCTGATTTCACAATTTTTCAGAAAGTTAATCAATCCCTTTAAAGTCTGGACATGCATTCGGGCCGGGAGTCTTCGCCATACACACTCTGCTCAGTGTGGCGAAGACGCTCGACCCAAATGTGTACGCGATTGTAAGAAATGTGATTGTGAAAATTTAGGTACTTACTTTCATAGAAGTAGATACTGAATACTTTCTTTTGTGGGACACAAGGGTATATCGCACTTGCAATGAAAATATTTCACTGATATGTGCTCATCAGCATTCAGCTCATGCAATATATCCTTCTATTCCATTCGAGGCCATTCCAAATGATAAAGCTTCATGAGTCGTGTATTGTATTGTTTATTGCTTGAATGTTCTTTCCTTGAATACAGAGCTTCAGTCTCCATCAGATGAGTCCATTGTAACATTGGCGGTGGAACAGCCTCAGGGGCAAGGAGGGGTGACAGAAGCCACAGCTGACCAAGCCATGGAACCTGATAACTATGAAGACATAGCCAAGCATAATATCATTCAAGTAGGAGGCAAGTCTCCCTTCTATGTATACTAGTATACATGTAAAGCAATTCGAGAGATCGACAATAGCTGTATTAAGACATTTGCCGAAGGGCCTTGTGTTGTGATGCCTACATCCGGTGGAGGCGTGCGTTATGAGTTTTCCTATTGATCATCTGAAGTGTCTTAGTTATTAAAGAACGGGTCTAAAATGCTATTGAAAAGTGACTTAAAGGTAGTTTTCAGTAGTGGGAAAGAGGGAGCTTTGGATTTAACTACTTTGGCAGCTGCAATGAAATTACTACATGTACTGATGTAAAATGATTAATTTCAAACATAGGTGACGTTGGTTTGAGAAAAATTGGTTCAGAAATGGCTCAAATATTAAAGAAATAAACATCGAGTTTTGTACGTGAGCATCGTACTTTATTCACGCACGTGACCATGTGTAAAACCAATTAGATTTCTGTTTACGTGACATGTGTACGAAACGCTGAGCACCGCTGTGCGGGGAACCTTCGGCGTGAGTGGCCCTAGTGTAGCGCAGAAGGTAACGGTTGATATGTGATCATTTCAGTTATTTTACTGAAAGACACCGGAAATCATTAGTGGAATACCAGATGATCTCACGCATGTATCTTTTTTATGCAAGCCGGACAATATGAGACTACATGTATTTTTTATCAGTTTCATGCCAATTTTCTTTTTGCTACCACTACTGCACAATACCTTTTAACATTGATTTAAATCATACAAAAGTGTTTTTGTGGGCATGGGGTTCTTTTGCAAAGCAATGATGTGCTGGTCGGAGAAAAATAAGATTAGGACTGTATCATGTCATAAGTAGCAGCAGCTGTTGATGCAAGACTGACAAGCTCCACTCTTCATTTATCTGTTACGTCTCTCTTTGTTAAGAACTAATGAAGTTGTGGAACAATCATCTTCTAAAAATCTTCGTTCTCAGAACCATACATTATGACGGATGAAATGATAAAAAATATTGGCAAAACTTGATGAATACTTTGTGGAGCTGAAGTAAGTTGACGATTGTGCATATAGATAGAAATGTACTGTACGTGAAAAGACCCAAAGTGAAAAACACAAGCGAAAGCTGGACCTACTGCTCCCGCAACATGTGTCGACCAATCAAAAGGAAGCATTTGATAGATATCCGATAACACCCTCTAGTGGCTAAATAGTTTTATTTATTGTCGATCCCACGAATTCACATAGTTTTCCTTCCTTACTAGTATAACATCATTCAAAAAGTCTGAGAGAATGATCCCATCTTAATGCTTGTGCATGTACATGTATCTACATGTATGTATATGACTGCTAGAAATTAAAGACTTTTTTATTTTAAAGGCACATTCAACAAATAATATAATATGATCCAGTTTTCAACCCGTTAAGAATCATGGAAGCCAACAAGCTGATGGGATCACAACTCTTTAATAAAGGGGAAGTCCAGCTTCATATTTAGTTGATTTGAATAAAAGCAGAAAAATGAGAGAAGAGCCTGATTGGTTCAGAGTAGGCATTTTGTCCGTCCGTGACATTGAATATTTTATGGATTATAATTTTAGTAGACGACCATGGAAACCAAAGTCTATCAAATTTCAAGTCCTTCAGTGATGCCCTTCACATTGAAACATAAAATGGCACTCTGCAATTAAATACATATTTTACACAGACCTTCAAACTTTCAAAATTTGTCAAACGTCTGTCCCTGACTAACCAATCAGGCTCAGTTACAGATTAGTGAAAGTTTGAGCAAAATCCGACAAGAAGTACCTAAGAGAGTTATGAATTTTTGAAGTTGTAATCAATCAAAAACAAATTGGCAACTTTGTGACATTTCTTATGAGCTCCTCTCCCATTTGGTCTATACAGAAAATGTCGTAAATTTTTGTTTTCTTAGTTTTTGATGAAGGAATACATTTGTTTCATACAGGTTTCATATAAAACATAATGTTCAATGATTCTATCTAGGTTGCATGTATGATTAAATATTTTCTTTACAAAAAGTGGGAAATTCATAATTTTTTTTTTAGTACAGGGCAAATGGGAGAGGACCTTGCAAGATACGTCACAGAGTTACATGTACCAATTTGTGTTTGATTGCTTACAAATTCAAAAATTCATCAATTTCTTAATTCTCATCGGATTTTGCTCAAACTTTCATTGATCTGTTTCTCTAATTTTTCTCCTTCTTTCAAAACCAACTTGATATCAGGGTTCACTTCCCCTTTAACTGTACAGTCCTACAGTGTATGTTCTTTTCTTCATTGTACATGCCATACCCCCCCCCCCCCGTGGCGGAGATTTGTTACGCAATTCTATTCATCAGAGGGGGACGACCTATTGTTATGTCCCCCTCCATGATGAAAAGAATTTCCTGCATATTTACGCCCATGCCCCCCCCCCCCCCCCCATAGGTCTAATATTGCATCAGTTGTAAATCGTGAGCAAGACTAAAGGGAAACAAGATATGATATTTTGAATAAAAAACAATTTGGCTCAGGGCATGACTTTACAGGCATATACATGTATCCGATTTAATATGAGATTCTCATTCCCGAGGACATCCCTAAGACCAACAGCCCACAAGATTGATGGCCCAAGAGACTGACAGCCAATGAGATTGACAATGTTGGTCCATGAACCCTCAGAAAAGTTGTCAGGCCAGTGTAAATGACAGTTACATGTCGTTTTTCCGAAGGTTCGTTTGTCCGAAGGTTCGGTACTACGACGGATCGTAATTCTGAAAATGAAATAGGGTTCATATTTCCGAAGGTTCGTAATTCCGAAAGTTATGTAGGACTCTATTGCATTTTCGGAATTACGAACCTTCTGAATTATGAACCCTTTTTCATTTTCGGAATTACGAACCTTCTGAGTAATGCATCAAATGTTCGGAATTATGAACCCTATTTCATTTTCGGAATTATGAACCCCCTGCTATGGGAAATTTGTGTTTCAGAATTACGAACCTTCGGAATTATGAACCTTCGGAATTATGAACCTTTGGAAAAACGAGTACCACCCCCCCCCCCCAAAAAAAAAGACATGTCGATCTCAAGGGCTGTTGGTCTTTTGGGCCATCAGTCTTGAACACTCAGATAACTTTACAGAAGGCCTCTGACACTGACATTGTCCTGTTGGAATGTGAGTGTGAGAGTACAGTGAGACCAACATTGTCCTGTGAGCTGTCATTCGTGTAGGCTTTATCCACCTTTATTAATCTCAACTTTATAGCCTCCCATAAAGGGGAAGGCCATCCTCATTACAAGTTGGTTTTAAAAGAAGCAGAAAAATCATAGAAACAGATCAGCGAAGGTTTGAGAAAATCTGATAAATAAGAAAGTTATGAATTTTTGAAGTTGTAATCAAACACAAATTGGCAACTCTGTGACGTATCTTGTGAGCTCCTCTCCCATTTGCCCTGTACCCAAATAATTGTTAATTTCCATTTTCCCTAAAGAAAATATTCAATCAAACATGCTCCTTATATGTAATCATTGCACATAACTTTTTGCACAAAACCTGTATGAAATAAATCTATTCCTTCATCAAAAACTAAGAAAATGAAAATGTATGAAATTTTCTGTACTGAGCAAATGGGAGAGGAGCTCACAAGATACGTCACGGAGTTGCCAATGTGTTTTTGATTGATTACAACTTCAAAAATTCATAACCTTCTTATTTCTTATCGGATTTTGCTCAAGCTTTCACTAATCTGTTTCTCTTATTTTTCTTCTTTTATTCTAATCAACTTTATACCAGGATGGACTTTCCCTTTAATCTCAACATTCAAAACTTTCGTATTCTTTAAAAGTCTAATTCATTGAACTTTCACTTACACTGTATATCTATTTTTTCTGCTCTCCCCTTTAGTGAACTTGAGAATAGAATAATTCGATTGATGGGGAAAGTAATTACTATACAAAGTCCATTAAAAACATGGAAGTGATTTAATGAACCTTTGACTTTGTGTTACATATAGGAGATGACAGTGCAGGGAGAAAGCTGATCTTTGTTTATTGCAGCCGATTTCCTCCGAGTAAGTCCTACAACCAAATGAGATTACTGGGGTGAGTGTCTACATTAAAATTTATTCTGAGAGTTGTATTTGAGTTCCTACATTTGAGTACCTTTGTTGCTATTGCCATATTGATGTTCTTTATGTAAGAAGTGAATATGACATGTATTACATCATTGCTACTATTTTGATAGGTATGTCTACAAATGATAATTGTGATATTTTTACTTTTGTTTTACAAAATTTACATGCTGTAACCCTTAGGAGGGAAGAGAGAATTTTCCTTGAGATTTCATATGTCAAAGCTCAGATTTATTCTGAGAGTTGTATTTGAGTTCCTACATTTGAGTACCTATGTTGCTATTGCCATATTGATGTTCTTTAGAAGTGAATATGACATGTATTACATCATTGCTACTATTTTGATAGGTATGTCTACAAATGATAATCGTGATATTTTTACTTTTGTTTTACAAAATTTACATGCTGTAACCCTTAGGGGGGAAGAGAGAATTTTCCTTGAGATTTCATATGTCAAAGGTCAGATTGGGGACATTTGGAGATCACGAGTAATAAAGTACGAAATTGGCAACTCGACAGCTACTATGATTAATTTTTAAATAAACCTTTACTAGTACTATAATTTACGATCATGATAACTATTACTAACATTTTTGATAACTACATGTATCAGTATAAAAAAAAATTTGTTGTAAGATTTCCTTTTCCAATACCATGCTTATGGGTGACATCGGAATAAATGTCATTGTCGTTGTCATTGTCAGGTACATGAAAGAGACCTTAAACAAGTATGTGGAGAATGACTATAGCTTGGTGATCTTTCAGTATGGATTGACCAGACACAACAGACCTTCCTGGAAATTCTTGGTTGAGGCATACAAAAACCTGGAGAGAAAGTAGGTACAGAGTGATATAGAAGTTATAATTACTGTAAGTAATATATATCCGTTAGGGTGTTAGTTTTAAAATAATTTACGTCAGTGAGGGCGTTAGTAAGAATTATCCACTCGACCTGTACCTTTGGAACAGTCCAACACGTGAGGCGATAGCCCAGGGTTTTTGGATGGTTTGAAGGTAACGAGGGTGGATATTTATCCTAATGCTTGAATATATCATGTGTATTACTTATTTGTTTTATAAAACGGTGACGAGGATCTTTGCCATTTGATAAATGACCCTCATTTCATAATTCATTTTTAGAGAGTCAGCTTACCAAGTTACATGTAGACGAGTAACTGGTCGGTCATGAGAAAATGCTACTTACTGTTCATTAGAAAGTGCTGATGACCGGTTATGCATCAGGAGAAATGAAAGCCTGGTTAAATGTCCACTCTTGACCAGTCATTCGATTAGAGTCTTTGTCATTTTGTAATAACATTTAGCCATTCATTAATATGCTTATATTGTAACAATAGGCAATTCTTATTCAAGTTTGGATAAGTAACCACTTTGTTTTGATCGGGTCCACCAGCTATTCATAAGGCCCGCTATTCATTTAACACGCGTTATGAATAGCGGTCCTATTGAATAGTTATGAATAGTGGTCCTTATGAACGGAAGTCCTTATGAATAGCGAGGTATTTTGTCTATGGTTTGCTCGCTATGTGGAAGGACCGCTATTCATACAAAACTGCTATTCATTTAGTCACACATTATGGATAGCGGTCCTTATGAATAAGTGGTCCTTATGACTAGCAAGGTTACCCCGTTTTGATTGCATGCATTGACACGAGCATGTGCACACAAATTCAAAAGTGCTCAAAATGGTTTAGAATGAATTTTGCAAATTTAGAATAACCTCTCATTTACTGACAGCATCCATTCCACATGTAAGTACATCTTTGTCACTTTGTTTTGATAGTAAACCCGATTGTTTCTGTGGTTCTTCCTGTTTGGAAAACTTGATTGTAATCCTATTTTTACAACTATTTTCAATGAATCAGTTCAGTATGATTTGTCTTCAAAAAGTTCACATGAGAAAAATCCAGCTTGTTTTGTTATATACATGTACATGTATAGTATTTATCTACAATGGTAATTATTAAAGGAGAATGAAACCCTAGGGGAAATATCCATTTTTAATGAAAAGAGAGGATAGAGAGAAGCAATTTAAAAAAAGTTCCATCAAAATTGGTTACGAAATGAAAAAGTTATGAATGTTTGAAAAGTTTCAATTTACTTTCTATGGCGATCCTCCAATTGGCCATGTAGCTTCAAAATGCCAGGTTTAGTAGTACAACTTTCAATATGTTTTGTACACAAAATTTCATATTTTCTCCATTATCTCTAAAGATGCTGCTTGTCTTTTTGTGAACTCAACATATGTTGTGTCAAATAAAATTTCCCATAATATATCTTGAGCTAAGAAGGAGACAAGCTGCACCTTGAGAGATAATGGGGAAAATATGAAATTTTGTGTACAAAACATATGGAGAGTTGTACTACTAAACCTGTCACTTTGAAGCAACATTGCCAATTCGGGGATCGCCGTAGAAAGTAACTTGAGACTTTTCAAACTTTCATTACTTTTTCATTTCGTAACCGATTTTGATGGAAATATTTAAGAATTGCTTCTCGCTATCCTCTCTTTTCATTAGAATTGATTCCCCCCCCCCCCCCGGGTTTCATTTTCCTTTAATGTTCTCATCTATTTAATACAGTAATTTTTAAATCCAGTCTGTGAATTGTGTCCTTTATCAGTGATGAATTCATGAAACATGCATATTTTGTTTCTCTACTAGTCTTGCTGATGCAAGGTAAAATATTTTTTTTCCTTTTTTAACAAATATTGAACTTGACTTTCTTATGATCTGGGAGGGTGCTTCAAGCAATTATGCATAAAAGGTTTACTTGAAACTTGCCTTCTATCATTCGTTTGATTTTGATTTGATTTTGATTCTAATTATCTATATATCCTATTGTGGTACACATCTAGAGTCATTGTGACAGGCTGTAGAAGTTTTGAAATACAGCGTTAACAAGAGAAGATCAGGCAGCTACCCAGAGTGCAAACAAGAGTCAGTGGCGTAGCATGGGTCCTGAGGGGGCACAAGAGTTATTGAGGGGGGGGGGGGGCACTCATTTTTCCGAAGGTCCATAATTCCGAAAATGAAAAAGGGTTCATACATGTAATTCCAAACATTTGTTGCATTACTTTGAAGGTTCATAATTCTAAAGGTTTGTTTATCTGACAGTTCATAATTCCGAAAATGCAAAAGGGTTCGTAATTTCGAAAATGAAATAGGGTTCATTATTCCGAAGGTCTGAAAAATGATGTAGGGTTTTATTACATTTTCAGAATTATGAACCTTCGGAAAAATGAGTGCCCCCCTCAATAACTCTCGTGCCCCCTCAGGACCCACGCTACGCCACTACTCTTGTATGCACTCTAATGCAGGGTAGCTGCCTGATCTTCTCTTATTACCGCTGTATTTCAAAACTTCTACAGCCAGTCACAATGACTCTAGATGTAACCATTATTAAGGGGGCATCAGGATATAAAAAGTGAGAGAACAAGGCCATCGATTAGGGGGAGGGTGTAGAAGAGGGTTGAATCGCCTTCTTTTCGTGTTGCCTCCCCTCTCCCTTTCTTTGTCCCTATTCTCTCTTTTTCTTTTCCTTTTCCCCCCTTTTTTTTCAACCATTCATTTTGGGGGACATGTACCCCCTGTGCCCCTGTGTATCTACATGTACACCTCTGGGGAGGTGTTCTGAAAGCCCATGTAACTTTCCTTTTAACTTTCCTCTTAAGTCCCCTATTTAATTGAGCGCTGATAGACCTCCAAATCGGTATTCTGAAAGCTCTCTTAGCGCTCAATGACATGTAAATCCTGCATCGTCAAAATATGCTCCTCGTTTAGTCCATTTCCACTAGTCAGATGCGCTGTAACAAAGAAACATTGTTTTTACGCGCTCCAACTCCAACATAGCAAAATGTGTAGTGAACTGCTATCTACTCGAGCCGCTGTAAAATGAAATCAGAAAGCCTCATGATAATTTTGGCTTTCTTGATTTCAAACATCCGCACAACATTGAATAGGAATGCTGAGACTGCTCCTTTGTATCTAAATGGATAAGGTAATTCTCATTTAATCAAACATCACCCTTGCGATCGAATGGGCAACATTTTACATGAAAAATACAATAAAAGAGTGCTATGTCATTAAAAAACAGAGGAGACCTATTGGGTCTTTTGCCTATTTGTAATTAATTGACTGATAAGAGAGTTTTCAGAATACCCAAACTTTTTAAACTCATCTTTTAACTTCTGCGCGCACACCACAGGCGTGCCCTGAACGTGGATTATAGTATACAAGCAACGCACCTGATGCCAACTAGAAATGGGCATTTAGGTAATTGAGCTTTCAGAATACCAATTTGCTAATTGAGTGCTAAGTGAGCTTTCAGAATAATGCCCCTGTACAGGGGGCTGGTTGATTAGATAAAGTAGAAGATGAGACCAAACCAGTGTCATTAAATCATCAGCTACATGTACCTTGAAAAGGACGAAAGGATTTTTGTTATAATACAGGATTTGAAGCACAGTTCCAAGTCAGTATGTACACTAGAGAAGGTTGAGTTCTGGGAAAGGTGAAAAGTAATTTTTGAGCTTTCTCTTTCCTTTTATGTCAATTTGGAAGAACAACATGTAGTAGAAATGTCCCCTGAAAATGATTGCTCCTCACATGCCCTCATATTCGAAATATGAAGTGTTTGGGCCGAACAGCAAGATTGGGTCAATTTCTTATCATTCTGATTATACCAAAACCTCACAGTATGCACCATATTTTTGTAGACAGAATCAGCCTTTCCCAATTGCTTTGAGACCGTTTCTGCATGACCTGGGCCCTGTTTCATAAAACTTGTCATCAATGACAAGTTGCAATAACTGTTATAAGCTACTGAAATCCTTGCATCTGATTGGCTGAGAGCAAATTTGTCGGTAAAAATCACTGACAAGATACTTGATGAAACGCCCCCCAGAAATCAACTTAATCTTTAAGTACATCTACATCTGCCACTACAAAAGACAAATTATAACATTTTGAAGCAAAAATATTATCACATGTAGAGAGAAAAAAAAACCTACTCCATTACAACTTGTGTGCAATGTGCTATCAGCTTTTATAAAACGGGTTCAAGAATGTAGCCATCCTGATTGGTCAAATAATACCATGTGACCGTCCAAAAAAAAAGTACTAACGCAGGGCGAGGGGACTAACGCACGGTTAATCAAGATCAAACACTAAAATTGTAAGAAAACACTAAGATTGTAGACCTGTTTTATAAAACTATTAATACATGGTTGTGAGTTCGTGCGTTAGTGCGATCCAGCAACACGCAGGTTTTTATTGTGGTGTCTAACACACTCAGCTATGCCTCGTGCGTTAGTATACCACGATAAAAACCTTTGTGTTGCCAGATCGCACTAACGCACTCCCAACCATGTTTTAATACTATAATGTTTGAAAATAACAGTCTGCTGAACTAATAATACTGCTCATAATACAAAGTGACTTTTAAAAGCTATCTGAATTGTTTGGGCAAGTCCAAGGATTCGTTTATCTGTTACCATTCTTACCAAGAAACATCTGAAGAAGTGGTACCATTTTCTGTGATATTTGTCTGATCCAGGCTATGGTAGGATTATCGACCTAACCCGGTGACTGTTGAACTCTTTAACTCTCATAGGCTTAAAGTTCATAGATAGTCTTGGTAGCAAAAAATCATACTGGCAAGAAACTTATCTAACATAGTCACATACTATTCTCCTTTTATCATAAGACACATGTATGAGATTATTTAACATTCCATTCACGATTTCAAACAAATTTTAGTGTAAATATCTGTAGAAGCGCTTGCATGGTAATGGCTTTTCACTGCCTCACACTAGAGCATAGCTACCCGAAGGTTCCCCACACAATAAACCCAGCGCTTCGCACTGTGTGTAGCGTATTCTATAACACACAGCAATCCTCATGTGAGTAAAGTGTGTTTCCATTGCGGGGCCGTTGTTTGAATTTACATCCCCTCTTTTTGGGGCCAGGGATATTTATTACTTTTCACCTCTCATTCGAATAATATTTCACTTGAGGAGGAAAAAACTTCACAGCATCTTAGTCATGTTAGTACCCTGCTATTTACTAAGTAAAATCAAAGAAATCTCCCGAAAAGTTTTTGAGGGCTTCCCATATATCTACTACCTTTAATACAGGAGCCAGCTGGTTCCCGTAGTCTATGGCTTAATACACTGTATGAAAAATCGTTGGAGTCAGTAACAGGGTTAGCATGATTTATATCGCCATGATTTTAAACTTTCAAAAATTTGAAAATTTTAAGAAATTAAAAAAACGAAGAAATACTTAAGAAATTTCCTTGTTGATTTTGTTGATGTGACCAAAATAAATTTCAAAATCATTATTTGATATTTTTAAATTTTGGGCAAAAAATTCATGCAAGTGAGGGTTTTTGTACTCCAAACAATGTTTGTTATTAAGATCTACCATAATAATTTGTTTCTTTTCTGTAGGAGCAACATTTAGGGCCATTAAACTGAAAAGAAAATCTAATAAGTCAATTTAAATCAATTAAATCACGATTTTTGATTACATATACTTTTTTTTTAATCATGATTTTTTTTTCCCAGCCCTGGTCAGTACCAGTAATACCCAGGACAAAATACCTTTGACTTGCCTACATGTATGTGCACATTTCAATTGCGTACTAACCCAGTGCTTTAATGCCCTCCAGGCAGAAAGTGGGTCATGAAACTTAATGTACAGTGCGTCCCAGAAAAAACGAAACCCTAAAACAAAGGGTTATTGTGACCACACTATGTGCTGTATGACAATAATTATTCATTTTCCATGAATTAAAAGTATTATGCTTTTAAATGATACCTTGATGGCATCCATCCGTACATGCTTTACAGAGCAGCAGCATTTTGAAAATGACATGTAAAAACTGAGTTGTGCCAGATTTGCGTAAAACCGTGAAAACGCTAGGATCACATGTGAACATGACCCAAATGTAACGTGACTTTTAAAACCCTGCGAGAAGACTGTTTTCATTTGTTTCTTTCAATAACGAGGGTAAGGATAATGCCCTCATCATAAAATAAAGGATGGTCAATGTTTTGTCGATGTTTGGGGTAAAGAAAGGGCATGTTTTGTATTGAAATGGTACCTGCAATCGAAATGAAAAGTAATTTTTTGAATTTTGAAGGACTGCAATTTCTTTTAAGAACAAAGCGGACAGAAAGGTGATATTTTTCATAAAAGTATGAAATGTTAGTGGCACTTTTCATTGTCATCAAAAGGAAATACAAGGTTGAAAGGGCACATAAGTCAGAAAAAAATATCAAGATTATGGCAATTTCCCACCTCAGGAGGGGCACATTTCTTATCACAGGAGGGGCACTTTTTCATCTTTTGAGGGAAATTCATTGATTTATGAAATTTTGGGAGTGTACACCCCTGCCACCACTGGAAATTGGTATTGACCCGTGTTTTATGAATTTCTGATTGAATGCATGTCATCACACTAGGGAATTTCACGTATCATATCTCTTAGAGCTTGTGTTTCCCTTGTGTCATGTTCGCATGTGATCCTAACATTTTCGCTGTTTTACCCAAATCTGGCACAACTGAGTTTTTACACGTCATTTTCAAAATGCTGCTGCTCGGTAAAGCATGTATAGATGGATGCCTTCAAGGTATCATTTAAAAGCATAATACTTCTAGTTTTTGGAAAATAGATAATTATTGTCATAGAGCACAATGACCCTTTGTTTTAGGGTTTCGTTTTTTCTGGGACGCACTGTACATCACTTTTTTATGTCTATTTTCAATCATAATTTAAAGATAAAGTTCTAGTCATGCAATTGCATTGTAAAAGAAAACACCCTAATCAATTGAGAGAGGTTGATCATGTAGTCTACGTAAGAATTGGTGTATACTGAGAAATTGACCAATTCTCTTGGAAAAGCAAGTGCACTGCACAAATACGTGACTGCACACGCATGTGACATGAACGTTCGGCCCGAACACTTCAGCTTTTTTGCGTCATATTTTGAGTATGGGGGATTTTGAGGAGCAATCCTTTTTCAGGGGACATTTCTACTATGATGTTCTTCCAGACTGACATAAAAGGAAGGATAAAGGTCACAAATTATTTTTCACCTTACTCAGAAATCAACCTTCTCTTTAAACACAACATACTTAAAAACGAAATCAGGTAAAAAATAAATAAACATATAGATCATGATGTTAGTTGAAGCCCTACAGTTCCCTTTCATTTAACATTGAACTGGCTTTTATACAGCAAATATAAATACTGTTAACCCTTTCAGGACAGGAATTATTTAAAAGCTCAATTGATCACATTTTGTTCTGCAAATTGGCAACAATAATATTTTTCTTTTAGTGCTACGTGGTTCTAATAAGATGTAATGTCTTGAAAATAATATACATGGTTAGGAACTTTGTCAAAAAGTTTTAAAAGTTGCCAATTTGGACAAAAAACAATGATTTTGAATCTCTCAATGTGTTGCCAATTTAAGGATGTTCAATCTTATTCTCCTTTTTAAAATTCCTGGCATCAAACGCAATATGATTATGCAACAAAAATGGACACAGTATGTGCAGAATTTTTTGCTCTTTCTACTCATGCATCTGGTATATTTTTTAAGGCTCTAAATCAAAAGTTATTGGGCCAAACCACAAAATGTGGTCAATTGTCTTGAAAGGGTTAAATACATGTATAGTCATTGTATTTGAATTAGTAGCATTTTCCTTGGTTTTGGGTATGTTTATGATTTGTTTTTGTTTGTTGTTGGGGTTTTTTTTTTTTTACAAGGATAAATCAACAGAAATTTTTGTTCATTTAGCAATTCTTATTTTTCTGTTTCTTGTTGAGAAGTACCAAAACAAGGCCAGACTACAAGGGATCAAGAAAGTAATTCATAAATAACACATACATGTAGTTGCTTTTGATGTTTGTTTTAGGTTTGATTTGGTCCCCTTTGCTTCCACAATTTTGTTGTACAGCAGCTTAATAAATCAGCATTGATGTACATACTGGAATTTTTTTTTTAATGGTTTGCATTGGTGGCATGAATACACTCAGCAAAAAGAGAAAGTGGACACTCTTTATTGTTCAAAATTGTCATATAAACCATCAGTAAAACATAATAAAATATATCAAATTAAAGAAAACTTAATACTCTACCAACATCAATTAAGATCAAGTTTTGAACTTTCACGCTTGGATGGACACATTCATTTAACCGTTAGAAGGTCTGTTTAAGAAAATTTTAAAAATAGAGTAAGTAGCCATTCAAATGTTATTTATGAACATGTGTGCAGCTGTAAGACATTCTTGCTCAACAGTGAAAACAAAGCATGAGAAACAATGAGGAGGACTAAGCCCTGGGGTGGTATTCTGAGATTTATTTTATCTTAATTTTAGTGAAATAATTTTAATTGTCTTAACAAAATGTACGCTTATGGCGCATCATTGGTTAATGACTGCGCAAAAGGGCTACGTACTGGGAATTCATCTGCGCAAACACCAAATAATACTGCCATTTAAAATTTGTTATGACAATTAAAATCTTTTCACTAAAATCAAGATGAAATATATCTCAGAATACCACCCCAGCATGTCAACTGTAGTCTCATCAGGGCCCTGTTTCATGAAACTTGTTATCAGTAACAAGTTGCAATAACTGTTATAAACTACTGAAATCCTTGAATCTGATTGGCTGAGAGCAAATTTGTCATAAAAAAAGAGGCAGTTGTTATTGATAAAAAGTTTTATGAAACAGGGCACAGGACTGCAAGATGGGTGATTTTTTTTGGATTTTTTTTTGTTGATTGTTTTAATTTGACCCTACAAGATTGAATTTTCTTCAATATTTGAATGGCCAGATGTCCCATTTTTACAATTTTCTTTGAGAGACTCATTTATTGTTTAATAATGGGCTATGCTCACTCATTTGTAAATGGTATGATTCCAATTGCATCATCTTAAAGAGGATTAATTTGTTTATTTTGATATATGAAAGATAAGTTTATATTATTGGAAAATAAATAGTGTTCACTTTCTTTTGGTTCTGAGTGTTGATGGGTTGCTGATTCTAAATTCTCTAAGATGGCAGGTGTGAATTTAACTTTGACTTGACTTTGACTTGAGGTGATGTGGCTTGAAACTCGTTTAAAAAAACATGTGATGATGTGATCAATAAATTTTGTACAACTTTTGAGGTAATATTTCACCCAAAACTCTTGAATGGAGTCCATGTATATCGTACTGATCGTAAAATGTATTGATCTTTTGTATTGGAAATTGGAATAGGAAATACTATTGAAAGAGAAGGGTGAGTTCTGGGAAAGGTGAAAACTAATCTGTGAGCTTTCTCATTCATTTTTTGTCAGTTTGGAAGAACATCAAAGTAGAAATGTATTATGAAAAGGATTGCTCTTCAGATGCCCTCATATTCAATGACCAGAAAAAGCTGAAGTTTGTGGGCCTTCCATTCATACCACTTGTGTGTGCAGTCCCGTATACCCATTTCTGTGTGAAACGCATGTGCTTTTCAGCGAGATATGGTCAATTTCTTATCATTTTGATGATTTCAAAACCTCACAGTATACATCAATTTTTATGTAGACATGATCAACCTTTCCCAATTGCTTTGAGACAGTTTATTTCACATTGTGCAATCCCATGACCAGAACTCAACTTCATCTTTGAGAGTTTTGTCATAGACAAAAATCTAATAACTTTTACGTAGACTTAAGCCACTGTTTTAAGGATATATGCATTTTGGCTAAGAATTTTTTTTCAGCCTAATGATAAGAAAAAGTTCTTTAATATCATGCTTTTTACTTTATGGAATATATGCCCTGGAATGTACATGTAGATCTACATGTAGATATAAACTGGTCGGTGCTACTTATTTTTGAAATTTGGTAGATATTTTAGAGAGTTCAGCAATATTGATTCTTCGTAGCATAGAGTCTGAGAAAACTGAGTCTGGGTGTGGAGATGTAAATTTGATTTGTTGTTTTAGTGCTGGTCATGTCTTGTAGGATGCATAATTATTCATTAAGCTTAAAAGCATTGAGCCTTGATGACCCTATGATAGTACATGTATGTACACAGTAGATCGTATTATGGAATTGAGGTTTATTCTTTTGGAAAGTAGTCTATTTGGAGCCAGAAGGGTGTTAAACTCTGTTAACCCTTTCAAGATAATTGACCACATTTTGTGGTTTGGCTCAATAACTTTTGATCCAGAGCTCTAAAAAATATACCAGATGCACGAGTAGAAAGAACAAAATTTTCTGCACACACTACATGTATGTCCATTTTTATTGCATGACCATATTGCGTTTGATGCCAGGAATTTTAAAAACAAGAATAAGCTTTGAGATCCTTAAATTGGCAACACATTGAGAGGTTTAAAATTATTGTTTTTCATCAAATTGGCAATTTCTTTCAACTATTCAACAAATTTTTAACCATGTATATTGTTTTCAAAGACATTACACCTTATTTGAACCATGTAGCACTAAAAGAAAATTATTATTGTTGCCAATTTGAAGAACAAAATGTGATCAATTTAGCCCTTAAATAATTCCTGTCCTGAAAGGGTTAAAGTACTTACGAGATAACGCCCTTCTGCCTCCAAACAGATGATATGTTTAGGGAGTGTTGCATGCAAAAATTTAACCCATTGCATATTGGAACCAGCTGATTCCTACATGTATATGGAAATAAAAGAATTCAGCAGTCAATGGGATGAATAGGAATCATGTATGGTTGTATTGAAAGTCAGGGAAAATACAAGTGTAGTGCTACATGTATGGTTTTCGTAGAGTATGTTCACATGTCTCTGTGCTTTACTATCTTGATGTTGAGGGTAACGGTGAAAAATTCAAATTATAGTGTATTCAGGCTAGGCTCCTCAGCAGGAAATAGACTTGTTCACAAATATATTCAAATTTTATGCATACTTTTAAAACAAAGGTTGTTCTTGACAACCTGAATGCTTGTCAGAGGCTTGTCAGACATAGCAACAAGTAATGTATGCAAACTGGATTCCAAGTATAGTAGTTCATTCATTAATAACAGGTTAATGGAATACCTCATTACTAGGCCCCCAGGAAAGAAACATCCATAAATTTGAATAACTTTGTGAACAGGTCTATTGCTTACCCTTAGTGCCAATTCAGTGACATGTATGGTTTTGTAGCATCCAAGGAGCTGATTTGGTAGGATCAAAACATTTTAGCAGGTTAAAAGCATACTTTGCCAATTTATTGCCCTTGTCGGTACGCTAATGAGACGAATTTGCCTTCAAATGGTATTTCTTTCTAAAATACCCCCCCCCCCCCCAGCATTAGCACCAAGGGTGTTATGCACCAGTGAGAACCCTGAGTGTATTATGTTTCCATAAACTTTATACTGATGTAGATGAACATAATTGAACCCTTTCACAACATTACTCCACATTTTGTGGTTTGGCTCAATAACTTTTGATTCAGAGCTCTAGAAAATATACCAGATGCACAAGGAGAAAGAGCAAAAATTTCTGCACACGCTGTGTACATTTTGGTTGCATGACCATATTGTGTTTGATGCCAGGAATTTTCAAAACGAGATTAAGCTTTAAAATCCTAAAATTAGTAACAAATTGAGAGGTTCAAAATCATTTTTAAAAATCCATATTGGCAATATTTTTCAACTTTTTGACAAAGTTCCTAACCAAGTATATATTGTTTTCAAAGACATTACACTTATTAGAACCATGTAGCATTAAAAGAAAAATATTATTGTTGCCAATTTGAAGAACAAAATGTGATCAATTTAGCCTTTAAATAATTCCTGTCATGAAAAGGTTAAAAGCAGAAGAATATCAAGATGTCTTTGTTCTTAATTCAGGCAGTTAATACAGAAATAAATCTCTTAGTTAAATTGATGCAAAAGCTATTTTAAGGTTTTAAAGGGCAATCCAACCTTGGTAATAAGATGATTTGTGTGAAAGCAGAAAAATAAGAAAAACAGGATGGTGACAGTTTGAACGAAATCGAACAAGGACTAAGAAAGTTATGGATGTTTGAAAAATGAGATCACTACATCAGTACATCTAGATGCAAATCTCAAATTAGCAATTTGGTGAGTCGATTGTGACATCATTGTGACATTTTTGTGGACAACTCTTTTGTTTGTCGTACACAAAAATATTAATTTACAGTTTTCTTCGAAGCGCTTTTACCCTCGGGGCAGTACTCAAAATATATTGGAGATAGCACATATTGTTATAGGTCCTCATGAAAGAAAAAGATCCTACTAAGTAATACATTTTGAAAAAAGTGACATTTTAGTCATTTTTAGTGTTTGAGCGAATGGGGGAGTTGTCCACAGCTACATGTACATCACAGTGACATTACCTATTTGGCCAATTTGAAATTCCCATATGTATACTGTATAGTGATTACAACTTTCAAATATTCATCACTTTCTTATTGCTTGTCCGATTTCGTTCAAACTTTCACCAATCTGCTTCTCTGATTTTTCTCTTTCTTTCAATGAAAGCAACTTGCTATTAAGGTTGGATTTCCCTTTAAAGTGGCAAACAGTCAAGTTAAAAAATGATTATTCAATTATTGTGAACCAAATTACACAATGCATGCCTAAGATTAAAGAGCTAAGATCACTACTAAATTTTAATTAAACTGCTTTCGTATATGGAGTTGTTTAAAGATAGGCCTAATCATTAAAAATATTAGTTAGGTACACAGACGGCTCCTCATGGGAAATAGTGTTCACTTTTTTTTCAACATGGATACCTAAGTAAAATTTAATGCTGAAAACGATGACGTCGACTGATTTTTGATAAACAGTGCCCAAAGTGCCCAAATTTTATGTTTTAGTGGCCCGCCATTGTTTTTATGCATTTCAGAGCCTACCTTGGAGCTAGAAATGTTCGTTTGGTGTTGAAAACAGTAAAATGAAATATGGTAATGGTTAAGTCCCACCAAAGACCGCAGGGGCCTGGACTTTGTTCTAAAAGGGCCCAAAGGACCAGCTACTCACTAGAGTTGAAAAGAGTGCTTTAAATACCTTTCTCAAGTTAAAGCTCATGTACAGTATTGGTAGAAAAAAGGAAATTGGAAAGAAACATGTTAAATATAGTCTCATGTTGTTCTTGTATCAAAAGATGTCTGTAAGAGATCATTTGGTATTCCATCTATGATTTCTGGTGAATTTCAGTGTAAATATCTATAAGGAATGCTTGATCACTGCCATTATGCTAGGACCCTTCCACCCCAACGGCTTCCCGCACAGCAATCTTTGGGCTTCGCGTAGAGACAGCGTGTGTGCACTTTGTGTAGCCACTCATAATTGGTTTTACACGTGTGTTTACAGTGTATAGCACATGCTGCCTTTGTTGGGATTTTACGTGCCTTTCCCGGCATATAAACATTTAGTTTTTGCCTCTTATTTGTTTAATATTAAACTTGAGGAGGCGAAATCTTCACAGTGTCTTAGTATTGCTAGTATCTTGCTATTTATCAACAAAAATTGAAGAACTCTGACGAACAGTTTTTGAGGGCTTACCAAAACTTTACATGACCTTTAATAATAATAATGCAGTGAGCTTTAACAGTATTGTTCTTCGAGACATGGAGACAGTTGATCTATATTCATTTCAGTCAAATACATGAACAAAGCTGGAGACTATGTTCTTGGTTAGTCATCTGATGTTTGTTAGATTTACGCTCTTCTTTTTCATTATAACTACCTTGATTCATTTTAAATTAAGGCAAAATTTGAATGCTAAAATAAAAGACTAAAACACATATTTCTGGGGAGTGAGAAGGGATAATATTGAGTGTGAGCTCTTTTTAACATCCTACTGTACAGCATTCATGGAGTATATTTATCGTTTTATCTATTTTCTCTCAATACCATTAGAAATTGTTTCAGGGAAATATAAGGTTTTACAGTTTTGTGTATCAGAGTACTATGAGGAAACATTAATGATAACCACAAACATATTTCCTGAGTAGGCGTACATTTATGCATATATACGGTCTGATGACTGCAAAATATTTCAAATAGGAGTTTACACATATGCCATGTATAATGAGACAAATTTTGTTAATATTATTCCACACGTCACAATATTTCAATATATTTTTCGGCATGCAGTCTGTGCGCCCTTGGGGGGGGGGGGGGTATGGGACCAGGGTGGTTCCCTCTCCCAGGCGGAGCGCGGAAGGTTTGGCATCTGTTCAAATCGAGAGTGAAAATTTCCACTTGTCGATACATAGGCCTATTATTTGCTGTTTTGATACCCAGTTTGATTTAGCTTTGATATTAATAAGTACTGCTGGAACTCAGTCATAAGAAAAGTTTTCACACTCATACAAATCAGAATGGATAAATAACAAAACTTACATCTCGAAAAATGTATACTAGTTATACATACATATCAGTGCAAGTAAGCAATTTCAAAAGTTTTCAAAAACTGATTTGGTAGAAAGCTAGTTCCGTCATCATTTTCTCAAATTTTATGACTTTCTTTTCAGTGAAAACAAATATTACTCTCACTTAAAAAAAAGAATACTTTTACATGTAGGTAAGTTCATATGAAGACAATTCCTTTCACAAAACATATTTTATTCAACATGAACAAATTCTCGGTTCTAATGGTAGTCTGACGGCGGCGGTTTTAATACAGGCCACCCGTAATCTCATAAAAGAGTAGGCCTACATCTATATCATCTGCATCTACATGTATAACATCACATTGTTGATTCTTGCCTGCGGTCAAAGAGTGAATTTCACTAGCGTTATGGAATTGATTTTATCCTTCCTTTATTCTTTTGCTTTTCCCCCTTCTTCTTGCTTTAACTCTTTTTCTTTTCCATCTTCTTTTTTGCTTTTCCTTTTTGGGTTTTGTATGAGATCTTAGCATTTTTATCAGTGTGTTTATCGAGGCCTTTGTCTATGAGGGGGATATGAAATCAACAACTCCGACCCCCCCCCCCCTCACCCAACAAACATAAAAGACGAATACTGACCAGAGCAATATACTTATTCTGCAATACCTTTCGTCGAGCAAAATGAGCCTTGAAGGCCTGTTCTTAGAAATAATATTTTTAGATAATTACGACTTCTATTATATTGTCTAAGAATATTGTAGCCGAAAAATCTGTTGCAGTATTGTGACGTGTGGAATAATATTTACAAAATTGGTCTCATTATACCTGGCATATGTGTAAACTCCTATATCTTCGAAATATTTTGCATTCATCAGACCGTATATGTATAAATGTACGCCTACTCAGGAAATATGTTTGTGGTTATCTTTGTTGTTTCCTCATAGTACTCTGATACACAAAACTGTAAACCCTTATATTTCCCTGAAACAATTTCTAATGGTATTGACAGAAAATAGATAAAACGATAAATATACTATGAATGCTGTATAGTAGGATGTTAAAAAGAGCTCACCTCAATGTAGGTCCTTCTCACTCCACAGAAATATGTATTTTAGACTTTTATTTTAGCGTTCAAATGCCTTAATTTAAAATGAATCAAGGTAGTTATAATGAAAAAGAAGAGTGTAAATCTACCAATCATCAGAAGACTAACCAAGAACATAGTCTCCAGCTTTGTTCATTATATGTATTTTAACTGAATGGAGTAGATCAACTGTCTTCATGTCCCGATTTGAACAGATGCCAAAGCCTCTCCCTTACCCCAACCCTTTACCCCAAGGGCGCACGCTCTGCGCGTGCGATCCGACCAACCCTCCCAAATTAAAATCCTGGCTACCAGAGTGTAAACAGAAAGCTATAAGCAACTTCCACTGAACATAATTCTTTGCCTTTTGTCATCTTTATGGGAGTGGGAGTACGCAAAAAGCTAGGTATGGGACAGTTTTACAAATAACATGATAAAAAACTATTTTCGAAAAATAAACTCGACAATTTCAATAGCCATGTTTATCACCTTTAGAAATGTGCGAACATTATAATGGTGTATTACGTAATCCGAACCTGATTTCTATGGGCAGTACAATAGGCCTTTGAAATTGCCCTTGAGTTTATTTTTCAAAAGTAGTTTTTATCGTGTTAAATCCTGTCATATTCGACAGAAAGGTGTTTTAGAAATTTGATTTTAGTACTCAAAGTTTGTTGTTGAATGCTGAAATTTCGAACTATGGTGCTTTATATGTACCTCTTTCTACTGAGATCACTTAAAAGAACAATACTGTTAAAGCTCACTGCATTATTTGAGCAAGACTGTGGTCCCTTTGATGGGCCCTTATTTGCATAGGAAGCTGTAGGTGCCCGCCGTGTATATTTATCATACATGACTATCACCAATAACATCGGCATATCATGTAGCATATTATGTTTCCATATGGAAGTCAGTGAGATATATGATTTTTAATGCATTTCAATTGGGCCGCAATTAATAGATTCAGGGATCCCATGTCCTTTCAGGTGCCACCAAAATGATGTAATCTTGATTGATTTGATAAATACTATTTGTAGAACACATTTTCAAATATCTTTACAAAGAAAATATAATATATAATCACTTGTGTTACATTTGGCCCTCTAAAATCAAAATTTGGGCACCTGACAGATATTTGGCCACCATGTTATCATATCCACAATGTATTGTTGCATTTTGATATCAAAGTAGCCATTTACTGAGCTTCAGCTTGAGAAAGGTATTTAAAGCACTCTTTTCGACTGTAGTGGGTACTGGTCCTTTGGGCCCTTTTAGAACAAATTCCGGGCCCCTGTGGTCTTTGGTGGGACTTAACCATTACCATATTTCATTTTACTGTTTATAGTGGGTTTTCAACACCAAACGAACGTTTCTAGCTCCAAGGTTGGCTCTGAAATGCATAAAAACAATGGCGGGCTACTAAAACATAAATTTTAGGCACTTTGGGCACTTTTTATCAAAAATCAGTCGATGACATCGTTTTCAGCATTAAATTTTACTTAGGTATCCATGTTGAAAAAAAAGTGAACACTGTTTCCCATGAGGAGCCGTCTGTGCACTTAACTATATGTTTGAAAATACAACACAGTCAATTGCGAAGTAATCATTATCCAGATATATTTGCATTTTTTGTATGCATTGTATATACACTAAGGCTTATTTAAGATACATTCAGATATTTTGTCTTTTATATGAAAGTAAACAAATAATGCCATAGTGGAGGAATATGTCATTGTTCTTAAAGGGCAATCCAACCTTGGTAATAAGATGATTTGTGTGAAACCAGAAAAATAAGAAAATCGGATGGTGAAAGTTTGAAAAAAATCGGACAAGGACTAAGAAAGTTATGGATGTTTGAAAAATGAGATCACTACATCTATGCGAATCTCAAATTGGCAATTTGGTGAGTCAATTGTGACATCTTTGTGGACAACTCTCCCATTTGTCATACACAAATATATCATTAATTTGCGGTTTTCTTTGAGGCGCTTTTACCCTCGGGGCAGTACTCTAAATATATTGGAGATAGCATACTGTTATACATCCTCATGAACGAAAAGATCTTACTGAGTAATGCATTTTGAAAAAAAGTGACATTTTAGTCCTTTTGTGTGTTAGAGCGAATGGGGGAGTTGTCCACAGCTACATCACAGTGACATTACCTATTTGGCCAATTTGAAATTCCCATATGTATAGTGATTACAACTTTCAAAAATTCATAACTTTCTTACTGCTTGTCCGATTTCGTTCAAACTTTCACCAATCCGCTTCTCTTATTTTTCCTCTTTCTTTCAAAGCAACTTGCTATTAAGGTTGGATTTCCCTTTAAAGGGTACCAATCACCAAAATATATTTTGCTCTGTATGTTAGGGGTTCCACATGTGGTCATAATATATTCAGAATATGAGCTTCAAATATCACTTCTGTGAAGAGATTATGCAAGTTCAAATACGCTGGAATGCCAGGTAAAGTCTTTTGAGGTTAATATTATGCATTATAGCTGGGAACAATTTTTTTTGGTTTAGTTTATTAGTACACTTTAACTTGTAAATGATTCATTTATCCTTTATGCGTACAGGTACAAGAAGAACTTGAAGGCCTTGTACATTGTGCATCCTTCTCAGATTGTCAAGATGATTTGGGGCATTTTCCGCCACATTGTCAGTATCAAGTTCAGTCGCAAGGTGACCTACATTCACTTCTTATCTGAGCTTGGGGAGACGGTTGATATGAAGAAAGTGGAGATTCCTGCAGTTATCAAAAGGTAAGTGGCATCATCAAGGTTAAAGTGATTGATTAACTTTGTGAAAAATTGTAAAATCAGCTCAAATGCCAGTGAATTGTGTGCAGTCCTCTAACTGCATATATAATTAAGGATATGTGAAAGTATGAGAGAAAATGGAACCCGTTTACTATCCTAAAAAAGAGAAAATCGCGATCAATCGCTAGCGCAAGTCGCTCGGCTTCTTCGCTGCGCTGCAGTCACAAAAACCAAGCACCAGCGCTTGGCGATTTCATGGCGGGTTTCCAGCCTGTATGGTATTCTGTGATAGAGCGAGGTATGCCAACCGTAAAAGTTCTTTAGGGTTCGGTGGTACTCTATCCCGACATCAATGTTCAATCGTAAATATCTTGATATATAAACGACCGATCAGCTTATAAAACTCAGGCGATTCCTGTCTGAGCTAAAGGTTTGCAAATATGATTACAGCATTAGCTGGAACAGTGATTTTTTTTTTTCAATCCTGGGCAAAGTTAATGAATGCCTTTAAAAGAGAATGTTGAGTTCTGGGAAAGGTGAAAAACAATTTGTGAGCTTTCTCATTCCTTTAATGTCAGTTTGGAAGAACATCATGGTAGAAATGTCCCCTGAAAAAGATTGCTCTTCAAATGCACTCATATTCGAAATATGACGAGAAATAGCTTTCCCAGAACTCAACCTTTTCTTTAACATTATTGCATTCCATAAATCTGTGGACTAACTCACTCTGGTGAGGTTTAAACCTGGCCTACATGTAGAGTCAGTCTGCTTTTAAGAGCACTGGCCATTAAAACTTTAGTTTGGGATGCCTTCTTGTAAATGTATATACAGTGGAAACTCGTTATAAAGAGCTCCGATATACTGTATAAGTGGTTATTTTCGCGGTGGTTTTATTTTCACGATTTTCGCGAGTCGGTCCTCGCGAAAATTTCCACTTCAATATATGGCTGTTTATAGTAACAAAAACATCACAAAAATCGCGAAATTAAACCCTTGCGAATTTCCCTACCTAGTCCAAAATCGCGAAAATATCTGTACGCGAAAAAAACAGCTTATATAGTAACAAGGTTATCTTGCTGGTTCCAGGTCTCTTCGTTCTTTTGTTCCTTTAACCCGATAAAGGAGATTCCTGATATAAAAAAGTAAATGTCATGGTCCCAAGGACCTCGTTATAGTGAGTTTCCACTGTACATGTATTTGTCCTGTTGCATTGATTATTTCAGAAAGTACTGAATACATTTTTAGGCACGGGATGTAAGTCCAACTTTATCTGTATTGCTGCGGTCAGATTCTTCTCTAAAGCCTAGCTTGAAGCATAATGTATCGGCACTATTTCTTTCTAATAATGGAAATGTAAATACCCTGAGGAACCTGCCATAGAGCCCCAAAATAGCCATCCACTATCCAATTCAGAACATTGTGAAAGTTGGCCATATCTGCCATGTAATGCCATGTAATTTCCAGGTAACAGCCACATCTTTTAAAGGAATTCCCTCCTACCAGGTACCAATTAACTACACCTGGGTTTAAAGTGGGAAGGACATTAATGCCATGCAGGGGCTTCTACCCATGACCTTATATCTCAAGTCAAGTGTTTTATACCTCAATCACACCAACGAATTCGACACCAAACTGACAACAGACCGAACAAAACAAAAAAAATTTCCAAATGGCCCAAATGTTGTTGGTTTTCGGTCGGTTTGGAGTGGGTCTGGTGGTGTGACTTGGGTGTAAACCACTCTACTACAAGATCTAAGCCCGAGTCGAATCGATTTGTAAACCGGTCCTCGACCAAGGCTATCGAGCCCCGGTGCTGTTTTGGCGAAACCGGTGCATCGATGAAATTTATGAAAATGATATAATACAAAGAAAAGGAAGTACATAAATCCTTTGCTCATAGTCTTACCGTCTTACACAGTTATTATCATGTATTCAAGACACTTCTTTCTTAGTCGTTTATTCTCTTTTGTGAGTTTTGGAGGTAATACATCAATCAAGCAAGGAAATCGAGTGCTCGCTCGTCTTCTGCTAGCTGTTATTCCTAGATGCAAATGCTGTATTAAGAAGATGATTTATAGTGAATGGAAAAAGTAAAAGCCGCGGCGGTGTCTGTCCAATAAATAAAAAGTTGATGGCGAACAGCGGATCATAGACCAGTGCCTAGGCCATGAGAGCGCCGTACATAACGCGAGCGATGTTGCTGGGGGACATACACCGTCGCGCCAGAGCAAAAAATCGTCCTCGATTTCACCGTCCATCAGTTTATCGGTGCAACGGTGTTCGACCAGAGCAAAGCCGTCGATCCCTGGTTTACAAAATAAACGATATGACTCGGGCTTATCTATATCATGAGGATTATGACAAATTCATCGTTGTGGTTCTCATCTCTTTGTCTAGTCATGATGACCGGATAGTGGCTCAGTACCAAGCCAAAAACACCAACTCGCCCAGATCTGTAACCAATCCAGATGGTCAGGTTTCTACTAAGCAAACACCTCCTACTCAGCAGTTTGGAGTCTCATTGCAGTTGTAAGTACATGTGCACACATTCCATGTGTTGCCTTTCATGCCTACTCGTATATCGTTAACCCTTTCAGGACAGTAATTATTTAAGGGCTAAATTGATTACATTTTGTTCTTCAAATTGGCAACAATAATATTTTTCTTTTAGTGCTACATGTTTCTAATAAGGTGTAATGTCTTTGAAAACACTATACATGGTTAGGAATTTTGTTGAATAGTTTTTAAAATTGCCAATTTTGATAGAAAAAACAATGATTTTGTGTTGCCAATTTAAGGATTTTAAAGCTTATTCTTCTTTTTTAAATTCTTGGCATCAAACAGAATATGGTCATGTAACAAAAATGGACATACATGTAGTATGTGCATAAATTTTGCTCTTTCTTCTCATGCATCTGGTATATTTTTTAGAGCTCTGAATCAAAAGTTATTGAGCCAAACCACAAAATGTGGACAGTTGTCTTGAATGGGTTAACCTGTTGACTGTTCAATTCTCTCATTCCCATAGGATTAACACAGGAGCTACCCGGTTCCTGTAGCTAATGGGTTAAAGGCTCGTCCAAATGTGAAGCCATAAACTGCCTCGCAAAAAACTTTGATGCCCACACTGACATGCGCATTATATTTTCTGGCTGCACTTAATGTAATGTCATCAAGGAAAGCAAATGGCAGCCTCTTTGACTGCGATTCTTTACATTTTGATGGGCTTTGTAACCCTTTTTTTAATATACTTTATATTCATATTGTTGGCCCATTTTATAAAACAAATAATGCCATTTTTGGGGCTCGAGCATTAGTGATATGCACTGCACTCAGTTAAGTCACAATGAGACGGATATTGAACTCGACAAGTCTCGTTCATTATCCCATTGTGACTTAACATTTGTGCAGTGCATATTCACTAATGCACTCGTAAACATGCATTTGGTAACATATGGGACAAACCTTGGACTTGCCAACATACATTTGTATGATATTGGATGGCCTTGAGGGGGATATCAAAATTTATTGCCCGCAAAAGAATCATATTGCCCCGAGTCGAAGACAAGGGCAATATGGTTCTTCTAAGGGCAATATTTTGGATATTCCCGAAAGTAGAACCAGCCAATATTATTAGTAGTACTTACTGTATACGCCATATATTTCGCAGGGGTTTTATTTTTCATGAATTTCAGGAATCGCGAGTGGGTCGGGAATTTAACAACATGCTAAAATATTGCCAACATAAGTAGTCAGTTGACTTTGTTGTCTTCTAGTCAGACATTCACCACTTAGCTTTGCAAAAGTACATCATGATTGCTGTTTGTAGATGTGAGAATTTCCCAAACACGAATTCAACCATTCGCAAAATAGCTCTGGCTAGTACGATTCACAAAAATTCATACCCCTTGTAATGTTGAAGTCTTTGTGTTTTCCTTAGAATGAAAGGTGGACTAGTGGAATTTGGGCACTGGTTTAAAACTTTTAATTGTTAGCTTGAGGTGAACAGTAATTGTGGTTTCACCTCATTTGCATAACAATGGAAATGCTGATATATTAATTTCCTGGCATTTCTAGAAATATTCATATTCTGGTCCAGGCATGGCATCGAGGCATAGTTTTATGAAAATGCACGTTAGACATTCCTAAGATTCTGTACATGTTTTGCAACTACTCAAGAAGGGGTATGAAAAGGTATGGACAAGCCATCTTTTTAAAAAAAGTGAATAAATTACCTCTGAACCATCAAAATTTGGTAAATTGTCTTGTGTAATTATTTTAACAATTGATTTGTAGCATGCCCCAGTAACAGAAATCATGGGAAACCAATTTTTTTCACAAAACAAAATTTTAACAAATGTCAAAACTTGGTAAGGGTATGAATAATTGTGTTGTTAACTGTATGTAGTTTACTTTAGCAAGCCGACTTTAAAGGGCCCCTGCAACCAAACGCAACCCAATGCAAGTTTTTGCTGTTGATGTTCTGGGTGCATACAACTAATATTCTGTTATTCAAACATCTAGATACATGTATGTTTCATAGATTTTTAAATGTTTTTTGAAATATTTTTTCCAACCTCATAAGCTCCACCCTAAAAAAAGCTCCAGATCTCATTCCTGCAATGACATCATCTGTCAATATCAGTCGTCTAACATTCCACAATAGACAGTGGAATGTAACTTCCCCCAGCTCAGCACATGCTCACAATAGAGTTGCATGCTTTCAAACGATACACTGTACCTCCTCATTACCATTCTTTTCCTGGTGATGCTACAGCATGTCTAACGTACCAACAATGTAGGCATTGTATGGTCTATTAGAACAGATGGTCATCTCTGGCAAAGCTACATGTAAATACCACGTCATTGCAGGAATGAGATCCAGAGCATTTTTTTAGGGTGGAGCTTAGCATGTTTGAGAAAATTATTTCAAAAAGTATTTGAAAATCTATGAAACATATTTAGATGTTTGAATAACAAAATATAAGTTGTATGCATCCCTGCACATCAACAGAAATCAACGTGCATTTAGGTTGCAGTGGACCTTTAAGGCAAAAAACTTACTGTAGCCACTGTGACGTCACCCAGCCAGTCCTAAATAATGCGCAATAAATGCGCGCTTGTACATGTATAATTTGCTTGTGAGCAGCTCATATGGCTCCGCGTATGTATGAAAGCCACATACCTGCCAATCAAGTAATTGGCTTAAGCCTGCTAGTGGGCTTTCCTATACTTAGGGTAAAATACTTAGCCAACAGAGTCAAATGAATACCAAAGTTGCTTTATCTCAGCGGAAAACTAAGTAAAATACTCTTATTTCATACTTACATGCAAGTACAGAATTCAAGACGGGTCCTGGAACATTCATACTTGGGTGTTAACCTTCTTTCATGTTCACATCGTCGTTGGACTGATTGATAACCATTTTGAATTTCAAAAGGAATAAAAGGATTCTTCTTGGCCCAAAAGTCGTAGATTCCATTTTGAAATCCAGGCATTTTAAACAGCCTACTGCCTGTAAGACATTAAATAACATATTATTGACTTTGTTCTTTACAGCTTGAGGGAGAATGGCAATCCTGAACCTATCCCGAAAGTTGTCAAAGAAACTGTTGAATACCTGAAGAGGAATGGTAGGTATAATATTATATCCGTTTTGAAAGAATTTACGCAATTTATTGGTCCAATGCACCTCATGTGACAAAATAAAATTCCCACTAGCCTCATGCAAATGAGCAAATGGCCATGGAGGTAACATCTGACATCAAGATCCGTGTGTATTAGTACTACTCATGGATACTACATGTATATACGGCGTATGACATTACACACAAAAAGTGCGTACTGCATTGTGAGGACATTCATTTATGATGTCATCATTACGCATTTGATATCTTTCTTCAAAACTGTTTGTGTACATACTTGTGCGGTTTACCATAGGCCTACGGTGCAGATGATCATAAGTAGATGAGTAGATTTAGGCTTTAGTTCAAGATGACGGATATAAGCGAAATATATACTGCCTACATTCAAGCCTCTGGTTAAAATATGATACCCTCAGTGACGTGAAGACGACCATTTTCCTTCGGGGCTGGGCCCCTCATGAAAATAGTTGTGATTCACATCACCTCAGGGACCTTATTTCCAACCAGACTCTCTCATGACAGGATTTGTATACTATTCCTAAAGTTGCCACAGAGACAGTTGAATACCTGAAGAGGAATAGTAAGCAAATAATTACCGTTGGTGAAGGTGATGGGACAAACTATTAAACTTCCGAGGCGATATGGATGTAGCTATCTTTCCAAAGCGAAGCTGAGGAAAGATAGCGTATACATTCAGATCGCCGAGGAAGTGATAGTACGTCTCATTGCCTGAAACCAAAAGGTGATTATTTACTTTATATTCCACATCTGAAACATTTAACTGGTACAAGAAAGACAGTTATTGTCTACTTATCGAAAAAGACATTTAGGCCTGAATTCACAAAAGAAGTTTAAACCATTACATAAACCCCCTCACCTCCTGGGTACGCGCATGTGTTTTATTCAGAGCGCGTTGATAGAGAGAGTTGTGACACGCGCATAATAAGCCTACGCGTACGCGGTCTTTGTTTAAAAAATGGCGGATCATGGAGCTCCCAATAGTTCCCTTTCACGTACATTCTCTATGAAAGGGAACTTTTTGAAGCTCCATGAAATGACTGACCAATCAGAAGCGACCTCCAGTGTCAGGACTCTCTGTATGGATAGCTCTGGTTTTATTTAAGCGCGCTTATTTAAGCTTATTTTAGTACACTTATGAGCTATTCACAGAGGTTACAAACTTTTCATTCCGACTATTTGTAAAGGTCACGCACTTTCATTTCGCGTGTACCCAAAATATTGATAACGCATTATGACTCTATATGGACTGAAGAGATCAGCGAAACACGTAAGTGCTGTTCCGTCAAGGTCACAGGTGATTGATGGGGAAAACTACGTTTTATCACATGATTACCTTTTGACCAATCTAACGGCAAGATTTTTAGTATGTGGAATGTTATTAATATAGCTGTCATAAAATAAATCTGCGCAATTGAATGGTCCATTGCGTATCATGTGACGATAAACAATACACAAGGGCCTCACGCAAATGAGCACATTGCATTCAGGGGTAACATCTGACGTTGCAATCCGTTTACAGTTACATGTAGTACTGTTAAACAGACATTTTAGTTTGATAATTACAAAGAAAATTATTTATTTGATTTTATGCAAGAATTTTTCAAGTCTATTTTTCTCTCTAATTTTATACATGTATCATCATTTGATATACAATGCACATGTGATTCAAGCAGACTTGTGTGAATATATAGAGTACTATGTGGATTCAATTATTACATTCATGTAATACATGTACATGTATTACATGTAATACATGTATGTACATGTATTCCATGTATTACGTGCAGAAGAAGCTATGCAGCTTCTGTTTAATTATTTTTTTTGTCATTTAGGCAAATTGTTAATTTAGTGGCACAGTAGGGGTTAATTACTATAATCTTTATTTCCACATGAGTAAAAATTCAGTTTCTTTATAAATGGAGTTTCACTGCAAGTACTCATGTTAAAGATAAAGTTGAGTTCTGGGGCCTGTAACATAAAGAGATACAATCAATCTTACGATTGATATCAATCATAAGTCTATGGCAAACCATGTACTGAAGATTGATTGTATCGCTTTATGTTACAGGCCCCTGTTCATGAGATTGAATTGTGAAAGAAACTGTCTCAAAGCAATTTGGAAAGGTTGCTTATAAAGCATATAAGAATTGGTGTATACTGTAAAGTTTTGGAATCACCAAAATGATAAGAAATTGACTCAATCCTGCTGAGAGTCACATGCACTGCACACAGAAATGTGTATATGGGACTGCACACAAATATTTTGCCTGAACATTTCAGCTGTTTCTTGTCATATTTTGAATGTGAGAGCATTTGAAGAGCAATCCTTTCAGGGGACATATCTACTTTGATAATCTTCCAAACTAACATAATAAGAATGAGAAAGCTCACAAATTATTTTTTACCTTTCCCAGAACTCAAGTTTTCCCTTAATTATAACTAAAATCTTTATTTCCACATGAGTAAAAATTCAGTTTCTTTTTAAATGGAGTTCCACACCAAGTACTCATGTTAAATCTGTTTGTTCTGCAGGTCTGAGGACAGAGGGACTATTCAGGCGCTGCCCAAATGCAATAACTGTGAAGAGGGTGCAAGAAATGTATAACAGAGGTAAGCATGCATGCACTCAATAAGTCTCCAACCTGCCAGAATGGCGGAAGGGTCTAAACCACAGTGGAATAGTATACAAATATTGCCTGCTTTGAGGGGCACGGTTAAAATTATTGCCCAAAGTGATCTCAAAACCGTTCTGTGCCCTGTGCAAAGTGTAGTCTCAAGATCACTGAGGAGCTATAGTTTTGACCGTGACCCCCAAATAAGCAATTATTATTTGTTTTGTATACTGCATCCTGTGTGTGGATACTCAAAAAGGGATATTTTGCCAAAATATGCCTGTCAAAATGTAGTTTGTAGGGAAATTTAATCTAAAATAGTTTCAGTAGTTTGCTTGTCTCATTGTGCGTTTTCAATGTTAACTCATGCGCATGTCACATAGATATCAACTTTGTTGGACTTTTTAAAACTCCTGCTATTTCTGATCTTTCATCCATGCTAGGTGACCCGGTCAACTTTACAGATGTAGGAGACGTCCATGTTCCAGCTCTTCTCCTGAAAGCATTCTTTCGAGAGCTTCCTGAACCAATCATGACCTTTGACCTTTATGATGACATTCTCAGGATTCATAGTAAGCTGGAAATTCCTCAAATCTTAATGAGTACTACTGAGCTTAGAATCCCTCAAATCGTTATGAGTACTTCTCTACTACTGAGCTGAGAGTCCCTCAAATCATTATGAGTACTACTCTACTTCTAAGCTAAGAATCTCTCAAATCTTTTGGAGTACTATTCTACATCTAACCTGATAATCTCTCAAATCGTTATGAGTACTACTCTACTTCTAAGCTAAGAATCTCTCAAATCTTTACGAGTACTACTCTACTACTGAGCTGAGAGTCCCTCAAATCATTATGAGTACTACTCTACTTCTAAGCTAAGAATCTCTCAAATCTTTTGGAGTACTATTCTACATCTAACCTGATAATCTCTCAAATCTTTATGAGTACTACTCTACTTCTAAGCTTAGAAATACCTCATATCTTTTTAGAGTACTACTCAACATCTAAACTGAGAATATCTCAGATCTTTATGAATACTACTCTACTTCTAAGTGGGGAATCCTTCAAATATTTATGATTACTATTCCTGTTGCTAAGCTAAAAATCCCTCAGAGCTTTCTGAGTTATTACTCGACCTTTATTAAGGCTGAGAATCCCTCAAATCTTTGAGTACTACTCTACTTCTAAGCTGACAAATAACTCTAATCTTTTGGAGTACTCGTCTACATCTAAGCTGAGAATCTCTCAAATCTTTATGAGTACTACTCTACTTCAAAGATGAAATCCCTCTGATCTTCTCTTTCTCTTTTCATTTGGGAAATGTAACCAAAGGAACATAATTTAATATGAAAGACAAACTTGTAATTAGGAGGATATGCTGTTACATGGTAATCCTGTCCTAAATTTTAATTGTTTACTGAAATTATTTATTGAGTAAAATGTACCCATAAGGACATGATCACAAGAGAAGTAAAGAACCTATTTTCTGTGGGACCGGGTAGTCCCTTATTAAAGGGTGACTAAATTAGAGAGAAAAAAGGTGCTGTTTCCATGTATTTTTGCTTTCAAATCACGAATCTGGCAATTGATTGTCAAAATTATGTCTCGTTTTGGCGAAAAAGGGGGAAAAGTAGAGGTTTTGGGACCGTTCCTTAAAACTCGTGAGCTGATTGGCTAATTGACGTCACACCCCCAAGTGACGTATGAAGAGTAAGAGGCACAAGATCTGCAGGCTGCGGCAATGTAACATTGTACACACAATGCGGTATTTGACCCCTCTGTTCAACGGATAATTTATGAAAAAGGGAAATTAATCAATATAGTCTTAGGAGTGAATAATCATTATCAATATATTTTCTACAAGATCAGTGAACGCTTTTGCCCCAATATACGGCTCTTGTTTTGTTTTTTTAACTTTTCTTTGAACAATGTTCTCATCCATCTGAGCTTGCCGAACGATCGTTTTGCATTGGTCTTAAACGCGTACACAGCCGTTTTATGCGTCTGTGCAATGTACTACACATCTTTAGTACGGCAACTATGTTCCCCCTCGTACTAAGCGACTGGTGAACGCTTTTGTTTGGTTTGTTTTTACTCTCGATTCTCGCCTTTTTTTTCTTCGCTTTACATGTACTATACGGTACAAGTACTGACTTCGATTTTTGGCTGAATTCTT
This sequence comes from Heliocidaris tuberculata, assembly GCA_025618425.1. Taxonomy (NCBI): domain Eukaryota; kingdom Metazoa; phylum Echinodermata; class Echinoidea; order Camarodonta; family Echinometridae; genus Heliocidaris; species Heliocidaris tuberculata. Next base: position 27,163,760 of record CM046852.1, on the reverse strand, counting down.
CGAGTAACCTAGAGAGATGGATAGTGATCGCGAGTCCGATTTGGAGGACTTTTTTGAGCCAGATACGAACTTTGATTTATCAGATTATTCATCTATCCTGAAAGAGAAGAAGCTCAAGTGCAGTGGCAAGGGGAATACGACCAACCCTCGCAGAAGACGCGCCAGGGCATGGTGAAGGGGTCGCGGGGGAAGGGGCCGCGGGTGAAGCTGCTGCAGCTGCTGGAGAAGAAAAGTGATCACTGCAAATTGTACTCCACTCGCTTGGCCCTTGCCACTCTGCCTGCGTGAGCATACCTCTGCGACCCACAATTTCCGTAGATTTTTATCTTTAGGAAAATGATGTACGTAGGCTTACATCATCTTTAGGGGTCTTGCTACAGCCCGCAACTATACACCGATTTGGCATTATTGATGAAATTGTGTCCCAAAATCAAATTTATTGTGAGGAATTAAACACACGAAAATATGCGATGCAAATGGTCGATGCGGTGAATGTCATGCTCGGCACCGGGCTGGGCCTGCCGGGGCCTGCGGGCGCGCACGGTATATAGGTTGGTGGAATATTTTCCCTTACTTCTCGTACGTCACAGATCACGTGATCATGATGTCGCTTCGATGGGGTTTTTTAGGGGCGGGGCTTATGACTGTGTAAATCAGCAAAAATGTACTTTTCAAATGATTGTGAAATACAACTGAATGCATAAAATAGTGTGTGATAGATATTTTTTGGCTCCTGATGACTCCTTCCTACGAAAAATGGGCAATTAATTTTCTATTTTAGTCACCCTTTAAAGGTAATGTGCAGTTTTGGTAAGCCCTCAGAACTTTTTGTCAGATTTCTCTGATTTTAGATGATAAATAGCAAGATACTAGCAAAACTAAGCTGCTGTGAAGTTTTTTTCCTCCTTATGTTGAATATTCAACAAGTGAAAGGTAAAACATAATTTAGATACAAGGACTGGGATGTGAACTCCACAGTGGCAGATTGCACTAAAACGTGTACACATGTGTATTAAAGGGACCGAAAAGTCGCCAATCGTGGTGTTTTGGAGCTTGGCCCGGCTCGGGTAATATTCAGGAATCTCCGTACATCTTCGGTAAACGCATGAATTGTGTGTATGCAGCACGCATGCGACCGGAGAAAGACGAACTGAAAAACCCAACTGACAAACTACCCCACCCTCTACGGCAATTTTGTTCGCTGCTCCAAGATTGTTGTTATGCATGGCCTTGTAATAGGGGCAAGCGAATGAAATGGAACGTACATGGATATCGAGCGGTGGCTCCCTTTAACCTATGGGGGGATCAACTATGCTATTTGCATATGGAAGGGTCTGAGTATCTACATCTATAGTACAGTGTATCTATTGTTTCACACAGATATCAACACTAAAATCCAATATTCAAAATACCAATACATCTCATATATATATCTTTTTATACAAGGAGCAACATGAGACTATATTTAATATGTTTGTTTGCAGTTTCCTTTTTTGCTACCAAATCTGCACATGAGCTTTAAAGATAAATTTGAGTTCTTGTCATGGGATTACACTGGGAAAGAAAATGTCTCAAACCTTTTGGAAGAGGTTGATTATATCTACATAGGAAATGGTGTATACTGTGAGATTTTGGTATCATCAAAATGATGAATCCAAAACCAATCCCACTTAAAAGCACATGCACTGCACACAGAAATGGGTATATGGGACTGCACGCACATTTGGTATGAATGTTCGTCCCGAACACTTTTGCTATTTCTCGTCATATTTCAAATGTGAGGGCATTTGAAGAGCAATCCTTTTCAGGGGACATTTCTTCTATGATATTCTTCCAAAACTGACATATAAGGAATGAGAAAGCTCACAAATTATTTTTTGCCTTTCCCAGAACTCAACCTTCTCTTTAAGCAAATGGGAATGAAGAATTCAGTATTGGATGGGATGAAAATGAAATTGTCTATTAAATGAGAAGCTATGATATGGAATAGAATTATTGCAAGAGATGTAGTGGAAGTGAAATTCTGCTTTCTTCTATCAGATCTACAAGATAACACAGACAGGGCAGAAGAGTGCAAGACTTTAATCCATGAGAAACTTCCTGAGCAGAACCGACTCATCTTCACATATGTTATGAAGCTACTCAGAGAGGTAAGCTCTAAAGTAATTTATAAAAGTCGATCTACTTCTGACTCCCTCTGGATTTGTCGTTTGGGCTGAACTGTTTGACAGATATGTCATGCACAGACTCTTATGTTATTTTACTTCATTTTTTTTGTTGTTGTTGTGGGGGAGGAGGAGTTACCCTTACATGTTGGAATGGGGCCCAAATTGTAAGATTGTATTAACATATTAAGGAAAGACAAACTTTCTTGTGCCTTTCATCTTTTCTAACCATAAAATTTTGATCAGGTATCTTGTCATACCCGTGAAATCCAAATATCAGATTCCAACCTGGCTTTCGTGTTTGGTCCCGAGAATAATCATTGTACCATCTTTTCTTTTTCTAACCTCCCAATTTTGCTCAGGTATCTTGTCATACCTGTGAAATCCAAATATCAGATTCCAACCTGGCTTTTGTGTTTGGTCCCGAGAATATTCATTGTACTATCTTTTCTTTTTCTAACCTCCCAATTTTGCTCAGGTATCTTGTCATACCTGTGAAATCCAAATATCAGATTCCAACCTGGCTTTCGTGTTTGTTCCCAAGAATATTCATTATACCTCTTCTTTTTCTAACCACACTGATTTGATCAGACATCATGTCATACCAGTGAAAACCAAATGCCTGATTCCAATGTGACTATAGTGTTTAGTCCCAAAAGTATTCATTATGCCTTTTTTTCTTTTTGATCAGGTATCGTGTCACAGCAGTGAAAACCAGATGTCGGATTCCAACCTGGCTATCGTGTTTGGTCCCAACCTAGTCTGGTCCAGAGATGCCTCCGCCTCACTATCTGCCATGGCTCAAATTAATTCCTTCATCGCAACCGTACTCTTCAACTATGAACACATCTTTCCAGCTAGCACCAACACAACCTTATCAGAGAGAACTGATGGGGATGGTGCGAACGAAAAGGAACTGTCTTCAAAGGAAGATAAGACAGCAGAGGAGTAACTCTATTGTCGTTCACTAATATCTTTCGGTTGTTTTTAAATTCATTATAGACTTCAAGAATATTTATTTGTGGACTTATCCTTTAGAAAATGTACTAGGTGTAAAGACAGAGACATTGTTGGGATAGAAACTTTGAATGAAAAATGCAAATTATCAAAGTCATGATTTAAGTATATATTTGGAGTGAGTTTTGTGACATTTCTTCAAATGATATTTGGAAAAAACGATGCTTTGAAGTTATGAAGAGATTTGCACTTTTTGATAAAATAAGGCCAAAAGTGTAATGTGTTATTAGGAATTGATTTAAAACACATCAATGGCATTGTGCATTGCACCAGCTATTCTGCCAAAACTTATACATATATTTTCTTATACAAAGAGAACAACACAAGACTATATTTAACACACTGGTTACCAGTTTCCTTTTTGCTTCCAAAACTGCACTTGAGCTTTAACTCTTTATTTGCCATGGATCGAAACCCCGGACTGCCACATTGTTTGGAATATATTATACATGTACATTGGATGTGTGCCAGAAGTCAACTATGGCAGTCCCATGTCTGTTCCATTGGCCGACCAAAGCCAGTAGAGGGTTAATAAGGAAACAGCTTCACAAATTATGAAGGACTCTGAGAAGCAATAGATGATTAAGTAGTATTATGCAATTCACATTGATGTTATTGTGTCTTGAATAAATTACTGATTCACCCAGATATATGGCCTACTTTGTCACAAAGTTGAAATGTATCAGAAGTTAGAGGCATTATTTTGCAAATATTATTCTAAGAAATTGTAAGATTTCAAATTTTTGATTCCTGTTATTACTTGCCAATCCTTTTAGAGAGATTTATAATCTGTAGAATGTTTTAAAAATCTTCTTCTTTCATCTCTTTCTCTTCTTCTTTTCAATGCCGTTAGCAATAACATGGCCCTGTTTCATAAAACTTGTCATCAATAAAAAGTTAAGTAATTGTTATAAGCTACTGAAGTCCTTGAATCTGAGTGGCTAAGAGCAAATTTGAAATGGGGCAGTTGTCATTGATAACAAGTTTTATGAAACAGGGTCCAGATGTCATATTGAGAGGGATTCACTCAACGATCATACATGTAGCTCAAGGAATTCAGTATTCGTGGGAAAATATCTAAGGCCTTGGCTATAGACCATCTGTCATGAAGCTGTTAGTATGTAAATCGAGGGAATATTAAGATGATTTGTTGTATGTATATCAGCGTAAACCAATTTATTGATGAACTCATGAGTAGATTTAGAAATAGCATGGCCCCGTTTCATAAAACTTAATACCAATAATAAGCTACAATGATTGTTATAAGCTACTGAAATCCTTGAATCTGATTGGCTGAGAGCGAATTTGTCATAGAAATAAGGCAGTTGTTATTGATAACAAGTTTTATGAAACAGGGCCCTGAAGGTCAAGTCCAAGGTATGCCCCATACGTTACAAAGTATTTTTGAATTGTATTTTTGAAGTTGTGAGCGTAAATGTAAATTAACATAAAATATAGTTTTACTTGATATTTTGTGTGATCTAGGCTGCAGGTGGGCTATCAGCTTGATGTAAAAATCAGATATACTCAAATCTTAGATACGGTCTGTAATTTATTGGATAAAATAGCTTGCACTTGCCCAGAATTACTTATCACATGTGAATGGAATTAGAAAATGCTTGTTTTAATGGCCCAGCCTAATACATACCCCTCGATTTGTCTTCCCTGTAAAAATCAGCTTATTTTGTTCCAATATATCTTAAAATAGGATATCAAAATTATCAATGTTTTTATGCCTCCGCCCACTAAAGGTGGTGCCGGAGTCATTTTTTTTTTTTCAGTCTGTATAATATATCTTTGTGAGATATCTTATGAAATGTATTAATGTATTGATGAGTCCGAGTTTGTGTGTATATATAGTCCAAAAGTTGGTTGATAGATCTGTCACAAAGTACAGGTACATGTATTATGTGAAAATGTCTGGAGTGGAAGGAAAAATATAGGCTTCCTTGATTTAAAAAGAAATTATATTCCATTGCAGTGTAATGTCATTCCAATATATTGCAATTGTGGATTTTATGTGGAATCACTCTATGTTGTATTCAGTTCTGAATAACAGTCATAAACCTACTTTCTATTGATAATCAAATAAAGAAAGGTCTTTGGTTTTAGATTTTTGTGCTCCTAGTTCCTTATAAACATTACAAAGATGTATAGGAAAGAAAAATATTGAAAGTGACTGTAAATATTTTACATTCTATTCAACAAATTTCTTCAAACTTTAAAAAAGAAAAATCATGAAATTTTTGGAGACTGTTTTATGTACATGTTTGTTTATTTTGTATAATGATTTGAATTATTAGTTATAAGGTTATGGAATTGAAAAGAACTAGTTTATAGAATGAGCAAATGATGCACCATTATGTATAAAAAAAAAGTGAATAGCCAGTAAGATTTACAGACCATTAGATGTAAAAATATAAAAATCCATGCAATGGTATTTGCCCTACTTTGACAAAAGGAAGCAAGTAACATTCATTCAAATCTGAGTTATTTATGTTTTAGAGAGTGCTTGGTAGGTTTTGCTTCCAGGCCAAGCTTTGAGCAGAAACTCTCATCATATCGAGAGATATTTTAGTCAATACATCATCATATTGCATAAACACCCATGTAAATGACAGACACATTTTGCTCATTTTCAACAAATGTCACTTTTGTCTCTTGTTTCCTTTTGTAAAATTAGTGCAGTATTCATCAGGAAGTATAAATGTAAACCAATCGGTAATAGTTATACCATTTAGTTGTGAGGATGAAAAGAATTACACAGTGTTGATGCAGCATTTCAAATTTTAAAAACCAGGCCATGAACTCAGTGTTAACGATAAATTGTTCCCAAATCGCAGCCGTGTTGTTTATTTTGGAAAAGGCATTGAAAAATCATTGGTCAGACCTCGATTCATGCTAATGATCCTCCGTAACGATTTCATCATCTGGTTGAGATCACTCAGTGATTTTTTGAGGACTAGCCTCTACAATTATACATGTGAGCCAATTTTGGCACTCCTTTGATGTGACATCCGTTCAGAGGGCTTACTTCGAACCATCGCACAATCACGTTCACGTCACGTCGTCGCGTTACACAACTTTTCGTGAGTACTAAGCCCTAAATTCACGAAGGGTAGGGTGTAACATTTGTGAAAAACTGGACCCGACATTTCTTATTGACGAAATGTCGGGTCCAGTTTACCCGACACTTTATCAAAAAGTATTGCAAATCTGCGAATGTTCACGTCTCGAACCTGACACTTTGTCAATAAGAGGGGTATTTCACAAAGTGACACCCTACCCTTCGTGAATTTAGGGCTCATCATTCACGAAAGGTCATGTAACGTGAACGTGATCACACGATGGTTCGAAGTAAAGCCTTCAGAAGAAGAGATGAGGGCAGTGTATTTGGTGTTTGACAGAACCAACGATTTTACAATTGTGAAAATAGTTAACCCTTTCGAGAGAACTGACCACATTTTATGATTTGGCTCAATAACTTCCGATTCAAAGCCCTAAAAAATATATTGCGTTTGATGCCAGGAGGTTATAAATGCACCATTATTCAGTGGATTTGATAATCTTTATAAGTGATGACAAACATACAGATACAGATACAAAATTCATATATTTGTCCCCAATATTCTTAATATCTTAATAATAATAAGACCATTTTACTGAAGTAAAAAAAAAGATGAACATCACTGTGCTACAGGAAGTAAGGGCAGGTATGCTAATAAAAGTTAGATTTGAATTTTAGAATTAAGGGCTCATCACTCTTGGTGCATCATGTTTGTTTTCATTTTTAGGGTTCTTTTTTATTTTGAGTTTTCTTTTTTTGATTGACAAAATGGTTATCTATTCATTACTGACAAATGGATGTGTCAGTCGCATCATTTAACCCTTTCAAGACAATTGACCACATTATGTGGTTTGGCTCAATAACTTTTGATTCAGAGCTCTAAAAAATATACCAGATGCATGAGTAGAAAGAACAAAAATTTCTGCACACATTGTGTCCTTTTTTGTTACGTGACCATACTTTGTTTGATGCCAGGAATTTTAAAAAGGAGATTAAACTTTAAAATCCTTGAATTGGCAACACATTGTTAAGTTTTCATTAAATTTCCTAACCATGTTGTTTTCAAAGATATATTTGAATTGAACCATGTAGCATTAAAAGGAAAATATCATTGTTGCCAGTTTGAAGAACAAAATGTGATCAATTTAGCCCTTAAATAATTCCTGTCATGAAAGGGTTGAAGGGAAGTCCACCCTTAATGGCAAACACCCATAACTTTATTATTCCTAGTTGGATTTCTTTCAGACTTTCGCCATCCTGTTTTTCTTATTTTTCTGCTTTCGCACATTCATGTATTACCAAGTTTGGATTACCCTTTAAGGTTTGACCACTGCTGTCATAATTGCTATTGTTACATTTCATATATATTATTGTTATTCGGCACCTTCACAGATCAAATACAACCACTTGATTTGTGAAAGTATATATGCTAATACTGTATATTATGGTTGAGGTCTGAGCAGCCGTTTAACCATGAGGTGCAACTATAAAATTGAATTCAACCTGGAAAAGCTATTTGATATATCATGAAGTATTTCGTGATTTGAATAAGCAGCAAAAATTTATATATGTACCATTAATGTAGTACAATTGAAACTATTAAATGTACAATGTATAGAATATATGTACATGTATATATAGAGAGAGAATAAGAAGTTTGAACAGACTTTTTAAGGGGAAGTCCAGTCCAAAAATTACTCGGTTTTAATCGAAGCAGAAAAATCAGACCTACAGATCAAAAAAAAAAAATTTAAGGAAAATTGGACAACTTATAAAAGAGTTATGAATGTTTTAGTGGCATGGATACTAGGGAAAGCAATGAAAATCACTAGACAAATTGGCAACTCAGTCGTGAGTTTATGACGCCTTTGGCTCACAACTCACCAATTATGTTGTTTCATAACTTTTGTATTAGTTGTCCGATTTTCCTCAAACTTGTTTTGATCTTTAGGTCTGATTTTTCTCCTTCAATTAAACCAGGTAATTTTTGGACTGGACTTCCCCTTTAGAGTTCAGCTTTTAATTTATTTTTTTTTTTTTATTATTATTATTTAATCTTTTTTTTTTAAAGGGGAATTACCCTTCATGGAAAGTTGGCTTCGGTAAAACAGAAAAATATCAAGTCCAGAGGAGAGCATAGGAGTGAAGATTCAGAATAAAATTTAATTGATTTTTTTTTAAAAGTGGAGATCACTAATGATATGGGGATTGCGTCATTGGCAGTGTGGTCATGATTTGAGTGTCATATTTGGACAATCATTCCGTTTGTTTTGTACCCAAGTTCCTGAAATATTTGCTTTCTTAATAGTGGTTGAACAGATATTTGGTTTTGTTTTGGGACATTTGAAAATATGTTACTTTCAAAAGAATGTCGAGTTCTGGTCCTGCGATTACATTTAAAAAAAAACTGTCTGAAAGCAACTGGGAAAGGTTAATTATGTTTACATAAGAATTGGTGTATTATACAAAATTTTTTGAATCACCAAAATGTTGCTTCGGTCTAACTTCGCCATGCTAATCCTAAACCTAACGCTAACCGTAACCCTAATCCTCATCTTCACATTGTCCTGAACATAAAAACAAATTGTGACCTTGACCTTAACCTCTGACCTTTCGAGATATGGACTGCAGAGTAAATGTCGCATGAGCAAATGTCGGCGCCCCGTTTCGAATATGGGGGCATTTGAAGAGCAATCCTTTCATTCAGGGGACATTTCTACGACGATGTTCTTCCAAACTGACATAAAAGGAATGAGAAAGTTCTCAAATTATTTTTCACCTTTCCGGGAACTCGACCTTCACTTAAATGTATCATGAACGAAAATTGCATTTTATCATTAAGGTTAGAAAGGAAGATATTTTGAATTTTTAAAAAAAAAATTAAATTTTCATATCTGGCTCTGCTCAAACCTTCAGTCTGGCAAGTTTAAGACCAGTTCTGGTTCCAAGCTACAGCACTAAGAAAATTCCCCAATGCAATTAATTATTTCAACCTTCAAATATTCGTAACCTGCTTTGTCCAGTTTTCCCATTATGAACATGCCCCTCTGATTTTTCTCCTTCTACTGAAGTCAACTTCTATGAAGGATAATTCCCTTTGATATTTGCACATGTACAACACTGCAGGCAGTATATTGTAGAAGTGTGCTAGATATATTATTATAATAATATTGAATATTTATTTAGCGCTCGTATCCACCAGCAAGGCGCTCCAACATAGGCTGGCTCTTCTAGCTAGGCTACCGATTTTGGAGCTCACAGCATTCAGGGAATTTGTTCCTGCCGGTTCCCATTTAAAGTCACTTTTAGTCGTGCATTGCATCATAATTCGCTGATACTAGATTTTGGTTGAATTACCAATTGATATGTGTGAGGTCTCCCAGGCAGGCAACAAAACCAGGGAGATGGTCTGACCAAGGTTCTGTCCCACCATAAAATTACTCCAGCTGGGGAGATTTATCATTGTGACATTTCCTTACACTATAGTAGGAGGAGGGCACAATGCATTACATAAGAACTGCCTGTCATTAAAAGTGGAGTCCACTCTTGGTGACTGACAACACCTGTCATAAGGTATACACCCGACTGGTCTCAAATTCCCCATGAGAACCCACTACTACATGTATGTGACTTAACACCTGGGTGGAGAGCGTTAAATGTAGATTAATGTTTTAGCAAAGGACTTACATGTAGTGCCGCGCCCTGGTTCGAACCCACAACTTTCCCATCTCCAGTCGAGCTTTTAAGCCACTCAACTCGGACACCTTTGTCTATATTATTTGTTAACGGTCTTGAGGGTCAGACATACCTGTTTTTTTAAGTCCCTAGACCAAGTCAAGGGTGAAAGTTTTTAATTACATGTACGTTCAATTATGAAGGTAGAGGTTTGCATGGTAGTACTAGTAACGTTGAGAAGGCTTACGGTTTACCATGTGGTTAGTCCTGAAAAGGACTGTTGAGTAAGAAGAGGAAAGTGGAGAAAAGTGAAGAGGAGAAGAAATGGAAAGGCGAGATAGAAATTAGAAGAATGTAGAAGTATTCTTTCTTGAAAGTGTGAAGTCTTGAAAAGGACTGTAAACCAGATGAGAAGGCTGAGAGTGGAGACAGACTCGACATTCTTTTAATTTCTATCTCGCCTTTCCATTTCTTCTCCTCTTCACATTTCTCCACCTCTTCACATTTCTCCACTTTCCTCTTCTTACTCAACAGTCCTTTTCAGGACTAACCACATGGTGAACCGTAAGCCTTCTCAACGTTACATTCAATTAGCATTTGGTCTTGATGATGGGGACCTGTGAAGACCCAGACTGGTCAAAAAATTATTTTCTTTTGTCTCTTATTGATTTTATTTGTTTGAAGTGAAATGGATGTCAGGTGGATTTATTTAACAATTATACAAGTGAAATTTGTAAAAGTTTGAAATCATTGAACAAGATGGCACTCCTGAGGGACATAGTTTGAATGAAATTTAGTGTAGAGTAATGTTTATGTCAAATTATGTAAAGCAATATGAAAAGTTTTATATTGATTAGCAGTACTATAGATGATTTAAATTTAAAGATAAGTATTGTATTGATTTCTTTTTCTAGGTACTGCCGTGTTTACATGTACATGTAGGGTATCTTGATAGGCAGTACAGTGGAACCTCGTTATAAAGAACAATGATAAAACTAACTCTCGTTATACCAAGGTGATTTTGATGGTCCCACTTCTTTGTATTCTATTGTTTTTTAGCCCTGATATAGCAAGGTTTCAATATAAAGAGGTTAATTCCTTGGTCTCAATGAGTTTGTTATAATGAGATTTCACTGCACATGTAGATCCCAGCTTGTCAGAGAAAGATTACTCAACAGTTTTTCTTTATGTTACACAGTTATTCAAATGGAAGGCAGTTGTACATGCACCCCTTCAAATGTATTATATAATAATAGTCAAGTAACTTCCAAACATAAATGGAAGTTATTTATTCTAAAAAAAAACAAAAAAAAACTCAAAAGCAATACTGGTTATGGGTATCTGCTATAGTTTTAGACTTGTGTGCAGAGAACTTGGGAGAGCCCTTGGAAAGGCCATTTTCAGGGGAAGATTCATACTTTATATTTGACAATGCTTGGGTGTGTGGTATCTCTGGTGCTGGGTAACTCTAGCATATCAACTTAAAGATAAGTTGAGTTCTGGTCATGCAATTATATTGTGAAAGAAACTGTCTCAAAGCAATTGGGAAAGTTTGATCATGTCTACATAAGAACTAGTGTATACTGGGAGGTTTTGGAATCATCAGAATTATAAGAAATTGACCCAAATTTGCTGAAAAGCATGCACTGCACGCAGTATTGAGTATATGGGACTGCACACACATGTGGCATGAATGTTCGGCTCAAACACTTCAGCTATTCTCATCATATTTCGAATTTGAAGAGCAATCCTTTTGGGGGGACATTTCTACTGTGATGTTCTTCCAAACTGACATAAAAGAATTGAGAAAGCTCCCATTTTTTTTCACCTTTCCCAGAACTCAACCTTCTCTTAATTGCAGTACCAAACACATTATTTTTCCTGGAAAAAAAAGAAAAGAAAAAGAACCGTATCAAATTCCTAATTAATGTGATTATCATTCCTTGGTATACTGTATATGTTACTACTGTGAAGGTGAATAGAAGGTTATTATATGACATTATCAGAATCTATTAATAATAGATGAGATTCTAATTCAGTGTGTGTTGCATTTTATTTATGAAGGTCTGAGTGGAAGTGTAAATTGATGATTATAAAGAAAAGAAGTCCCAGAGAAGAAATGATTGCAGGGGCATTGTTGAAACATTAAACAAACCAAAAAGATTACTACTTGTACACTGTAAAACCAGAAAATTTTATGTTCATGAATTTCGCAAGTGGTTCAGACTTCCCAAAGTTTTCTGCTGCAAAATTACTGAATTACAACTCACTGATACAACCCGGAATTTTTGCAATACTGCCAAAGTTTCTTGCTGTGAAAATGGCTTTCATCGTAAAAATGTTCATGTTGCCAAATTTTCTGGTTTTACAGTATTAGATTGTGGACAAATCCGCTGAAAATTGATCAAGAAAACATTTCTGAGAACATTTTGCCATGAAATAGCATTATTCTATTGACACAAATGAGAAATTGAACTTACGTTTTACCCCTGTGAAGAATTACATTATAGACATCAGGGACCCGTTGCATAAAACTTACCATCAATGGTAACTTAAACTACCATGGTAACATTGCTAAACAGCCAATCAAATTCAAGGTTTAAATGGAAGTTTTATGCAACGGGGCCCTGGCCAGGCGACTGGCCAGGCGACTGACCCAGTGGAGGATTTCTTTTGAAACTTCACTGGCAGACCTCAAGTACACAACAAAAAAATTGCCCGCTTCATTGTTTTACATTTTTATTGCATTGTACCCCTTCTTTTACAAATTCTGGATCTACCGTGTGTGTGTGTGTGTGTATGTGTGTGTAATTGTATTTTTACAGATGTGTATCAATCAGATATGATTATTTACATCTGGGACCGACCTCTAACGTCGCCATCCGTAATACGTGATTCGGTTTCAAACATGGGTCTGATCAGAATCAGTTTGTAGACGAGGACAGAGAGCTGACCGCAGACATTACCGCTAGACAAACTCTTATCTCCCTGGACTGACCCCCTTTTATACATGTACCTTGCTGAAGAACTTTTGTAACCTGATGGGATGCTTCTCTCTAGCTGTTGCAAAAGCAGATGCTGCTGATCATACTCTACGTTGTACGGCACATGATCCGATGACCAGTGGCAGATTTAAGGGGGGCAATTCTGGCCCGTTCCCCCCCCCCCCCCCCTTTTGAAAGAAAAGTATACATTGTGCCCCTCCCCCCTTTGGGGGATTGTGCCCCCCCCCCCCCCTTTTAGAACTGATAAGTGATAACCATTTTTTTTCTCTTTTTTATTTTTGCTTGTCAGAATTTTTTTTTGACATAAATTTGTGTCCCCCCCCCTTACAAATCCTGGATCCGCCCCTGCCGATGACAATAGCTCCTCAGTCCATTTCTACGCTAACGAAGTTCCTAATGTCACCTCTGGACCAAACACTATGCCTAACCCTTACCCTAAACCGATAACAATAACTTTTTTCATTAACTTGGCAGCTTAGCGAAACATAATGGCACATAAAGAAGCGGGTAAGACGCAAAGTGCAAAATTGCTAGTTTAGTCTGTGCGTCTAAAGTTACAATCAGACTTATCTGAATAAATGTTTTCATATGATTTTGATAGAGTTAAATACTAATTCTACAACCTTATATTTTGGTTCTGCCTCTACAGAATAAAATTATAATTTTCAATAGATTTTGTCATTTGCGTCTTTCCTGCGTTTTTCTGTGCCATCACATTTCACTAAGCTACCTAAGGGTACACCCTAGAGTCTCCCTACTACTGACAAACACGAGTATACACTCACATGGTGTTCCTTTAATTGGAAATCTTGTTAGCATTATCGGTGAATAAAATGACCCTGGCACCCGGGGGGGGGGGGGGGGGGGGGGGGATGTCTCATTGAGGCCTGTATGGCATCCGTGTCCATGAAAATGAGTAAAAAGGTGGGGTTTTTTTACCACCAGACAGGCAACCCAGGGATCTCGTTTAGGATATCAAAAACGGGAAAGAAGAACCAATCCTCGAATAGGGTGTACAATACCATGCAAGATCTAAAAAATCAGTGTGAAGGATCAAAAAATCAGAAATTTTCCCTGAATAGGGTATTAAAAACTCGGATGCCGTACAGGCCTCAATGAGACATACCCCCACCCTCGGGCCCAGGCTTTACCCTAAACTTAACCTAAAACCTAATTACAACCCTCTCCGACCCTTGATCTTTGATGAATTAAAGCCAGGAGCAATAGACCGGTTCTGTAATGTATACAAATTTATGCACACTTCTCTGAGCACGTAGTGACGAGCTATTTCATTAACCTGCTTTTTATAATGAGCATCAATGCTTGGAATCCAGTTTGCATACATTACTTGTTGCTATGTCCGGCAAGCTTTCAGGTTGTCAAGAACAACCTTTGTTTGAAAGGTATGTATAAAATTTGCATACATTACCAAAGCGGTCTATTGTCACTGCAGCGCTAGCATTTGTCAAGTACATACCACTCTCTATCCCATCCCATATTCTCTCACCTTGCCGCATGACTGAACTGAACTAAACTAAAGACGTAATAGACCGCTTCGGTAATGTATGTAAATTTTATACCTTTCAAATAAAGGTTGTTCTTGACAACCTGAAAGTTTGCCGCAGGCTTGCCGGACATAGCAACAGATAATGTATGCAAACTGGATTCCAAGCATTGAGGCTCATTTATAAAAAGCAGGTCACTAGGTGCTCAGAGAATTATGTTCATAAATTTGTATACATTACAGAAGCGGTCTATTCACCATCCTTCCAAAGCAGGATGACACGAAATGCGACCATGTGTACTTACCCCACATGATACATGTAAATCCAATTTTTGTGTAAAGTGATTTAAAAAGCTTACAAGACTCCAAGAAGAAAGATAAATGAAAGGGACAGAGAGAGAGAGAGAGAAAAAAAAGTGAGAGTTGAGGGGAAGGGGAGAGAAACATGAGAGAGAGGTGAGAAGGAGGAAAAGAAAACAAAGGAAAAAGATGGCCCGATGGAAACAAATGAAATGAAGAGATAGGAAAAGAAGGCAAGAAAACGAGAAACTGAAGGGCAATTAAGGGAGAGAGTCCAAGAATGACAAGCATATTTGGTGCTAATTTGGTCCAGAACTGAAAGACAAAGTAACAACAGTCATCTTTGAATTTGGAAGATCAAACGATAAGGCAGTCACTTATAATTCTAAAAAAAGATATGGGACAGGAAACTAGGATTGTTTCTAACTTGGTCTAAAAAGAGTTTACCCTGATAGGAAGAGGATGAAGAATTTTTATTCTTTGCTGTGTCTACTTACTATCCCGCAACCTCAAAATTGATGGATGGTATTGAACTTTATTCCTTTGTTTTTAGTCAGAAGAGTTTACAGCTAATTTCATGCTGATTGTACATACTGTACCTGTCAACCTTTTACAGCAAAAAATTAGGAATGTCTCAAGGAAAATTAGGAATCTAGGTTCATAACATCAGCTTGAAGATAAAAAAAGAAAAAAAAAAAAAAAAAAGGAATCATTCCTCTGAATAAGGACTTGTTAGCAGCTATGATTGTAATTAAATTCATAACTTGTTGTGACATACTTCCATTTTATGATTATTTGAATGTGCTGCATGCATTTGGTATGATCAGTGAAAATATAGACAAGCTCAAATATAAGAGAAGAAGAAAGAACAAAGAGTTTCGTTATTTTATGACATTATTTATTCATCAGGATAAACATTTTTGTAATGTAGAGAACATGAGGTGTAAAATGCAGGGGATTCATGCAAAATCTTCTAAATCCTATGGATTTTATGTATTTGTTTCAGATATCAAAAGACGGGGTAATTCATTCAGTAAAACACTGGTCTTCTACAACAAACGTGAAGAAGAAAACAAATATAGACAAGAAAAAATATCTTTCGGAGTAAAAACAATAATAGCTCAAAATAAATTAATGCATCCGCAGTAAAAAAATATCTATGCAATGCCAAGGGGCATAATATTTGGAAAGCAGGAAAGGGCGACAATAAGGATATCAGTATGAGCTAATGAGCAGTACTGACAATTAATTGACAATAAATATATGACATGATTAATATTATAGTAGGTATCATTATTATAGTAATTCAATATAGTGATGAATGCCATACAATATCACTAGCCTTCTAATGAAAACTTGTTTAAACAATATGTTTTATCATTAATTCCAGCTAATACCCTAGACACACCAACAAGACAAACACCAGATCAAACAAGAAATGACATTACCCAGAATGCAAAAGAATCTGTCGGTGTAGAGTCGGTGCTTTAACCCTTTCGAGACAATAATTGACCACATTTTGTGGTCTGGCTCAATAACTTTTGGATCAGAGCTCTAAAAGATGTATCAGATGCATGATTAGAAAGAGCAAAAATGTCTACACACATTATGTCCATTTTTGTTGCCTGACCATATTGCGTTTGATGTCTGGAATTTTTAAAAAGAAAATAAGCGTTAAAAACCTTAACTGGCAACACATTGAGAGGTTCAAAATCATTGTTTTTTTTCATAAAAATTGCCAATTTTTCCAACTTTTCTAGAAAATTCCTAACCATGTAAATTGTTTTCAAAGACATTACACCTTTTAGAACTATGTACTGTAGCACTAAAAGGAAAAGACTATTTTTGCCAATTTGAAGAACAAAATATGATCAAGTTAATCCTTACATAATTCCTGTCCTGAAAGGGTTAACATTGTAACTAAGGTACTTTTTTTAACTCTCACACTAGGAATGTAGCGTAACGAAAAAAAAAGCCTTTGAAATGCCCTCATAGACTAGAAAAGTGAGGGCTTGAATTTAACCCTAGGGTACGTGTTAGATTTTACCCCCAACAGTAAGGGCTTGGGTTTTTCCCCGAGGGTTAGGGTTTAACCAATGGCTGGTTTAACCCATTAGCATGTTTTACCCTAATGAAAGGGGAAGGGTTTAAACCTAAGTTTAGGGCAAGCGTTAGGGTTTAACCCTAGAATGAGGGTTAGGGTTAAGGGCAGGGTTTACATGTAACTCTAGGGCTATTGTTAGGATTAGGCTAGGTGTTTAGAATTAGGTGCTTGGTGTAAGGTGAAAGGTACTCATTGTAAGTTGTTGGGTGTAGTGTTAGATGAAAGGTATAAAGTATGTCAGTGTATGTTTGACAATGGGTGTTCATAATGATTTTTAGCTACATTTCATTAACTGGACCTAAACTTGGTTTCACATATAAAGTGGAGTTTTGGTCATGCTAAAAGAAACAATGTGAAAGGTTTCAATATGTACTGTAGTACATTACAATAACTGTATATCATGAGGTTATGGAATCTTTAAAATTATTACATGTTAACTCAATCTCGCTAAAAAATTGAACACAGTGGAAGGCCCTACATACAGATAAGGGATCAGGATTGTGCCATCAGAACTTGGTCCAAACTGGCAAACTATTTCTAGTCCTATCTGGAATATGAGTGCATTTCAAGAGAAATCATGGTCATCTCACATGCACCTTGATATTTTTTTTTAATGAGAGTAAAAAGAATAAGAAAACTCACAAATACTTCTGCACTTTTACCAGAACTAAACCTTCTCTTTAACCCTTTCATGACAGGAATTATTTAAGGGGTAAATTGATCACATTTTGTTCTTCAAATTGGCAACAATAATATTTTTCTTTTAGTGCAACACGGTTCTAACAAAATGTAATGTCTTTGAAAACAATATGCATCATTAGAAACTTAGTCGAAAGTTGAAAAAAATTGCCAATTTTGATTAAAAGCAGTGATTTTGAACCTCTCAATGTGTTGCCAATTTAAGGATTTTCAAGCTTATTCTCCTTTTTAAAATTCCTGGCATCAAACACAATATGGTCATGCAACAAAAATGGAAACAATATGTGTAGAAATTTCTGCTCTTTCTACTCATGCATCTGGTATATTTTTTAGAGCTCTGCATCAAAAGTTATTATAGAGCCAAACCACAAAATGTGGTCGATTGTCTCGAAAGGGTTAACATCATCTGAGCACTGTCAGTTTCCTGTCAACTGGTTGTCTTGACTGCAATGATACCATAGCAACGGGGGGAGGTCACTGGGTCAAAGAGCCGTACAATCGATGCTATCTTGATGTTAGACTGCAAAGGAACCAGATGCAAATCAATAATACATTTATCTCTTTCTATTTTTCCTGAACTATTGATCAACATTTACAACAACATTTCGGGGAATACAAACTGCAACATGTATTTTAAAAAGAAAAGATGTTGGTGCCCTCATGCCCTTGATTTGGGAAAGTATTCATTCTTATTACCAAGCCCTACAAAAAATTTCCAACCTTTTAAACGTAGATACATGGAAAATTGAAGATATTTTTTGTGCAGCAATTATACAGTAATCTTGTACAGTAATACCAGAAAGATGGTCATATTGAGTAACTTTTCAAGGGGAAGGTGGCACCCCCCCCCCCCCTTGTAACCCAAGTGACATACTGTTAGTACACAACCTTAAAAATATTCCCTCTACCCTTTTTCAAATTTTGATGTAATGGCACCTGAAAATTTTGATAAAGTTTTTTTTTTGCTTATCGTAAATTTTAGGAGTTGCGCCACCCCCCTCCCTTTTACAAAATCCTGGCTGCGCCCTGCTACCACAAACCTGTTCCTTAAGATAGAGCAGTCTGTCTAGTAGAATAAGTGCTTCGATGCTTGGTGAGAGTGCTGCCCTCAGCTGGTTGTAGGCGGCCATGTGTCTGTAATACGGTCTGTACTTGGCTTCATACGCGTTGATCTCATCATCAGATATCTGAATCAAATACATTAGTTGATGAAAGTCAAGGTCTTGTCAAAATAAAACAATTATTTATCTAACTCTCTTACTCTTTTTATTCCCATCAGGAAGAGGAACATCACTGAGGCAATATCCCACAAAAACAACTGCACTTGAGGTGCTGTCATATTTAAAATATGACTAGAAGTAAGTTAAATCTTGGTTTAAAAACAAGTTTTAAAGACGCAAGTGGGCTAGTCCCATTACATGTAGCCATATCTATGCATAGTGCTTTTCACCATATGTGATTTTCTGTGAGACTGGCACACTTTGTTATCATTTTGTTGATTCCAAAACCTCACAACATAAACAATCATACTTATTCAACTGTGATGATGCCGAGATCAATCTCAGTCTCAAATTTTCGGTATCTTGGTCTTAGTCTCAACCCCGAGACCTAATATGAAATGAACTCCCTTCTGGGCTTGGTTTCATGACACCTGGTCTTCACTACAACACAGTTATACACTACCAAAAAAAATTATGAAGACATCTTTTCCTTATGGGGTCGTTCATCTTAAGTTGGTGCAAGGTAGCCGCATTATGCTCGAATGAGCGAAATTCACTCTTGGTGATTGATAACATCTATTAGTCAAATGGTGTCAAAGTCACTTTGAGGACCCACATGTCTTTAATATAATGGGTGATTGAATAAAAAATGAAGTGGTTGTAGGTCTACATTGGAACTAACCTTTGTATCATCCATCTTGAGTTTTCTAAGTGCCTTCCTTGTGTATTCGAGAAAAGACTTGCACTTGGGAGCCAGTTTACCAATAATCTGTTTTCTAAAGGAGAGCACAAAGAAAATACAATGATAATATCTGATCTTCTGCTTAGAGCATGTGTGTGTGTAACCAGGTTTTTACGGATTCGGTATCAATCAGATATGATTATTTATGTCTGGGACCGACCTTTTAACGTCACTATCCGAAAGGCGTGATTCAGTTTTGAACCTGGGTCCGATCAGTCAGTTAGTAGGTGAAGACAAAGAGTGACCGTGGACATTCCTGCTAGACCAACTCACATCGCTCGTAGAGCTAGAAGATCATTAACTTTTATACCAGTCACTCTTAGATCCTAATCAAATGATTGGTCAAACAAAGTCACAAGTGATGTATTTATTTGAATTATCACATATTTTTTTGCTATACAGGCAAGCAAAAGTTTCAGTAACTATGTACAATGATTTCAAGTATATGCAATGCCCAGCATCACACATGTAAAGGCAAGTCTGCTTACAGTGTGTATTACTTGTATAAACTTTGTGTAAACTTGATGACATCAACCCATCTTAAACTGTCTCAATAACCTTTAGCCTCATTAGCCTCAGCCTTGTTAACATTAGCTTTATCTATCCTATCCTTGTAAGCCCTAGCCTTAGCCTTGCTGGCATTAGCCCTATCAGCCATAACCTAACCCTTATTAGCCTCAGCCTTGTTAACATTAGCCTTATCTATCCTATCCTTGTAAGCCCTAGCCTTAGCCTTGCTGGCATTGGCCTTATCAGCCATAACCTTACCCTTCTACATGTAGGATCAGGCTGATTGGACTTAGCACTAGCTTATCAAACCCTAGCCTTTTTAGCCTAAGCCCTGCTAGCCTTGCCTTATCCTTATAAGCATTAGCCTTATTAGCAATGGCTTTATTAGCCTTGGCCTCATTTGTAGACTGGGGGCAGAGAATTTCCTCACCTTGTTGGGATGGTAAAATGGTCTCTGCAAATGACCTGAAGCACAGCTCTGTAGAACAGCCCTCTCACGTCAATGGTTGCCTCTGATGCTATCCTATCTGCAGCCTGTATAGAGATGAGCGTTTTACATACATGTACATGTAGCAGAAACGGGGCACTCCTATTTCTGAAGTTTCATTTTTCTGCAGTTTTTTAAGTCTGAAATTGAGATTTTTTAGAATTACAAACCTTCACAATAATTCACCCCTCTAATAAAAGTAGGTTCAGAATTTTGGACCCAGGGAATAACAAACCTTCCCATGAATGAACCTTCGGATTAACGAACCTTTGGGAATGCAAACGTTAAGAAAAACGACAAGATGAAACAGCTAAAACTAATTCTATAGAGAGTAAAGAAAAAGTATTGCAACTTGCATCTAGTTTTCCTTGCACAAAGGTGAAGACAATGTCATACTCTTCCCTGGGTATCAAAAATATATCTGATATTTTGATGTTACATATGATTTCAATGAATTCAGTTCAATCAAATCAAAGAAACTCCCGGAAACTAGGAATCACTTGTACTTGGCCTGAAACAAGCTTTTCAATCAAATACCTGTAAGCTGGAATTCTAAACCTTATGTTAGATTCTTTGATTAATATCTTCATGTTACCAAAAGTAAAGAAGAGCTTGTTCTACTAACCATACAAGCAGTCATTCGAGCACCCCGCCCCAGTGCAACCTTCTTCTCTCTCAAGTAGGTGCTCATTGGAAATCCAAACGAAGACCCTGTCTTGATCCCTGGATGCTCCCGATCCCACTCGTCGGTCGTCGCAAACTCCTCGGTGACATGGTGATAGCAGCAGCCGACGTTACACAGGCAATGCATGCTGGGATTGGATTGGAAGATTCTTAGCATAGAAGGGGCTAGATCACCACAGGTGTGCAGACCCACCATCATGAATGGCTGCAAAGAAAATATACAGTCAACCCTGCTTTGGCAATTCAGAGCAACAAGACTGCCTGTCTATAGAGACATAAAAATCTGTCTGTTAGGAGGAGTTTATAACATTTACGGACTTTCGAGGCTCTCCTCCTAGACATACATGTAAGGGAGAGGGAGAGGGATTTCGTGAAGCCAGACGTACATGTAGTCTCAGCGGAGCATATCCCCAAACGAAATACATGTAGACGGATTTTGGCGTCTAGTCTATAGAGACCACACTCTTTTCCCTTTGAACAGCGTATCTCATGAAATTTCTACTAAATGAACCTGCATACATAAAAAATACCTTCCTGTAACAAAGACCTCTTTTTTTCTCCCTTCCTTTAGGCAGTTTTAAATACAGGTATAAATTTTATAGAATTATTGATGAAAAGTAGAAAATATCATCTTGCCCACACCCACCGCTCCCCTCCCCCAACACACTTTATATCTACTAATGTACCTCTATTCCTCTTTTTAAAAAAATACGAAATCCAAGTGCTCAGCCTCAGCACTACATGTGTACATTTACACTGTACCTTGCAATATAATGAATTTGACAGGATAATGAGCAAATTCAACATGTAGGCTGTTATGAAAAATAAATGTTTAAAAGACCTTTGCAACACTATGTCATTAATAAGTCCATTATATATCTGCCTCTGTTCTCTTTTCCTTTCCAATTGTCTTCTTGTGTTTTATTTTCAATTTTCTATTTTCCTTTTTCTTTTCAATATAAGAATTATTTTTAAAAATCATAGGTTTATAATTCACTACAATTTCTGAGAATCTTTCATGTGGTTCTGATGTGGTTCTCTTAAAAATGATTTCTCATATATATATTTTTAAGCAGGACCAACAACTAACCAAGCAATTTACCTGTGATAATTCAAAGTGCCTGGCATTCTCATTGCACTGCAAGAAATCCCCTACATCTGTCTCTTCGTCGATGTAGCCCGTTACTGAAGCCAAAACAGCCGGCATCTTCTCTCCCTCTCTCCGCTCTTCAATCTTCATTTCAGTTTTGGGTGGAGGCGTATCATCTCCGGCATAGTAAGTTCTGTCTTGGCTTGGGACAGAAATGTCTGAAACCTTTTCAACGGTTTGGGATTGCATCTGCTCATCTTCTTGTGGTAGGAATGATGTTTTGGGGGTGAAAGATACCGGTGGAGAATGCAGTGCTGATGGATAAGGAGTTGCGGGAGATGTTGCTTGTGACTTTGACGTTGTTAGTGATGATTTTGCTGGAAAAGATGACAATGTCAGATCAGTTGCAGCTGCAGGTGATGATGTTGGTACACTGGTTACAAGAAGTGATGATGACAATGTACTTGTAGATGATGAGGCTTTAGTTGCCAATGATGTAGAAGTTGACGATGAATCTCCTGATTGTGGAAAATTTGAAACTGAGGTTGAAAAAGATGTTGACACTGATGATGCTGATGATGCTGACGATGATATTGATGATGACAATGATACTGGTACAGAAGATGGTAGTGGAGATGGTGTTATCACTGACAAAGAATTTTCTACAGCTTGTGATTTATCATCTTGTAGTGATGAGGATAGCACAGTCCTTTCACTTGAGGTTAATTCACTCCCTCCAACTATCACATGTGTTTTTGCACCTTTTTCAATGGAATCTGATGGACATCTGTCTGTGCCATCGTTGTATCGAGATTCTTCAGAACCTCTATTTGTCCCGTCTCCTATTCCACAGTCATCTTTGTAACGAGCTGACTCTGCACCAGATGCCTTTTCCTTTCTCCTCTGAGTGGCGTTCTTGACGATCCCTTTCCACTGTTTGCTCAATCTGTTGTTCCTCTTGAGAGCGCCATTAGTATTGGTTTCGGACGAGTCAACACTGATAACGTTAATGCCATACTGCATAGAGAGGAACTGGCCCAGATAGCCTTTCCCACTCCCAATATCAACAACCTGTAAAGGACGAGAATTGACAGGTATTGGCTTTAAAAGGACACTAACATTGAAAAAATAAACTAGATGAATTCTCGACTGCACGCAGTCAAAATTTATATGCCTCCGCCGTTGCCAGATCAGAAATATTTCGCACATTCATGTTGATTTTTTAAAATTTTGTTTGAAAAATTTAATAAAATATTTTATCACTCATATTAAAACTGATATGCCAAGTGGTTCATGGGGTTGAAGATCACAAGCAGAGTTGCCATATGGCTGAATTCCCTAATCTAATCAGATCACTGTCACCCTAGTATACCAAGTTTGAAGTTAAAATGTCAAAATGTGCTCAAGTTATTGCAAAACAGTCTATATAACATCCTTTGTGACCTTTGACCTTCGAACCCATGACCCCCAAATCTAATCAAATCACTGTCACCCAATTATATACATGTGTGCCAAGTTTGAAGTTGATCCATTAAATTGGCCGAGTTATTGTGAGAACCATCTATTTCAAGGCATATAATGACCTCCGTGACCTTTGACCTTTTACCTCGTGACTTCAAAATTTAATTAGATAATCATCTCTCCCATGCATGCATGAGCCAAGTTTGAAGTTGATTCGCCAAATGGTTCTTAAGTTATCATGAGAACAAGCCATTTCCATATATGCAATCACCTCTGTGACCTTTGACCCCAAAATGTACTGAGACTATTGTCCCTCCCATATGCATACGTGAGCCAAGTTTGAAGTTGATCTGCCAAATGGTTCTTAAGTTATCGTGAGAACGAAGACGGGACGGACGGACGAACAGACGGACTGACAACCCGAAAACATAATGCCGCCGGCACCCACCTTCGGTGGGCGGAGGCATAAAAAGTACGCATAGGTCTATTTATTTGTTTTGTATTAGTTTTGTTTTGTTTCAATTTCTTTAGGGGAAGGCTGGGGGAGCATTATAGTTATAGTTTGTACTACTAAGGTGGCTTTTCAAGCATAAGGCCAAGAAAAATTGATTCCTAGTTTCTCCTTTGAATTTTTTTTTAACCAGAACAGGATGAATTGAGAAACAGGTCCAGGAATCAATTTTATTTTTGCCTAACCACTATGCCATTATAAAAATTGTTATTTAAGATACTGGTATATTTCAAATTTTTGTTTGGCTTGGTCCAAATCATTTCATCACTCCTTATATATTCTAGATGTAAAAGTCCACTTCACATAGTTCCTGTTGTTAGGGGGTGGGGGTGCAAGTTGCTATAGTCCAGATGGGCAGACCATGCTGACACAGCTGCAGATCTATTGCCATCATTACTAATACTATTTAACTCGTGTATAGATCTAACATTAGAGCCTCTTTTAGAGGCCTCTAAACTGCAACTGTTTAGTCATTACAATGAAATTGATTACATGTAGGTTAATAAGCATCTAAGTTAGAGTCTAATTCAACATAGAGAAATACTATTTCCAGTCAGTTTTCTGCTACATGTGTAGATGTAGACTTAGATGAGTACAAATTAGAAAAAACTTACTTATATAATAAACTTAATATAGATTTAACAAGTTAGACTCTTTATTAGTCCAAGTGAGACCGAGACTGGTTAAAAGTTATAGATCTAACTTAGATAGGTTGGTCTAAAACTCTAAGTTAACCGGTATGTTACCTTAGGCTTAGCTTTCTGGCCTAAAATTTCCCAAAAGACCACAAACCTGATTGATACCTGTCGCAGACAACAAATGAACACACTTCTGAGCCATTCTGGCCACTTCATGTGATTTCTTCTTGCCCATTATCCGTTTTGTGAGCTCTGAATTTTCTCTCGACTCTTGCGACACAGCTGCATTGAGCGACTCCTCCCTCTGCTCCCGGCCGGAACTCCTGGCGTCACGCTCCACAGCTTGCAGCTCCAAATCGCGACAGCTATCTTTGCAACAAATCTCAGTCACACAATCAACAGGCAATGCTAATGTATCTAATCGGTTTTTCACCATTATTTGGACGAATTCCCGTAGAAGGGGAAATTTCCCGTCTATTAATCCATGTTTATTATGAATGCTAATTCTTCCACATGGAAATATAGCCAATTCCACGTCCGTTAGCTGTAGAAGTTCGCAGGCGAATTCATGATTGAGATTGTGGTCCCACATATTGCTCGTATAAAAATCCACTGTGCTGTTCTCTAAAATTGCCGTAAATTCGCCTATAAATTGAATGATGTTATCCGCTAATTTTCTAGCTTTCTCCATTGCAAATGAATACGCAAAAAACTTCAGGGAGTATCGAAGCTTTAGACGATATAAATTTCTAGATATCACTCACAAGCTTTCACATGGGCGCTGCCATTTTATATATTAATGATTCTGCCTCAAGAGGGCGATGTCAGATTTTTATCCCTATATATCATTTCGGCAGCAGGGCATCGTTTCATCAAACCGTCATAAGTAGTACAAGTTCGCCGACACCCCATTGAAACGCATGTTAATTTTGATACACGCGTTTCAATGGGATGTCGGCGAACTTGTACTTATGACCGTTTGATGAAACGCTGCTCTGGTGGGTGTGTTGCCTGATTGCCTGAAGAAGACCAGCAGGTAGCAGTCGAAACGTCGCAACCCTCGTTTGCTCCTTCGTGTGACAACAGATCAACTTATACTCTTATTGTACTACCACGATGATCAACATCTTCCGCACTAATGATAATGATATTCAGTCACATATTATTCAGATTCTCATTTATTAGTAGTGAATAATAATAATAATAATAATAATAATAATAATAATAACAATAATAATGATGATGATAAATTGTAATAAGCTATATCTGAATGTCGATAAAACAAAATTTATGATTATTGGGAGTAAACAAAGATTGAATATTAGCAAAAATGACTCCATTTCTATAAAGTATGAAAATATATGTATTGAACAATGCACGAGTTTTAAATGTCTGGGTATTTTTATTGATGACAATCTATTATGGTCTAATCATGTAGATTATTTATGTAAAAAAGTATTTGCAGGTCTTGCCATGCTCAGGAGAGTAAAACCATATGTTGATGAAACTTCAATGAAATTATTATATACATGTCTTATTCAATCACAAATTGATTACTGTTGTGAAATTTGGGGGAATAGATCTTTGAGTCATATAGAAAAGATAACGAAATTACAAAAGAAAGCTGCCAGATTGATATCAAATTGTAATATATATACTCCATCTAATGAATTATTTGGTCGCCTGAAATGGATGCCTTTTAAGGAACGGGTTAAATATTTTAGATGTATATTTGTTTTTAAATGTCTTAATGATTTGTCTGCTGATGTTTACAAAGGTATTTTTAAAGAAGTCTCAACGAAACATAATATTAACACTCGGCAATGTGCTAATCATGACCTTATAATTGGTAAATGTCATACAGAATATTATAAGCATGCAATATGTAACGACGGTGCAACTCTATGGAATAATTTGCCTATAAATATCAAGCAAACAAGTAATTTAAACAATTTTAAATTTTCCTTGAAGAAGCATTTTCTAAATCTGAGTTAAGATATTGTCACTGTTTGGAATAAACATTATTTTTTTTATTTTTTTTTTTGCTCCCAAGGTTTCCCTTTCTCTATCTCTCATTCTTTATATTATCATTGTTTATCCTTACATCAGTAAGTTTAATAGTTATGATTACTGACACTGATTATTTATTGTGGTTTAGTTTTGGTACAGTTTTATTGAATTCGTTTATAATTATTTATGTTACTGCTTATTTGATATATGTATGCTCATCTGATTGTAATTCAAATCATTTTTAATTGTATATAGTTTTTTGTATTTTCAGGGCCCCATGGAAGATCAACTTTTGTTGAATGGGCTACCCTGATGAAATATCAATAAATAAACAATAAATAAATAAATAATAATTATAACAATAATAATAATAATAATAATAATAATAATAATAATAATAACAATAATAATGATGATGAAAAAAAAAAAAAAAAAAATATTGTAGGATCTCCATGGATTTTTACATTATAGAGATTCGG
Source organism: Heliocidaris tuberculata (assembly GCA_025618425.1). Lineage (NCBI taxonomy): Eukaryota > Metazoa > Echinodermata > Echinoidea > Camarodonta > Echinometridae > Heliocidaris > Heliocidaris tuberculata. The sequence goes on along the minus strand of CM046852.1, from coordinate 27,136,392 downwards.
TCACTGTATGCCCTCCGATAGGATCTCTATAGATTTTTAACGGGACTTGGAACAGCCAACAGGTCCCATTCAATATGAAATACAAAATAGAGCATTCCAAAAGAATGATGAGATAATGAAAGGAGACAACATCCGGCCCGTGCCCCCTCCCAATACACAAGTCCGAAACTCGAGTGTGCAGTGTGCACCCGTTTTTCATGCCATGACTCCCCCCCCCCCCCTTTCTTGTTAATTATGCACCGTCAGATAATTTTGGAATAGGCCTATTGTAACCCCTATTTTAAAAAATCCTGGATCCGCCCCTTTCTTATAAGGGGCACAAATCGGTCACTTATGTTTCTTTGATGGTTGCTCACATTCACAATCCATTCTGTTATTTTCTGAAAAATAAAAATCGCTTCTCTTTTTTCTTCAATACAGCAAATATAACTTGCCTGCTCACCCCCCCCCCCCCTCTCTCTCTCTCTCTTTCCCTAATATCAGTGGCGTAACTGGACCTTGGTGTCAAGAGGGGCAAAGCTTCTGAGGAAATGGAAACTTTGGGGAACTGCTTGAAGGGAGATTTGTATTTTTTCTTCTCGCTGGGGGGGGGGGGGGTGGGGAATGGGAGGGGGTGCCGAAAAAAAAATTTCTTGCCAGCCTCCAAAAGTAGAAAGAAAGGTTATCTTTTGTAAAAGAAAGGGGGGCACAATGTATAGTTTTCTTCAAAGGGGGGGGGGGGGTACAGGCCAGGATTCCCCCCCCCCCCAAAAAAAAGAAAAATAATGAAATAAATAAATCCGCAACTGATGAAGAGGACCGTTTACAGAGAATTTTTCACGAACCTGATATTTTTTTTTGGGGGGGGGGTCAAAAGTTGTCAGGGGGGACAGTCTGCCCATCCCCCCCCCCCCCCGCCCCCTTCGGTATGCTAGTGCCTAATATATATGGCCTTTCTGCCCCTTCCCAGGCCCCTCTCTCTCTCTTTCCATCTTTAAAATATCACATTACTTCACTCTTTCACTTACACTTTTATCCTGTTCTTTGTTCCCCCATTTTTATAATTCTTTAAATTATCACAATATTTCTCTCTTCCTTTACAATATAACTCTCGTTTTCTAACATTTTATCCTGTTCCTTCTTCCCCTATCTTTCTCACATTATTCAGCTCTTCCTTTACAAAAAGGTTATACTTCACTCTCCCTCTCTGAACATTTATTTCTTTCTCAATCTTTCTCATTCTGTAAAATCTCACATTATTACTTCTTCCTTTACTATCATCTTGTTTCTCTTACCCTGTCTTTTTTTTTTCAAACGAAAAAAAACCCCACAAAGACCATCTTTCACATAAATTATCATCTCTGTTATTACAAGAAAAGGTTTCTTTGACCATTGACTGTAAAAATAAAACATGCTCTGTATACCTGTGCCATTCATAATAACAAAAAGTTAAAAATAATCAAGACAATGTTCATAATAGCATGGCATCTGGATAAAGATACAGTACATGTAAAAGTAATACATGTAATTTAAACGTATCATTTGGCGTTTCTAATAATAATACATGTAGTAGAAGTGGCTTCTTGTATTGGGTTTATGTCTGCATCTACTGGCTATCATATTTAAAGATCTGTACAACACACTGGACTTCAAAAAGCATCATTATTGCACAATCATGGCTAAGAATATCTTGGATTGTATCAATCATAATGAAATTTGAGAACATACAAGAAATTAATATTCATCTTTAACAAAATATATGGTGAAATACTGAATGCACATCTCATACACATGAACATGAAGACTTTTGCATGTACACCTGATTTTACACTTAATTAAATGATAAATGCATTGAGTTGTCTAGCTTAGTGTACCATTAAGTGATTACTTTTAGTGATATTTTTCTAAACAAATTAAATGTTGATACAAAAATATTACATTGTGCTGCTATACATCACATGGAGGCCCCCCCCCCCCCCAGGAAGGGGGGGGGGGAACAATGCCACAATATGTTTTGTTACTGTATGGGTCTGTTCAAGTCATAGTTTCATACACATCTCATAATACTAAACTTGTGTGTTTCGGTGTGCATCTACCATACATACAAAGATAGTTACACAATCCTCCAAAATGAATCCTCACATTTTGTATAAGTGCACATGTACATATACAGTATGTACATGTAGTATTTTGCAGAATTGATTTGAAATGATTTGAAAATATTCAAAAGGAATTTTAATAATCAGAAATGCAAATCACATTTGTTATTTGCTAAAATTTGTTAATATTAAAAAAACATAATGAGATAGCTAGCCACAAGTGTGGACAGTGCAGATGAAAAGTGTACATTCTGCAATACTTAGCCAAGGAATTTTGCATGATATGAAGATTATTCTTTGACTCTCACATGAGAACAGATGAAACCCCTCCCATAATGTTGGGGGCAAATCCTGCCGAAAATATTATGTCTGCACTAAAAATAGATTTTTCTATTCTAAAGCAGATAGACATGTAATACAAATACAAATAAGCAAGTTTCGCTAAATTGAGAGTTAAGTCATAATTGAAGATAATGGCCTTGCCGGGGATGACTTCAAGGCAAATTAATGCATCAAAATCTACAAAAGCAACAATGACTGGACTGTTTTCCAGATACATCAAAAAAAAAATCACATACAGTGTACTCTGCTTTCTCAGGCATTACTAAACAAGCTATTCATCTTTTTTACTTTGGCACATTTAGACTGCTCTAAGCATGTAACCATATAGTGTTTTTTAGCACCCTGTAATCCATTCTCTTATTCTTTTCTTTCTCTGTGATGTCAGAGGCACTGATCTGTATATACAAATTTTTCTCAGTCAACACTCAACCTCATAATTATAAGCTAATAACATTTGCAAACAAGATGACTAAAAATAACAGAATTCATGAGATTCAATCTTTTCACCTAGAGGCACTTCTGTCAGCAGCTTGCATTTCCACTGACTCCTGTCGAGACGCTTCCGCTTGCGAACTGCTAAACACAAAAACATGTTTGACGATTTTTCGACGGACAACTCTACCACTGGAGTCATACTTATAATTGATCTCCTTGCTGTACTTGCTGATATTATCATGATATTTCTCAAAGATTTCCTTAGATGAGAGAGAGGCAGTAGCTCGGGCCTCTCCTTCAGTCACCAAAACTTCCTTTGGTTGTTGTTGTGCATTATCTCTCCTCTGTTTGCGATAGGTTGTATCGCTGCTTGATATCACAATATTCCCTTCCTCAGTGACGTTTCTTCCTGTGACAGAGGCATTGCTAACATTGATGGGTGGTCGTTGATTTGGCAAGAGGTGATTTGCTCTCCTCGGTTGATGGTGTGTGTTCTGCATTATAGGGGACTGACCCTGAGGATGCCTTGTACTAGAACTGGCAATTTGAGGAGATGCATGCTTGGAGGAAGGTTGAGCAGAGGGTGAGGAAGGTGTCAGGGTCATGTCTTTTTCCACTGGTGTGATTGCACTACCGATGACCAGGCAGTCATGAGTGGTAGCAGACGGGGCGTGGAGCATCGGATGCCCACTGAAGGAGCCATCCTGCCTATGACTCCTTGTACTTGTCAAGGCACTTTGATTAGGAGCAGTTACGTTCACCTGAGACGAGAGACTTTGTCCGCTTGGGGAAACCCACCTGGTGACACTTGGTGTAACATCTCGCTCATGAAGAATTCCATCAGCATATGTTATATCTGATTCTACATTGATATTTCTCTCATTCTCAATTCTCCTGACTTTGCTATTCTGCTCATTTACAGGAGATGTCCGCTGCATTCGCTTTTGAACAGATCCTGAAGCATTTGATCCTGAAGGATGGGAGTCGGTGGCAAAGCCATGGCAATCTGCAAGGTTAATAAAGTTGCCTCTAACATTAATATCAGACCTCGCATTCTCCCTTTGTTCTGCATGCTGTAGGAGAAGCGAACCTTCAAAGGCACCTCGGGTCGAAGCCAGTTCAAGGGTTGATCTGCCAGCGAGATTCGCATCAGTAGTCGTCACTAACTCCACACCTACCTCTTCCTCTTCCTCCTCATCTTCATAGATGTCCACACATACAATATTGTACTCATCGGTACGAACCTGTTTACCCACTTCAGCAACCTCGCACATGATATCTGGATGGTGCGAGAGAAAGTGGTCTTCCAGGAACTCTCTACGTGTGTACCTCCTGGTCTCTTTTCCATTGGGGCAATACTTGCACCAGTAGTAGTAATTCAGGTGCTGGCATCGGTAGTGTCTCTTGGCGTTCTTGAGGAGCGTGAAGTTGGTCCCACAGATACCACACTGGAACCTTCGCACCTTGACTGTCCCTTTGGATACAGGCATCATCTCCCTTGAGCCAGACTGAACCTTCAAACAGAGAACAGGAAAATGTGTGCATTAGATGGTAGCCTAGTCTGGTTCTAGTTTGAGTTATTTCAGATGGAGTTCAAAATTTGAGGTTATTCGTACCATTCTTGATGCAAAAGTCTTATTCATACAAACAATGTCTCATTCTATTTCATTTTTGACAATAGGCCTTCCTTCACCAGGCTCCATTTTGTATTTTCTTTCTGTAATCTCACGGTGAACAACCATTCCTCCTGCTCCAAAGTCCTCAATGGTTGAGCGTTCCTCATATTCAGTTAGTCGAGGACCAAAGTAATCTAGCAACACAGGAAGAGAAGTGTTGGAAGAAGAGGCACTCTCAGAGCTATTGCCTGCATCCCTTTCTACTGTGGATTGCGGGTTTGTCTCACATTTCCTTCTGTCTTTCCTTTTTCTTTGATCATTGCCCAGTGTAAGGTCAGTCTGTGTGCCACATGTTTCCCTACTGTTTGTGTAATGTGCTATGTCTTGGCCAGTAACTTCCCGTGCACCTCGTCTTGTCGGAGTTGTCTTACACTCTTGTGAGGCAGCTTGATGCCGATTAGTACAAGACAAATCTGAAGCAGGACTTCCACAAACTGCAGCACAAGTTCTTTCTGCTGATAATGGATTTGGCAAGGTCTTAATAGCTGTCGGCTTCTTATTCAGTGTACATCTCTCTACTGATGCTTCACGCATCTTTTTCTCATAGGCAGCCACAAATTTTTTACACTTCACATATAATTTTCTCTTCTTACTGTTTAGGCTTCTCAATTTTAAGAATGTACTTGCTGACAATTCGCTGTGCTGCTCATCAAAAACAACTTGATAAGGACTTCTATTAGTTCTTTTGCCCCGTTTTTGTATCTTTCTGGCATGGGAATCATTATGCTGTTCTACGGTCAATTTTCTATTTTGATTCTGAGAAGACATTGATTCCTCACACACACTTCCACTTTTCAAATGAGATGTAATTTTGCTCGATGCCTCATCAACATCTTCAGCTCTCAGGGAAGTGTCACGTTTACCCAGCTCATTCTTATTTGAACTTCCAGCTGAATCGAAAAGTTCAGAACTTTTTGATGTATCATGCCAAAGTTCACTCTCCTTCCTAATTTCCGCTGACTGCAGCGGTGTCTCTCTATCAGTATTATTCCTTCTGCCCTTACGATTCTTCCCATCCTCCACGTCAGCACTACCAATTATATTAACAATGTGAACATCCGTCTCCTGCTGAACACCACTCCGAACTGTGTCAGAACAATGTCTTTTACCAGGTGGTGAAGAACTTTTTCTTGGGTTGCTTTCTAAGATTCTGCCTCGTAGTTGTCTCTGCAATGTTCCATCAATAACCGAACTTCCAGATATGTTACTCGCTTTATTTGCCATTTGCTTCATAAGACTCATGCAACTTGAATAATCGCAATCCCTGTGGCTTGCAGATGAGTGTCCTCCATGTAGAGATTCTGCAATACCTCTTCCAACCACTGCAGGGTCAAGTGTCCTCTGCATTACCCCAGTTTCCATGCTATCTTGATTTCCTTGGTAAAGAAAGTCTGTTTCTGAATTCGGTGCAGCTGTTCTCCGTCGAAGATTTTGTGTTGTTATGCTGCCTTGACCGGTAATATGTGTGGAAGCTTGACGATCAAATGGATTGATATCCAAAGTCCTGATAGGGATTGATGTGTGGGAGTCCTTTGGAGCGTGCCTTGCTACTTCAAACACTTCCTGCTGCAAGTCAGGGGGTGTCTGCTGATCTTCAAGGTAAGAAGTGCCACTTCCGCAGTTCATCTCCAAGCCCGCAAATCTGGAGACCTGGTAGGTGATGGATTCTACTTCATAGATCTCATCAGGATGGCGCTTGGCATAGTGCATTCTCAGATCACACTTGCGTCTGAACTCTGCCAGGCATTGGAGGCAGGAGTAGGCACGCTTGACTGTGCTGTGCTGCTCCTTGATGTGGCGACCCAAGTTAGACTTGCAGGACAGCTTTTTGTGACAGAATTCACACTGAAAATATATATCCTTGAAGGTGTTGCTCATATCTGGCTGGATGATCTTGAGAAGAAAGGAAATATATTGAAGGGCATCACTGTCACTTTCTATCGATATTTTCTTTCCTAGGCTCAAAGAAGCATATTAAGACACACAGTTTTGATACAGTTTAAAAACTTCATAATTTTCAAAATAATCTGATTTTTCGACAGCCTCTTTTTGTCTGTTTCTCCGATTTTTTGCTTTTGTCCAAAAAATCAATTTGGGGGCTAAAGTTCCCAACAACAACAAATAAAGAATTCAACAGCAATAGCTTAAAGGGAAATCCAATCTTTAACCCTAAAAGGGGCGAGGGTGGGGGGTAGAGGATGTTCGCCGCGATATGTTGCAGGATAATTTTTTTTGTGTCGCTAGCTTTTCTGACTTTATCGCCTATAGTTACGAATCTTTTGATACTAAATTTATAAAATTTCGACCGAAAGGTACCGCGCAGCATCAAAAATGGTAATTTCTCCATGTGGATTGTACACAATGCAGAACGGTTAATTCGAGAATGTATGTAATAATTAGCGATAGTTCAAAAACCGTTTGAGATATAGATATGAAACTTTACAGGTTATTCTTAAAGATATACATGTGCCAAGTCGCAAAAATTTTCGTCACTCCATGGCCGAGATCAGTCAGATCAATTTTATTATGATCATTAATATGCAATCCAAAATATATTTTGAGTACTTTGCCCAGGAAATATGCTTACATGAATGATTGAAATCAGTTACATTTTAGTGTAAAACAAATTGGTAAGTTGTCCATTTAACAGTCAAATGACTTATTCATTTATTTGAGAATCCTATATGTACAGTGATTTACATATATCAAAATTCATAATTTCCTCAATATTTTTACAATATCGTTCAAACTTTCATCATTCTGTTTCTCTGTTTTTTTCCTCTTTTCATGCTGTTCAACTTTAATATGCCTGTTGAACACACATCTTCATTTTGATTTCGTTATTACCTGTGCTAATCAAGCCTGTGAATGCTATTTAGCCTAAGTGTCAGTAATTCAAAGCAGTGTTCTCACTCTTAGCTGAAGTGTCAGCAGTGGCGTCGCTAGAGGGAGGGGGGGGGGGGGGTGTGGGGGTGGTTTTTTGCTGTCGGCAAATGAGCTACCTCTGTCGGCAAAACATAATGGCCCGAATTCACAAAGGAGGTTTAAACCATGGGTAAGGTTTAAACCTCCGTAAGCGTACAAAAATAAGCGTAAATAAGCGCACATTGCCCATGTGCGTGCTCAAAGAAAATATATGATTGGATCGGATTCAGTGCGCATGTACGCTTAAAAACCCCAGGAGGGGGTTTAAACCTTGGTTTAAACTAAACCTCCTTTGTGAATTCGGGCCAATGAGGGGAGAAAAAGGGAGAGGGAAGAGGAAAGAGAAAAGGAAAAGGAGAAAAGGAAAAGGAAAGAAGAAAAGGGAGAAGAAAAAGAAAAGAAAAAAGAAAAGGGAAAGGAGAGGAAAACAAAAACATAAGGAAAAGAAGGAAAGGAAAAGAAAAGGAAACAGGAAGGAAAGAAAAGAGAAGGAAAGTAAAAGGAGGGAAAAACTGGCCAATTTTGTTGCTCACTCACTTCACTCACTCACAAAAACAGTGGAAAGTCAATATTCGGGCAAAAGGCATCCCCCTTTGGTAATAGACTGCAGCCCCTCCCCCCCCCCCAAGGATTTTCAAAAGTTTTGATATTTGGGCAACCACCACTTCATATTCAAGCAGCGAGATGCCAGCATATCCACATATTTGGGCAGCAAGGTTTCCAAATAATTATGTAACTTCTGTACATTTTCATTACACAAAATTTAGAAAATGAAAAGTTGATATGCTTGCAAAAGGTGTCACGACCCCTTCGGCAATGGGCTGGAGGGGGGGGGGGGAATTAAAGTGCAGCATTTTTGTAGGCAAATTTGGGTGTCACACCCTAAAAATTTGTAGGAAAATATGGGTGCCACACCCCCCCCCCCCATTCAAAATGTTCTTGCGATGCCTCTGAGTGTCAGCAATTCAAAGCAGTGTTCTCGCTCTTGTACAAAATAACTCTCAGATGCCGCATCAAAGATGAACAAGTCGCTAAAGCAGTCCTAAGTCAGGCAAATGAAAAATAGTGTGCAACAGGCATATTAATTGGAAAGGTTGGATTCTGCTTCAACTCTGAACTGTTCTCACCTCTGAGTCCTTGTTCCAGGACCAGCCTCCTTGGTCCAGGCCCTGGTCTATGGTAGCATGGAAACCAGACGCATCAGAATCCACATTGGTGCTATGGGAATCTAAATGAAAATCAGAAATATTGAAAAGAGTAAAATCTACAGATACAATAACTGAATCTGACTTGGATTTTCTGTGACTGGGGTTTTACGTTATCAAATATTTTCTTTATACTCTTCAACCATTCACCCACAGAATGTTGGGTAAAATTAAAAAAAACATTTTTTTTGTTTTGTTTGTTGTTTTACATGTTATATAATTTTTTCAAAAATGACAGGGATTTCTCTCTTTATTGACTAATTAAAAAAAAAGCTATATGCAATTTTATTAGTTTTGCATCAAATAAGTACATATTTTTGAGGTTACAGGTATTTTATTGCTTTCGACCTTCTGCTTGAAGCAATAGTGTGAGCAGAAAAGCTCAACGAGCTTACTCCCTTCGGCCTAGTGCACAATGATATATACATTAAAGAAGAATGAAACCCTGGGGAAAAATCAATTTTAATGAAAAGAGAGGATAGAGAGAAGCAATTTAAATAAGATGAATGCGACTGCGTCTCCTAAGTGCCTCCGACTAAATTCAGGTGATGGCTCAAAATGCTCTTGAAATCTTGTGATAACCAGAATAAAAAGCCTCTAATTACATGTTAATTGACCTCTTTGACATTTGACCTTACACCTTATAACCCATAAGTCTGATCACTTTATCTCCTCCTAGTCAAGAATACAAAATAGTTGAGATATGGTGATAACAAAGGTAAAGAAAAACATTAATTTTCACATACACCTATATAATGACCTCCATGACCTGTCATCTTTGACCTACGTCAACAAAAATCTAATCAGTTCGTCTCATTATGGCGATGCATACTAGTTCCGAGTTTGAAGTTAATGGATCAAATGTTTCTTGAGATATCACGTTAAGGCTAAAACCTGCAATTTCAGAATTGACCTCTATGACCTTTGACCTTTGACCTACATATCCCAAATCTAACCAGATCATCTTTCTATGGTGATACATACCAGCACTAGGTTTGAAGTTCATACCTCAAATGGTTCCTGAGTTATCGCTGGAACAACGCTAACACCTGAAATTTCAGAAATTGGCCTCTGTGACCTTGACCTTTGACCCACATACTCCAAAATCTAATCAGATCGTCTTCCTATGGTAATACATACTAGCACTAAGTTTGAAGTTCATACCTCAAATGGTTCTTGAGTTATCGCTAGAACGAGCCCAACACCTGAAATTTCAGAAAAATTGGCCTGTGACCTTGACCTTTGAACTACCTACCCCAAAATCTGCTCAGATCGTCTTCCTATGGTGACACATACTAGCACCAAGTTTGAAGTTCTTACCTCATGTGGTTCTTGAGTTATCGCTAGAACAAGAAAGCGGGACGGACGGACGGACAACCCGAAAACATAAGGCCTCCGGCACCACCTTCGGTGGGCGAAGGCATAAAAAGTTCCATTAAAATCGGTTATGAAATGAGAAAGTTTGAAAAGTCTCAATTTACTCTCTATGGCGATCCTCAAACTGGCAATGTTGCTTCAGAGTGACAGGTTTAGTAGTACAACTCTCCATATGTTTTGTACACAAAATTTTATATTTTCCCCATTATCTCTCAAGGTGCAGCTTGTCTCCTTCTTAGCTCAAGATATATCATGGGAAAATGTATTTGACACAACATATGTTGAGTTAACAGTCAAGCAGCATCTTTAGAGATAATGGAGAAAATATGAAATTTTGTGTACAAAATATGAAATTTTGTGTACAAAACATGTTGAGAGTTGTACTAGTAAACCTGCCATTAGGAAGCAACATTGCCAATTTGAGGATCGCCATAGAAAGTAAATTGAGACTTTTCAAACTTTCATAACTTTTTCATTTCGTAACCGATTTTGATGGAACTTTTTTTAGGTGGTCTGTCGGTATCGACAGATCACCTTTTAATTTCGTCAGAATTTTCTTTCTTTATTTTTATCTTTATTTTTATATCTTCCGTCCACTTTTTTGTGTAGACGTTTACGCAAAATCAACAATGTCGATTTCCTTCAAATTTCAACCAGTCATCAAGACCTATAAAATCTCGTTCTCGCAACTTTTTCAAGGTCATCATGACGTCATCAAGGCGCCATTTTGTAAAAATCAACTCATTATCATATCTTCATAACGGAAAGTAATTTTTCATTCAAATTTGGCATGATCAAGGTCAATTTCATATTTTTAGACGCGTGCGTACGCGTACTTCCGCGCGTCAGCGCACACGCAAAAATTTAAAATGGTCCAAATCATCTCAAATTTGTTTTGCACTCGTTTCAGGCCATTTTAAGCATTTAAAAAATTTCCGCGCGTTTGCGCACACACAGCGCGTACAGAACTTAAAAACGCCATTTTTTTCGCATGGTTTGTCTTCCCAACACTATCCTTGACAATTTCCAACCATTTACACTCATTATCGACATGCCATAATGCCACAGGCGCGCGTCAAACTTTCAAATTAGTGCGCGCATCAATGGGCAATATAATGTAAAAAGTGGTAAAAACATGCCTATATGGAATCTGCCATAGCTTGTCAGAATGCTTGGATACCCCCAAATTTTATTACATATTCCGAAAGCCTGTGAGTTGTAGATTTGAATTCATGTATAATTTTGTCCAATCGTATGTCTTGATATCATCATATTTGCCTATGAACTCAAAACAATGATTTTGAAAAAATGACATCATAATTTTTGTATTTAATTGATAATATTTCAGTAATAGGAAGTCGATTTTCTTCCAGATTTCGATATGATATAGCTAAGACAATTCTCTACAAGATCAGTCCCCACTATTTTTCATATTGACAAAGGAATCATGGCGTATTTTTGCGATTAAAGAAGGCATGTCAATTTTTCACATTTTGCGTGTATTCTCTATGTGACATGACTTTTTCTCAAAACTTGATTCAACATGCCAGTCTTCTTTGAGCAGTATCTCTGTTATTTCTGCTCGATTTCCTTCCAAATTTTAGTATGTTATAGCTGAGACTATAAGCTTTCATCAGTGTGTCCTCAAATTTTTGATCAGATGTCGGGATCATGCCCCTTTTTTTAACTACAAAATGTAACTTAAGAATCCCATTTTTGGTTTACGTGTTATCTCTATTACAAAAGTTTTGGTCTATTGGTAAAGTACTTGCCTCCCATCCCGCTGACCCAGGTTCGAACCCCGGTGAGTTCATTTTTTCTTCTTCTTTTTGCCTTTTATTTTTTCATCTGCTTCAACTACTATAACATATAAAATCACAAACAATGTAATAAACTTTTTTTATTCTGCTTGTTATGTCTAACAGAATGTAAAGTAGTTTGTGTACAACCCTATATATGCAAAATCTGATTGCCTGTCGTGTAATAAACCTATAAGTTAATCTCCCATGTATGAAATCGTCCGATTTTCTTTGACGCAAGTCTCCATCCATTGTCAACATTATCAGGATTATTATCTTGCACAAATATTATCACATCTTACAAAGCAATTTGCCAACAGGCAGACAGACCACCTAATTCGTCTTCAGTGACGAATTAAAGTTCTAGTTTTAAATTGCTTCTCTCTATCCTCTCTTTTCATTAAAATGGATATTTCCCCAGGGTTTCATTCTCCTTTAATAATGACTGTCTTTACCTTGTCTGGATTCTAGCGGGGACATCTCATCATCTAATACACCCTGCATGGTGTACTCAAAGCCTCCCTCAGGATCTACAGACTCCTAGTTTATCAAAGAAAACCAAAGAAAATAAATTAAACGGCATCACAAAAAAGACCAAAAAATCACATCAATCTCATTGTCTCATAAATCCCGCATGGCAAACATGTAGAGATGTTGTGGTCTAGAGGATAAGTCACCGGACTGCAGATCGCAAGGTACGGGGTTCAAATTTCTCAGCCTGGCACTAACGTCTTTTGGCAAGATATCAATCTACATTTGCCACTCCCAACCCCGGTGTAGTAAAATGGGCACCAGTAGGAATTTTTATTCCTTGAAGCTTCAGCACCTTCATTAGGACAGCTAGGCTGTACTGGGGTTATAATCTAAATCCCTTTGGAAGCGCATGGAGACAATGATAATTTGCCGTGCATGAAACTTTCATTAGTTTCGCAAGAGGTGGAGATTCACTTAAGTTTCACGCAGAATAATGATTGATATACAGCATGACCAGTATTAGAGTTTTGTTCCAGTATCTTCAGGTATACCTTGTTTTTAGTGGAAGCACCTTTATTCAAATGTCCAGTTTCTTTCTCCCCATCCTCATCCTCAACAACAGTGATGTCATCGTCATCTGATCTCTCATCTTTGACCTTTGACCCAGCATCTGAAGCCCCTTCCATGTTCTTTAACGGTTATCTGCTGGAGGATCAATCGTCTCATGGGACTCCTAGCTTGGCTCCTGCTTTAGCTCCGTTTTGAAGGGGAGCTACATTTGCCTGGCCTGTAAATAAGAACAAAGTTGAAATGATTGTTTACATGTAGGTACTTCAAAGTTTAAAGTGATGTGAATTTGGAAGGGGAAGAACCATGACAGAATGGTTAAGTTAAAATTCATAAAAAGTGAGGGAATTGGATCAAGACCCTCTAGTCTAGACAAAGACTCTATTGGTATTGTTTTTATAAGGGAACTACATGTACAATCACTTTGCAAAGTCGTGCTTCATAAAACATAATTCAATCTCCATTCACTGCCTTGATACTGGCATTGCCTTAGCACACAAAATGTGCGCAAAGACTGGTGTATGCTTGTGTGCATTAGATCTAGATCTAAGGCTCAATAATAATCATGTTCATAAACTATGAAAAAGCCAAATGAAACATTACTTTTCCAAGCACCCTTTCACAAGAACTGCGCTGCAGGGAGTCAGTGACTGCATAATGATATGGTCTGCATGTTGATAGTCACTCTGAGGAGTCTTTGTGCAGTATCTTCAAGACAAGACTAGCACCCTCTCACAACCCTCACATCATGCAGGAAAGCAGATGACCTCTGACCGTCATCCATGGGGTTACACGACATTTACTCCTGCGACAATTGCTCCTGTCTAACTTTGCCGTGTTAATCCTAAACCTAAACCTAACCCTAACCCTAATCCTAAATCTTCACATTGTCATTGACAAAAAACCAAATCGTGAACTTGACCTTAACTTCTGACCTTTCGAGATATGGAGGAGCAAATGTCGCAGGAGCAAATGTCGTGTCATCCATCCATGGACCAAACAGGGTGTACATTATTCTGGAAGACCTACTCTTCTAGAGCCTAGTTTTTTAATCCACCTCTCCTTCATAAGTTCATAGTACTTTAGTAGGGTCCCAATGTTCTTAAAAAGCCCCTGGAAAATCACCTTTTCACTGGTCAAGGCTACTGGCAGGTTCTTCACCATATGTAGCGTTTCTTCCAAAGGAGACTTTTGATATAGTTTTGTTTAGAAATCGTTCTATAATAAAGCTTTCTTTTCATGGAAAAACAGGGTTCGGAAATTATCCCAAACTTACCAGTGCATCAATCTCTGTGGAGCCTCTTGTATATATAATGCAGATTCAAAATGGTGGCTTTTTTTGGCACATGCATACATGTACGTAGGTAGGTAGGTGGGCTAGAGAGTCCCAGAAGGCCAGAGAGAACTTCCCTCCTTTATTCATACTCTCCAGCCCACCTTCAGAGGGCATACAGTGTATGATCAAATCCCTTTCTTGAGACCTCGACATTTAGCATGAATGGATATTTCGTCAGACCTCTCCACTACTGCACCACTTCGTACAGTTTTGATTACCTTACATCATCAACAGCGTATGCATACCTATGCACCAAAAAAAGCCGCCATTTTGAATCTGCCTATATACATGAGGCTCCATGGAGGTAATCCAGCAAATTTAAGAAAATTAAATCTTGCTAGAGCAATTTTGTTGTCTGTTTTTGACTACATGTACTGCAACAGTGAATGTTTGACACAGTCCCACATAGGCATAAGCCATGTATGTGTGCGTATAGTATGCACAGTATATAAGTATGTGCATGTACATGTACATTATATACAGATTACAGTAAACTGAAATTCCGAGAATCAAACTTTGCACTATGCACTCTTGACAAGCACAAGGTATGATAATACGTCAGCAGCAGACTGTACCTGACCGGAAGAAGAAGAAAAAGAAGAAGACACTCCATTAACCGCTTCAAGGGGTCAATTCTTGGAAAAGCTAGTAGCCAATCGGAGCGATCTTTTGAGATTGAGTTTATGAATATTCAAATATTGATGGGGTGACCTCCTCACGAAGATGAATTGAGCACGCACACACGGTGAGGTCAATGGGTGGAGACTATTAATTCGAATGACATCCAAAAACTTTAATGAATATTCATTATTTCGATTCAAGATGGCTGATGACAGTTTCAGTTGATCAGTCAGTTGGAACAGAAACACAACTCTCCAAGAAGCTGTCGTAAGTAGACCTCTACGGTACCTATTTTCTAAATTTTCATTTATTGTAACAAAAGTTAGTTTCATTTAAACTTCTATGAATTGTTCTTGCACCGAAGACACAAAAAAGGAAAAACTTGGCGTCAGGGCAGTATCGTCTCATTTTGACTGCACCGACCAGTGCTACCACATACTACTAGACCTATATGTATGTCATGTAAGATCATTCATTCTCCATGTACGGAGGTCAGTGGAGCCAGACATCGTAGTCTCAGTGGTACAACCACTGACAACCGACGATACAGACAGACTAAGCTTTTGGTCTAGCGGAGAGCAGGTACGTGAGGTACCACCATGAGACATGACCAGCATTCTCGACTACAGTGACAAAGTATGAGAGGCTTTCGTCTGTCTTGCCTCTTGGAGGAGAGCCTCAAAAGTTTTTTAAATGTTATATAACTCCTCCAAACAGACAGATTTTTCTGCCTAAGACTAAGGCTATGACTCATGCCTTATGGACACAGCTACCGGTTTAACGTAGGTCCGCGAGGGCGCCCCCGAGCCACTTATACATGTAGAAGCTTATCTGAAGATGAGTTTGTACTCCACAATAGCTTTTACAGGTGAATAGGCTCAATAAGTTTTGTGTGAATTAGCTGGGATTTGTCTAGACCGAAAATTCTGTCTCTTGTTCATTAGCCTCTTATTATTTTGACAGGGTCATCTATTAACTTAGAGACAGAAACGGTCCTATCACTCTGCTGTGCAAACTGTCTACACGCCGACGTGTAGTCGGTATGTAGTTGTAAAAATGTGTGTATTTCAATTTTTCTACAGTTAATTTCTATATTTTTATAAATTGAATAGATTAGGCCTAGGCTCTTTTCACTTACCAATTTGACTGTTTTATTCCTTGTAATGCTTCTTTTTTAGGTAATTCAGGGTCCAAGTTATTCTCCGTTTGAAAATCTTGCAGCCGTATTCAAACTGTTTCCACTGCGCCAGAATGAAGATGATATCGCACCCGTTCTAGTCTACGTACAAGGGAAAATTATTATGAAGGGAAAAAATCAATGTGTATGAGTTCGTAATGAATTCATCACATTTTTTCCCTTCATAATAATTTTCCTTTGTATGTAGACTAGGATGGGTGCAATTAGTCAGTTTTGACTAATTGCCAAATAAAAACAAATAACAACATCTTCATTCCTGCGCAGTGAAAACAGTTTAAATACGGCTGCAAGATTTTCAAACAGAGAATAACTTGGACCCTGAATCACCTGAAAAAGAAGCATTACAAGGAATAAAACAGTCAAATTGGTAAGTGAAAAGATTCGTGAATGTATAGAGCCTAGGCCTAATCTATTCAATTTATAAAAATATAGAAATTATCTGCTATAAAAAAAATTAAAATACACACATTTTTACAACTAGATCTAGATCTACATACCGGCTACACATCGGCATGTAGACAGTTTGCACAGCACAGTGTCATAAAATGTAGGAGCATTTCTGTCTCTAAGTGAAGAGCAGGTAGAGCTCATAGGGGGAATGTTATTGCCCCCAGCGCTCAGACTTCCCCCCATGAGGTCTACCTGCGAATTCGCAGGTTTTGGGTGTCACGTGCTCGTGGTCACATGACTGCGCTTGCATTACGATGACGTAATTTTTGATCGATTACGCATTTTTCACTTATCGGCGATTTAAAGGTTCCCTTTTATGGAATTACAAAGGAACTTCAATTAGTAGACTTTTCTACTGTGAATCCAGATCTGTCAACCATTTTACCTGAATTCCATTCATTAATCTGTAAACTTGAAAATAAAAAATTAATTGGGAACGCCCCTAAAAATTTTGGAAAATCGGTCCAGCGATCGATGACGTCATGTGACGTCACACTCAGAATGCTTGACTCCACGCAAGCTGAAAGTGTGTGTGTAGGCTATTGAACTTCGTGTAGATCCTAGCTTCGACTTCGTGTAGATCCTAGCTTCGACTTCGTGCCATTACAGCCCTTCATTTTAGTTTTTTTTAAATCCTATATCAACGAACGATAACATCTTCTTCAGACAGAAGAAATAAAAGAGGAATTAGGGGCACGGCCGTATTTGTTTGAACCAGACATGTCGGATTCTGATTATATGACAGAGACGTCCCTGATTTCAATAACGGAGAAGATATCGACGGGAGACTTGGGAATTATAACTAGTAATTCCTTTTGATAATTAGATTGCCGATTAAATTCTAATTTACGCATATCCACCAATTATGAATCTTGTTTGCGCTTGCAAAATGCCCCAGTCCTGATGAGGCTGAGCTGATAGCTGATCGAGGCAGTGAGCTCGACGTGCGCAGGTGTACACGCCGTGCCGTTCGGTCGTTCGCCTGCTGACCCTGCCTGGCCTGGGCTTGGGTAGGGTTTTACTGGTGCATGGGGTGGTAGCGTTTTGTTTCTAGTAAATTCTAACATTGATATCCAGAAAACCCTTAGCTCTCCTGTTACCTTGCATGTTTTCATTGTGCTGCTATGAATAATAAGTACCGGTAGACTAAGTTAGTGTAGGTACAGTGATAGTTGATCAATAGATACCGTAGATCAAGTTTGATTTGGGGGATGGCATCTTGCTTCAGGGACGGCCTCTTCTTAATGCCAAACGCCGCATGCAGCCCCGTACTATCGAGGAAGTCCTCCGCACAAATGTGCTCGGAACACACGGACACTGCGGTCACTCGGCCCCTTCCAATTGACGCGAGTTAGTTTCACTTTTGAGGTCCATTTTCTTCTAATATTTGGGTCTTTGAGGAATAAATGTAGACTTACACCCTCCTTTGTGATGTTGCTGCAACCTGCAAAGACACAGCGTTGCGGCATACTTCGATTTAGAGGTGGATTTCGAGGTGGTATATAACTGCAAGTTAGTTTGCACGCGTGATATATGCAAGATATTGTAAACAAGCACCGGCGATGTCGGTTTGTGACGTCACACGTCAATCATGCTCGAAGAACGAGAATTCGGGGTTTAAAAGGGGGCGGAGCTTAGCAGACTCGTTTAGGCCTGAATACGTGGGGAAAATATTATTTTAAAAATATTCAGATACGTATTCATTGCAAACGGATGTCATTTTTCAATTTAGATGAGTATCATGTACAAAATAACAAGAATTAGAATTTCATAGAAGGGAACCTTTAACCCTTTCAAGACAATTGACCACATTTTGTGGTTTGGTTGAATAACTTTTGATTCAGAGCCCTAAAAAATATACCAGATGCATGAGTAGAAAGAGCAAAAATTTCTGCACACTGTGTCCATTTTTGTTGCTTGACCATACTGCGTTTGATGCCAGAAATTTTTAAAAGGAGAATAAGCTTTAAAATCCTTAAATTGGCAACACATTGAGAGGTTCAAAATCATTGTTTTTTTGACAAAATTGGCAATTTTTTCAACTTTTCAACAAAGTTCTTAATACTGTATGCTGTTTTCAAAGACATTACATTTTATTAGAACCTTGTAGCATTAAAAGAAAAATATTTTTGTTGCCAATTTGAAGAACAAAATGTGATCAATTTAGCCCTAGAATAATTCCTGTCCTGAAAGGGTTAAAAGAAACAACAACACCAGAATTTTCTATAAATTTCGGATCTAAGGCAACGTTAGGCGCTCCTTCCAATGGTGCCATTTTTGGAAACCTCTGATGAAACGCCTGGCCGCAAGAGGCTGCAATCGGAACGCAACCTGCGAATTCGCAGGTTTTTAGAGCAAAAAAACCTCTAAAATCGCCTGCATATATGCAGGTACCGGCGAATACGCAGGAACCTGCGATTTTGTCTCTGCTCCCCTACTGACCATAGTACAAGCTTATCTGGGCCCTATTCAACTCTGAAAGTGAAACCCAAAATTTGTACCAAAGTAAGAGTTGAATTGAAGAGTCCCTGAATCAGGTAATCTAGCAAATTTAAAGGGAAATCCAACCTTAATAGCAAGTTGCTTTGAAAGAAAGAAGAAAAATTAGAGAAGCAGATTGGTGAAAGTTTGAAAGAAATCGGACAAGCAATAAGAAAGTTATGAATTTTTGAATGTTGTAATCTCTATGCTTATCATGCTTATGGGAATTTCAAATTGGCCGAATAGGTAATGTCACTGTGATGTAGCTGTGGACAACTCCCCCATTCGCTCTAACACACAAAATGACTAAAATGTCACTTTTTTCAAAATGCATTACTCAGTAGGATCTTTTCGTTCATGAAGACCTATAACAATTTGCTATCTCCAATATATTTTGAGTACAGCCCTGAGGGTAAAAGCACCTCGAAGAAAACTGCAAATTAATGATATTTTTGTGTACGACAAATGGGAGAGTTGTCCACAAAAATGTCACAATTGACTCACCAAATTGCCTATTTGAGATTCGCACAGATGTAGTGATCTCATTTTTCAAACATCCATAACTTTCTTAGTCCTTGTCCGATTTCTTTCAAACTTTCACCATCCTGTTTTTCTTATTTTTCTGCTTTCACACAAATCATCTTATTACCAAGGTTGGATTGCCCTTTAAGAAAATTAAATCTTGCTTAGAGCAATCTTATTTTGTTGTCTGTTTTGACTACTGCAACAGTGAATGTTTGATCCAGTCCCACACCACTCACACTAATGCGAGAGTGCCTTGAGCCGTGCAATACCCAGCTCCCGGACCGGGAGATACCGGTAAACAGAAATGAGAAACTAGTAGTAGTATTCAACGTGATGGCACGTAGCTATACGAGCTCTGTGGCTTATCAATCTGGTACTGGCCACAGAGCTATACAGCCCATGCCATATAGGCGCTCGGAGGCACCTGTAAACACAGAAATACTATGCCTCATAATCACCCATTCCCACGCACGGTGAACCTTGCAAACCACCCTCGGTGTTTGCTGTGGTGGTTCTGAACATATTCTAACGTAAAAGTAAAAAATCCAAGTACAGTAAAGAGAGTAAATTTCATAAAATTAGGCAGGGGTGACAGGATTCGACTTACCTTCCGCATGATCCCGTGAGAATGATATTAGCATGAGAAACGATGACCTCTTGCCGTAGCCGGCGCGGGGTCAGCACAGAATGTGCTGTATATGATCGAAGAGCATGTTGTGTAATGCTGAGATGTTGTGACGGCAGATGCTAAATTTTACAGTGATAATTGCTTCATGATACCGCCATCTACATTGTTCGAAAATATATGTAGCTACTGTATTGATGTCACTTTTTGATCGACATCATTGTCTTTATATGACAGGAAATTTAGGAGGGCTGACTCGGGGGGCGTTGCTAGAATATTTTAAATGGGGGGCGGGGGGGGGGGGGGGGGGGTGTCACACCGAAATTTGCCGACAAAAATGCTGCACCACTAATTTTCTCCACCCCACAACAAATAATAAAAGAAAATCGCAGATGTAGAGATCTTGACCATTCTCGCAAGGGGGGTGGGGGGGGGGGGCTGACACTTTTTGCCCGAATATCAACTTTTCAATTATTTTTTATTTTTTTATTTTTTATTTTTTATTTTTTTTTTTGGGGGGGGGTATCTTTTGGTAGTGAAAATAAATGCAAGGAAGTTACAGACATAATTTACATAATTATCCGGGAACCTGCCCATATGTGGATACTAATTCTGGCACCTCGCTGACCGAGTGGGATTTGCCCAAATGTCAGAACTTTCAGAACCCTCCGGGAGGGGGGGGGGGGGGGGGGGGGGCTGCAGCCCGTTGTCGAAGCGGGATGCCTTTTTTTGCCACTTTTTTCATTCTTTTTCTTTTCTTTCTGTTTTTGTTTTCATTTCCCTTTTCTTTTCTTTTTTCGCCCCTTCTCCTATCTCTTTTCTTGTCCTTTACCTCCCCCCTCCCCCTTTTTTTTTTTTGGCCGACAGAGGTGGTGCATTTTCTGACAGCAATTTTGTGTCGGAGGGTGTGATACCTCCTCCCCCCACAAAAAAAAAACACACACACGCACGCACGCGCACACACACACACACACCCTCTAGCGACGCCGCTGGGCCGACTCTTTTCTTGAAAACAATGTCTATTTTTATCTTCTCCTTTTCAATCCTCTCAATCCTCTCTTTTTTTTTGTTTTAATACTACGTTCATTAATCATTTAGGAATCAGCAGATGGTCTAGCTGTAACGTCTGGGGGCAGCTCTTTGTGTTCGCCTACGTACAATGGTCGGACCCAGGGTTCGAATCTCAGTCACGTCTTTCGGTTGGTGACGTTAAAGGAAACGTCCCAGACGTAAATAATCATATTTTGCTACAAGTCTGTAAAAACTGAATTACACGCACACACACACACACACACCCACCCACACGCACGCACACACACACACACACACCTACACACACATGCATCTCATTTTATTCTTTTAAAAAATAATTTTCCCTCTCTCACTTTCTCTCATTCTCTCGTACAATTTCTCTATCAATGTCTCTCTCTCTCTCTACTTCTTCTTCTCCTTCTTTTTCATTTATTTCTTTTCTTATTTTCTCCCTCTGTCTCTATTTGTGTTTTGTCATAACAGGACAGAACAGGTCCTGACAAGGAGAAGGCACTGTAGTTCAGCTGATGCATTACACATTTGTTAGGGAAATCCAACCTTTATATAGCAAGTTGCTTTGAAAGAAAGAGGAAAAATCAGAGAAGCAGATTGGTGAAAGTTTGAACGAAATCGGACAAGTAATAAGAAAGTTATAAATTTTTGAAAGTTGTAATCACTATGCATATGGGAATTTCAAATTGGCCGAATAGGTAATGTCACTGTGATGTAGCTGTGGACAACTCCCCCATTCGCTCTAACACACAAAATGACTAAAATGTCACTTTTTTCTAAAAATGCATTACTCAGGAGGATCTTTTCGTTCATGAGGACCTATAACAATATGCTATCTCCAATATATTTTTAGTATACTGCCCCGAGGGTAAAAGCGCCTCGAAGAAAACCGCAAATTAATGATATTTTTGTGTACGACAAATGGGAGAGTTGTCCACAAAAATGTCACAATTGACTCACCAAATTGCCAATTTGAGATTCGCATAGATGTAGTGATCTCATTTTTCAAACATCCATAACTTTCTTATTCCTTATCCGATTTCTTTCAAACTTTCACCATCCTGTTTTTCTTATTTTTCTGCTTTCACACAAATCATCTTATTGTCAAGGTTGGATTGCCCTTTAATAAATGATAACAATTCCCTTATCGATATAAATGACCGTATCCGGACAACTACCCTCGGACAACCACCCCCTGGACAACTACCCTGCTAGGACAATTACCCCCCAGGACAATTACCCCCACCCCCTGAGCAACTACCCCCAGGACAGCTACCCCCTGGACAATTACCCCCCAGACAACTACCCCGGATTCTGGTGTAGTTGTCCATGCGAGGGTGCTAAAATTTTGGGGGGGGGGGGGGGGGGGGGGGGGGGGGGGGGGGAGGGGGGGGGGGGGGGGGTAATTGTCTGGGTAATTGTCCCGGGGGTAATTGTCCTGGGGGTAGTTGTCAAGGGGGTAATTTTCTGGTGGGTAGTTTTCCAGGGGATAGTTGTCCTAGAATCATAATGACAAACAATGACATACATTAAATTTTAGTCAAACTTAATTGTTGGGGTATTCATGATATAACTCCTGGATGGGACAATCCATGCAGGCATCATCTTAATATGATTAGCCTAATATAGTCTGTTCTTCATGAAAATTGTTATTTGTATGCCCATTTTGGTCTCTCTCTATCCTCTCTCTCTCTCTCTCTCTCTCTCTCTCATTCTCTCTCTATTTCTCACATTCTCTCTCTCTCTCTCTCTCATATAAATCTCTCTACCAATCCGAGCTCTCTCTCTCCATCAACACCCCCTTCTCTTTCTCTCTCTCTTCTCTCTCTATCCTCTCTCTTTCAATCTCTCTCTCTCTCTCTTTTGCTGTCTCTCAAACAATCTCTCTTATTCTTTCTTTCTCTCTCTCCCTCTCTTTCTTTCTCTCTCTCTCTCTCCCTCGCTCTCTCTCTTCTTTTTCAGTTGCTGATTTAATGTATTATCTTCTTATTTTCGTATTTCATGAATCTATTGCCAATGAGTATAATTATGAGAACAACGTTTGATGTCTGCAAGACGTTGTTTTTGAGGTCTTTTCAATTTAAGATGAATCAGAAAAAGCGAAACAAAAACAGAAAGAAAAGAAAAAGAATGAAAAAAGTGGCAAAAAAAGGCATCCCGCTTCGACAACGGGCTGCAGCCCCCCCCCCCCCCCCCCCTCCCGGAGGGTTCTGAAAGTTCTGACATTTGGGCAAATCCCACTCGGGCAGCGAGGTGCCAGAATTAGTATCCACATATGGGCAGGTTCCCGGATAATTATGTAAATTATGTCTGTAACTTCCTTGCATTTATTTTCACTACCAAAAGATACCCCCCCCAAAAAAAATTAAAAAAAATAAAAAATAAAAAAATAAAAAATAATTGAAAAGTTGATATTCGGGCAAAAAGTGTCAGCCCCCCCCCCCCACCCCCCTTGCGAGAATGGTCAAGATCTCTACATCTGCGATTTTCTTTTATTATTTGTTGTGGGGTGGAGAAAATTAGTGGTGCAGCATTTTTGTCGGCAAATTTCGGTGTGACACCCCCCCCCCCCCCGCCCCCCATTTAAAATATTCTAGCAACGCCCCCCGAGTCAGCCCTCCTAAATTTCCTGTCATATAAAGACAATGATGTCGAGCAAAAAGTGACATCAATACAGTAGCTACATATATTTTCGAACAATGTAGATGGCGGTATCATGAAGCAATTATCACTGTAAAATTTAGCATCTGCCGTCACAACATCTCAGCATTACACAACATGCTCTTCGATCATATACAGCACATTCTGTGCTGACCCCGCGCCGGCTACGGCAAGAGGTCATCGTTTCTCATGCTAATATCATTCTCACGGGATCATGCGGAAGGTAAGTCGAATCCTGTCACCCCTGCCTAATTTTATGAAATTTACTCTCTTTACTGTACTTGGATTTTTTACTTTTACGTTAGAATATTTTCAGAACCACCACAGCAAACACCGAGGGTGGTTTGCAAGGTTCACCGTGCGTGGGAATGGGTGATTATGAGGCATAGTATTTCTGTGTTTACAGGTGCCTCCGAGCGCCTATATGGCATGGGCTGTATAGCTCTGTGGCCAGTACCAGATTGATAAGCCACAGAGCTCGTATAGCTAGATGGCACGCACACAAATCTAAATGATAAATCTCATCTATGACTATGAGTATGATTACGCTACATTGGACTTTCATATCTAAATGCTTGCCACATATTATTTTTCCTACATGTTCAAAGTACATATCTCACTCATATAACACTGATAAAATGTACACGTTGATGCATAAATGAGGTATTTCGGCAGATAACTTACCATTCGGAAATGGAACTCCCGATTGTTATGTCTAGCCTGTCCTCAAGGATTTTCTCCTTATTTTTATCTGGATTCTGGAATAAAGGCTATAAAGCACTAAATTTTTAAATCCGTTAAGATATTTGCTAAATGGCGGTGGTCGAAGAGGTAAAAACACCAATATAATCAGCAAAATTTTGAGAAATACTTCCTTCTACATTTTAGGGTGATAGAATATCTAATTTCGTGCCAGATTTTTCAATGAGATCTTTATCATCTTGATCAAGTGAAATTTTCAGGCTATTTTGGCCTGCGATTGCCGCCTTTCCAGCACACATATATGTGAAAAATATCACACACTTGCTATGAGAGGCAATTCATCGCGATACTGTGAGTGGACTAAATCCGGCTAATATGGAGAATTATATATACAGTTAACTCTGCATAAGTCGACCTTCCATAAGTCGAATAATCGCCTTAGTCGAAGCAATTTTTCAGAACAGAATGAGCAAAACACATGTTTTTTACCTCTTCTAAGTCGAATTTCGCTTAAGTCCAAAGAGAGGTGAAAAAGGCTAAGCTAGAATACTTACAAAACAAGATAGAAGAAAATAAACAAGATTCGAAAAGACTTTGGCAGAATCTGAAAAGCTTAGGATTAAAAAGTAAGAAGAGAAAAGAACAAGAATCTGTCATTACAATCGATGGGGAATTATGTCATGATAAGATGGCCATTGCTAATGAATTCAATTCTTATTTTACAAATGTGGCCGCCAAATTAGTAGACAAACTCCCTCCTTGTAAAAATCTTTTCAGCGCAGACAATGATTGTATTCGTGAGTTTTACGAAAGAAAAGGTGTACTTGAAAACAGCTTTGAGTTATCACCAATCAGTGAACAATTTGTTTTCAATGAGTTACATAAATTAAATATATCAAAAAGTACTGGGTTAGACATGATTCCAGCTAAATTTCTGAAAGATGGTGCGAAGGTTTTATATAAGCCTTTAAGTTACTTAATGAACCTATCTATCTTGACGAACACTTTTCCTGAGGATATGAAAATAGCAAAAGTGACTCCACTTTATAAAAAGAAAGATAAAACTGATGTAACCAATTATAGACCTATTAGTGTTTTAAGCGTAGCATCAAAAATTCTGGAAAAATCGGTCTGTGTTCAAATTGAAAAATACTTCAAAGAAAATGATATAATTTATGAATTTCAATCTGGCTTTCGACATGACTATTCGACTGAAACATGTCTAATTCATTTAACTGATTATTTGAGGACAGAAACTTCCCAAGGGCGCTTTGTTGGTATGGTGCTCCTTGATCTGCAAAAAGCTTTTGATACAGTTAATCATGGCGTCTTGTTGAAAAAGTTAGAAATAATGGGTTTTAACAAGACAAGTTTAGAATGGTTCAGATCCTACTTGTCTAATCGACACCAAGTAGTGGCCATTCATGATATTCGTTCCAAACTAATGCCGATAACATGCGGTGTTCCTCAGGGAAGCATTTTAGGCCCAATTCTATTTACAAGTTATATCAATGATATGTGTATTTGTATAAAAGACTGTAAACTATTATTGTACGCTGATGACAGCGTACTACTCTATTCAAATCCGAATCCAAAATTTCTTGAGGAGAAGCTCAGTGAACAGCTATCTACATGTGTCGATTGGATGACTGATAATAAGCTTTCTTTACACTTGGGCAAAACAGAAAGCATTTTGTTTTGTTCTAAAAGTAGTTCTAAAAAGTCATTTGAATTCAAAGTGACACACAATAATCAAGTAATTCAGAGAAAAGAATCTGTGAAGTATTTAGGCATTGAGTTGGCTAGCGCAATTTCATTTTCTTCTTTAGTAGAATCAGTTGTAAAAAAAGCAAATTCTCGTCTAAAATTTTTGTACAGATATCAAAATTGTTTGAATTTAAAAGCAAGACGTATACTCTGTTTTGCTCTTATTCAATGTTTGTTTGACTATGCTAACCCTGTATGGTATAGTAACATAAACAAGTTAGAACAAAAGAAGTTGAAAATTATACAGAACAAAATGGTGAGATTCATCAACTGTTCTGGTCCAAGAACTCATGTTGGCTACAGCGAACTTTCTAAAGCTGGTTTTCTTGAAGTTAACCAAAGATCAAAACAACTCGTATTGCATCACGTGCATAAAATATATCATACTAGGTCAAATCATTATATTCGATCCAACTTCAATCTTGTTACTGACTTACATAATTATGATACAAGAAATAGCAGATTCAACTTTAACTTACCAGAAAGAGTAGGTAGCATTGAAAATTCGTTTTATTACATTGCCATCAAACATTGGAATACCCTTCCTAATTATATAAAGGAAATAGAAAACTTTGCTCTTTTTAAGAGGAAATTAAGGGAATACCTATCACTTGAGAGTCAGAGGAGAGAAGCAAATGACATGGTATATGATTGAAATTGCCAGAAGAAAGAACACTTTTCTTTTCTCTGCCAGGTTCATGCTGTCTAAGTTTGTATATACTTTTGTTTTTGTACGTTTTAGAGATTCAACATATTCTTTATTATTCTTTTTGCTCCTCCTCCTCCTCCTCCTCGTCATCATCATCTTCTTCTTCTTCTTCTTCTTCTTCTTCTTCTTCTTCTTCTTATTATTATTATTGTTGTTGTTATTATAATCATTATTACATGTTATAAATGTTGTTTTTGTTATCATTTTTATTATTCTTAAAAAAAAATTTCTTCTCAGTCTGTAAATAATACAAATTGAACTAATTAATTTTGTATGTTGGGGACCCCACTGGAAATAAGCTCTCGAGCTTTCGTGGGTTATCCTGTTCAAGCTTACATAATTTTGATCTGATATTCTTTTATTGTTGTATGTTAGAGGCTTGGCAAATAAAATCAATCAATCAATCAATCAATAAGTCGAACAGATTTCTGTGGTCCCAAGAGATTCGACTTAGGCAGAGTTACCTGTATCTTAAGGCCACCGCACACCTTACGATTGGTCTGCGATCCGATTTCAGAAGAAAATGTAATATCATTTGACAAATCATTCAAAAATGAAAAATATTTTTTTATTGAGGGTCTGAATCGTCATACAGATATTAAAATCGATAATACGGCCTTTGCCGAGTTTTCTAGTCGATGGAAAGACCAAATCGGCTCCGAGTCGCAGTGACGTCACAAAAATCGTACGACGGACTGCCTACGACTTGAAACTAGATTTTGCCCTTATTCCTTGTAGAAAGCTGATAGCTCACACAAACCCTATGTTTAGTATTCATATTACCTTTCAGAACCTGAATAGGGTAGATTTCATTCGTTACAATGCCAGTATTTAATGCCATAGCGATTTATTTCACAAATCGGATCGCAGACCGATCGCAAGGTGTGCGGTGGCCTTTACGTAGTAGTCATGTATTGTATTTCCGAACAGCGTTGTATTACCGAACGCGTACAGTTAAAGGCCAAGTCCACACTAATATCAAGTTGATTTGAATAAAACACGATAAAAAATACTTTCGAAAAATAAACTCAAGACAATTTCAATAGCCCTGTCTATCACCTTTAGAAATGTGCGAACATTACAATGGCGTATTACGTAATCCCAACAAGATTTCTATGGGCAGTACAATAGGCCTTTGAAATTGCCCTTGAGTCTATTTTTCGAAAGTAGTTTTTATCGAGTTATAAATAGAGTAAAATTGATCAAGCATAACAGTGAAAAAAATTTCAATGAAATCGGATGTAAAATAAGATAGTTACGGCATTTTGAAGTTTTGCATTATTTCATGAAACAGTGATATGCATAACATGGGCGGTATGCAAATGAGTGGACCGATGATGTCACACACTCACTTTTCCTTATGTATTTTATTATATGAAATTTCAAATATTTCAATTTTTATGGATGTGATAATAAAGAATCTCTCCCTTTATCAAAATAAGTTACAATAATGATGATTTTACATGTTCCATAAGGAGTCAAACCATGTTTTACATTATTGTAGCCAAAATTTTGAATTATATGACAATATAATAAAATACATGAGGAAAAGTGAGTGTGTGACATGATCGGATCATCGGTTCACTCATTTACATACCGCCCATGTTCTGCATATCACTGTTTCAAGAAATAATGCAAAACTTCAAAATACCTTATCTTTCTTATTTTACATCCGATTTCAATAAAATTTTCACTGTTATGCTTGTGTAATTTTACTCTATTTATTCAAATCAACTTGATATTAGTGTGGACTTGGCCTTTAAGCGCCTAAAATGGCTTTCATACGCGTGGGACTACGAGTATGTTCTCCACGTCACTATTTGACACACAGAACACTGGGCAGAAGATCATAAAATGAGGCAATTTAAAACATAAGTAATATCTTATAACCTGCTCTCTCGTCACCCCCAGTCTTCATCCCGTTGGTCCGGAATCGGGGTAGGTTGTATCTTTTTCCCATAGGTTTCACACGTTCGGTAATACAATACCTTTTTCTAGGGACCAAAACGCTGCGTCGTTGGGAAGGGGTTCGCTCGGAAGGGAATATCGTATTAAATCTACAATGTACGTTGTCTTTTTCAAATTCCACCAACTTCTTATTCTGTAGGATTTAAGCATTCATTATGTCAGTTTGACAGATATTCGTTTGATATTTTATTTGCTCTCGTTGATTTTCTGAAAAGTGTTCGGAAATAGGATCCACTACAATACACGTATCAAGATAGAAAAATCAAATCCTGAAACAGGAAATACTCATGGGAACACGTACTTTCCACGATAAAAACAGGATATGAATGTTTCAATCCTTACAACGCATTAATCAACTCATTTTCATGTGTGGCAATTACGGTATACATTGTACATGTGTGTGTGTGGGGGGGGGGGGGGGAGCATGCCCCCAACGTCTCAAAAATTCAAGAAAAAAATCCTCAGTCTCTGCGATTAAAGTACTGGCTTCGATCGAATCAATGCCCCTCCTGGGCTAAGATTTGTTCCTTTTCATCTGATATGCCCTTGGTTTATGCTCCTTTATGACAAAAAGTACACGTCCTCATACAGCTTGATTTGCAATGATAGTCTGTTTTTGTAAGCTTTATAATTACGTCTTTTCCCATTTTCCCACTCAAAGGCCCAAACTTAAGTGGGACTATGGAGAACATAATATTTCCTGCTGCACTGTATAGTGTAACTAGGAAAACCAAAATCAATCTAAATAGGATTTAATTTTCTTACTAATCAGATGACTTGATTCACGGAATTTTTATATAGTTTTTTTAAAACTTGGTTGACTTTTACCTTTCTAAAAACGTATATGATCCCCCACAAAATCGATAAATTGAGTCATTTTGACAAATTAATAAGGGACTATTATTTTCAGAGAGGCAGCGCTCGGGTACCGCGAGCACAGAGTGCCCCAACTTTTCACAGCACCCCACTCAAGAGCATATCCTTACTCCTGATAAGTATTTTATTTTCTAACTTCTGATGATCCTTCTCGGCTTCTAAGTGATCCTTTTCAACCTTGATAACTAAATTAAAAAATATATATATAATAAGCGCCCCCTTTCACTTAATATAAATAATAATGCCGTGGTATAAACGTCAAAGTAACTGCTCTACCTACATCATCCTTTCACTAACTCTTTGATATTCCAATTAGATAAGCTGAGTTCTGGGGAGTGTTTCATCAAGTGTTTTGTCTGTTATTTTTTACCGACAACTGTTATAAGCTACTGAAATCCTTGCATCTGATTGGCTGAGACCAAATTTGTCGGTAAAAATCACTGACAAAACGCTTGATGAAACGCTCCCCGGGTCACGCGATTACAATTTGGAATGAAACTGTCTCAAAGCAACTGAAAATAGTTGATCATGTCTACATAGTAATTGGTTAATACTGTGAGGTTTTGGAATATCAAATTGATAGGAAATTGACCCAATCTAGCTGAAAAGCAAATCTAGTGCACATCACAGAAATGGGTATGATTGAGGAACTGCACACACATGTGGCATGAATGGTAGGCCTGAACACTTCAACTATTGTCTCGTCATGTTTCGAATACGACGGCATAATTTGAGGAGCAATCCCTTTCAGAGGTCATTTTTACGGGGTAACCTCGCTAGTCATAAGGACCGCTATTCTTAAGGACCACTTATTCATAAGGATCGCTATTCATAACGTGTGACTAAATGAATAGCGGTTTTTTAGGAATAAGGGTCCTTCTACATAGCGAGCAAACCATAGACAAATTACCTCGCTATTTATAAGGGCTTCCGTTCATAAGGACCACTATTCATAACAGTACTATTCATAAGGAACGCTATTCATAACGCGTGTTAAATGAATAGCTGTTTTCTATGAATAGCGGTCATTATGAAAAGCGAGTGGACCCCATTTTTATTATGTGTTCTTCCAAGCTGACATGTAGACGGAATGAGAAAGCTCACCAATTATTTTTCACCTTTCCCAGAACTTAACCTTCTCTTTAAATGTAATATTTTCAAGAAAAATCATCACTTAAAGATCGATTCTTATTTCAGAAGGAAAAAAAAAGCTTTCCCTGTAGAATCATGGAAAAAATTTATGCTGCAGTTTACCATGCGAGCAATGGTTTAATCTTTATTAATTTTTTTTAAAGAGGCGCTATCACATTAGGGGCTATGACGAGATTTTTGTGTTAAAACTTTATACTAGGTGCCCCAGGCCCGTAACTACAGGACTTTTGCGGGGGGGGGGGGTTCAAAATTTCGAAAAAGTGGACCTTTCTGAAGGAGCGAAGCGACCGAGTAGGGGTGGTGGGTGGGGGGGGGGGTCAGGGGGTGTGCCCCTCCAAGGGTATGGGCATGAGCGTAGTCACAATTATTTGACAGGGGGTGGGTCAAATGTGAAGCCCAAACATATACTACCACTGTGTAGGATTCCAAATACTGCGAGCGAGCAAAGCGAGTGAGAGAAAAATAAAAATGTACTTTTAAATGGCAAATTTTATTTCATTAGTCACCAATAGGTGAAATGTAAAGCTATATCTCCGGTCATCTTGTTGCCAGGAATCATTCATATTAATAAAGTTTTTAGGAAGTGAAGCGAACGGGGGGGGGGGGGCACTTTGCTGTTGTTCATTTATAGAAAGGTAACCCTAATATCTGGGCGCCATGCATGGCGGTAGGGCAGTGATGTGCCCGAAAATTGTCATAACATTGAATATTCATGGACCTCGCTGCATGAAACTATCTCCTTTATAAGGTTTGCGAGTGAACGAAAGGAGCGAAGAAAATGCACTTTAATTTGTTGTTGCTCATTTCAATGTAGAGAGTAAGGTAACCCTAATATATGGGCGCCATGGCAATAAGGCAGTGACGTGCCCGAAAAATCATAACATGAATATTCAAGGACATTCATGGTCCTCGCTGCCTGAAACTATCTCTTTTCAAAGTTTTGTGAATGAGCGAAGTTAGCGGCGAAAAACGCACTTTACTATCTCCCAAATGTTATTTCCCAAACATCCCAAGTGTTATATTGGGACATCTTGTTATTTCTGATTATAGTTTCCAAGAAGTCGGTGTTTTATAAAATACACTCATGGCACTCTGGTTGAACAGGCTGTATTAGAGGGCCATGATTTAAGGGCCTGAATGACTAGACCGGGTCCGCCAGGAGTTCTCCATGCAACTTGAGAACTGGAAAACTTTCCATTTTGAAGTCAACGGACACATTAAATACCCCCCCCCCCCTCTCTCTCTCTCCCTCTCTCTCTCTTCCAGTATGGTTTCTATATTTCACTATTATATTCCACTACCACAGATTTCATTTGAGTCTTATCATGCTTATCACTGTTTATCTTCCCACGTTATCTTTGTATGGTGTTTTAAGCAATCTATCTCCTTGTCTGTCAGGATCTCCTGTCCAACACTTTTAAAAGATCAAAATGCATAATTGTCTTCATTGAGCACTTCAAGTTTCGTCCTATAGGCTGACAGAAATCAATAATCTTCCAAATGTCAGATGTCAAAGATATTTTGATAATTAAAATGTCATTCAACAGGTTCAATGGTCAATCGACTTCACCATATCTCCATTCATTTTCTTCAGATTTCATTCGAATTCGTCCGACCTGGCAATCCGCTGCAAAATTTTATCATCAAATCCATCTTTGGGAAGTCAATTTCAAGAAATTGTTTTTCAAATTCGTCACATAGACCAGACCTTACAAAGAGCGGGTGACAAAATCAATAGCAAAATGAAGAAGAAAAAAAAATCAGAATTTAAAATGAATGGCCAAAGACGTAAATTGACTAGGCCTTATAAATGACTGTGCAATATTATGAGGTTGCAGGAAAAGGCAAATTAAAAGGTGTTCAAATTGACTGGAAACCCTATTATCTCACATTATTTTCCAATTTTATTCCTCTCTATTCTTTCATGTGACTCCCTCGTGTGCCCCTCCCCTATCTAAGTCAGTTGGTATGGAAATGTTTTAATTTTTTTAACCTAAACATCACTATCCTGATGTCACTTTGGATTTTTTTCTTCGCCTGATGATTATTTTGATTATTTTTTGTTGTTGTTCAAGCAGATTTATGCTTGCCAGCTTGGGGGGGGGGGGGGAGGGGCGTGAGGGGGTGTTCGAACCCTCTGATCCCCCCCCCCCCCCGTTACAGGCATGCCATGGACTTACTACAAACGAATTCGAATAATTCTTTGAATGACGCTTTGAAAAAAAAAATCGGTTGCAACATGGCATAATGTACAAAATTCGAAAATGAATGGTAAAAAACGACATTGATTAATTATAGATTTGCCAGATTAGGAAGTTACAGGACAAAATCGAAATAAAACATATTAAAATAGACGGAAAGACCGATGTTTTATCACGTTAATTTTCCTTTCCATCATCTCTCCCCTCGCTTCTTTAGCAAATGCCCCTCTTGTTGGCTCCCCCAAGTGTCAGGAAAAGCTCCACCGCCGCTGGGCTATGTGATGACTTCCTATACCCAGGTACCAAGGATAGGACCTGGACTAAGCCTATATATTGACTCCTAATCAACATACGTATTATTGATCTTTCTACTATATTTCCCACTTGAAGCGGTTATTACGTAACGCATTGAACAAACCATATATAGATAACAATAGAAAACCGATAAGGTTATACCTGGGCAGGTATTGTATCATAATTCGCTTCGTTTGATTCAGTGAATACCATAGTTCGGTGCAGTATATTCGAGCAGAAGGCAATTTATACATCTGTACTTATTTGGACTGTTTGAGGAACATTTCTTCGAGGGAGCGAGGGGCACCGTTTGTAATTAAGAACACAAGCTTTAAAAAAAACAAAACAAACAAACAAAACAAAACAAAAAACAGAAGTATACGCTATCCAGAACTTGTCGTGAGAGGACGATACGATTAAAGGCAAGAGAACAAGAGAAAATGTCTTACTGTTAGTCGAAATTACTGAGCTGTTGAATCATTCTCATACAGGAAGAGCCTTCATAGATATTTGGTACTGCTAAATGCTAGCTATGGATGATATCAATGCTAATAGTTTGGAAGGTGAGGAGAAGCAGGTGAAGGTCTTTCTCTGGTGTAGCCCTAGAACCGTTTCAACGGCGTTCACAAAATGCATCAGCTTCATTAAAGGAATGGAGGTAGGCTTTTCTTCCTTATTTGAATCAACGAGAGGAGGAGGAGGATCGTGATGGTAGTGGTAGTGGCGTAGCAAGGCCCCAGTCATTAAGGAGGCGCTGGCAAAATGTGTGTGTGTGAGGGGGGGGGGGGGGGCAAACTATATAATCTGCGCCCCCCCATGCCCAAACTTAGATAAATGAGCATTTTTAATTTAGAAATGATGGCACTACGTGAAAAAAAATTTGATGCACATAACCCAGGGTTGTTAGCCCAAATTTGATGAATTATTGTATAAGAGAGGGAGCAACGCGACCGAGCGACAGATTTTTTAATTTTTATTTTTTTTCCTTTTCATCCCTCAAATTGAAATTTCTTATGTATTTTACCCTAAGAAAAAATCCAAGGGAATACAGCGACCTAGCAAAAGATTTGTTTTTGGAAATTTTGAACATTCCTATTTTGGGAGCGCAAAATGAATGAAAACTCTGCAGAAATAATTATGTTTGAGGAATATAGCAAAGCAATAACAAGGCAAATTTATGATTTGTTTCGAATGATGTATACTTTAAAAGTGCCTTTTGTGCACTTAAATATCCCATCTGGGACGCAAAATTTAACAAGCTCCTGCTTGTTAAAGCAACTAGAGTCAATTAATGGATAACACTTTGAAAATGCCATTGGTGGCGCAAAATAGCTAGATCCTGAACATAATTATGCGAGGGAGCAAAGCGACCGAGCTTTACAAAATTTTCGCATTTCAAACCCTATAAAACACAATTTCTTATACCTATTTTGTCCTTGACTGGGGCGCCCCCTTTTCTTTCTCTCTTTTGCGTTTTTTGCACCCACTTCAAGTGCCGCCCAGGGTACGTGCCCCCTTTGCCCCCCGTAGATACGCCACTGGGGGGGGGGCACCGGTCTTACTCGATGAATGAAATGCAAATTAACAAAGTCATCGATTAGGGGAGGGCGCGGGAGGGGGTCCTGTTTTCCTATAATTTCCTTATCTCTTTCTTTCCCTCTCCTTTTCCCTTACTCACTTACCCCCCCCCCCCTCTCTCTCTCTCTTTTTTTTTTTTTTTTTTCTACCATTTGATGGGAGGGGGACGTGCCCCCACTATTAACATACATATAAAAAAAAAAGTTCACTGTATTTTCCACCGACAGGTATTGTCAGAACCGTTTGTCTAGTGCTTCCTGTCCACTGCTTTCCGTCAACCAAAGAAGCCAAAACATTCCCCTTCTTTTTGTTTTCACTTTTAAGGGGAGGTAAGTGCCCCCCCCCCGTTCCCCTGTAGCTACGCGACTGCTCTTTCAATATCACATGAAAATGTTCACTGTATTTTCCACAGGTATGGTCAGAGCCATTTGTCTACTGCTTCCTATCGACCAAAGAAGTCCAGACCTACCTCGATGTCGATCTCCCAATGGAACTGGAAGGCAACGAGGAAGTCTTCGCTAAGGCAACGGAGTTGATGAGGAGAATGACGGGGGCTAATGTCATCACCGAACGAATAGTGTACGCACGCAAAATTCCAATATTTTCTTTCTTAAAGATAAAGCCGAGTTCTGGTCAAGCGATTACACTGCGGAAGAAACTATCTGGAAGTGATTTGGAATGTTGATGTACATCAGAAATTGTGTTGTGTATACTGTGGGGTTTGGGGAATCATCAAAATGATAAGAAATTGACTCAATTTTTCTGAACATGCTGAAATTAACATGCACCGAGCACAGAAATGTATATTGGACTATACATGCATGTGGCATAAAAAAAAATTTGGCCAAAACATTTCAGCTGTTTCTAGTCATATGACAAGTATGAGGGCATTTGAAGAGTAATTCTTTCCAGGGGCACTTCTTATATATTCTTCCAAACTAACAGAAAGAATGAGAAAGCTCACAGATTATTTGTGTCACCTTTACCAGAACTCAACTTTCTCTTTAAAGGGCCAATGCCAAGCAAACACATGTAGACTTTTGTTGATTTATTATACCCTGATCATCATTTATGTGGCCAAAAAAAAATCTAAATATATGTCACGTATTTCATAATAATTTTCAGTATTTTCTCTTCAGATTACTGGGATCTGCTCATATAAAAAGCTGCAAAACCAACATTCCCTTTGTGACATCACTTGTCAATCACTATCCAGAAAATATCAACATTTCAATAGATATTGCTATGTCGGATAGTCACTGTCAAGTGTTTTCTCACAATAGCATTCTACAAATACACCTTCACCTACCTATTTCTTTTGAAGGTGTTTTGCATCATGCCACTGTGAGAAAACGCTTGACAGTGACAATCCGACATAGCAATATCTATTGAAATGTTAATATTTTCTGGATGGTGATTGCCAAGTGATGTCACAAGGGGAATGTTGGTTTTGCAGCTTTTTTTGTAGGCGGAGCCCAGTAATCTGAAGGAAAAATACTAAAAAATTATCATAAAATGACATATAATTATTTAGATATCTTTTGGGGCCACATAAATGATGATCAGGGTATCATAAATCAACAAAAGTCAACATGCATTTGCTTGGCATGGGGCCTTTAATTGGTTCTTATGGGAGGTTATACAGCCCAAGAGACCGTCGGTCTAATCTGCTGCCGGTCTACTGGGATGACCTCGTACCTCGAATAATTAACACTCTGTTACTTATTAGGTATATTTAATAACTCGTCTTTGTTATACATGAATTAGTTTTAACCATGCTGGAGGAAGTGATGCGAGGCGTTATAGTTTAAGCAGTACTTAGGCCGGGTAGTAGTGGTAGTAGTAGTACTAGTGTAGTAGTAGTAGTAGGAGTAGCAGTAGTAGTAGTAGTAGTAGTAGTAATAGTAGTAAAAGTGTAGTAGTAGTAGTAGTAGTAGTAGTAGTAGTAGTAGTAGTAGTAATAGTAGTAGTAGTAGTAGTAGTAGTAGTAGTAGTAGTAGTAGTAGTAGTAGTAGTAGTAGTAGTAGAAACATAAGAAAGAGCAGGTAGTAGCAGTAGTGGCAGCAGTTGTAATAATAGCAGCAAAAGTAGCATGCGGTAGAAAGTAGTACAAGCACTATTAGTATTATGAGTAGTAGTAGAAGTAGTAGTTATCCCGGGGGGGGGGGGATATGTCTCATTGAGGCCTGTACATCATCCGCCTACACGAAAGCGGATAAAAAGGGTACTTTTTTGAGCATCAGGCGTCTAACCCGGGTTTCGCGTTTAAGGTATCAAAAACAGCAAAAATCAAGAAAAAGGGTATCAAATTCAGAGGTGATAAGAAGAAGATCCGCGGAAAGGGGTGGGAAGTGTAGTTCGGTAATGTGTTCCAAATTAGATTAGATTTTCTTTTAAAGTTTCTTTTTGGCTAAAAAAAAAAAAGGTCTATGATGATGATGTAATCCTCAAATAGGATGTAAAATACCACGCAAGATATAAAATCGCCATTAAAGGGTATAAAAATCAGAGATGTTAGACGGGTTTCCCTGTTTAGGTTATCAAAACTACTCCTATACTGCAATCCCCGTATAGGGTGCTTTTCAGAAAGTGATTTACGCGGAGACATGCCCCCCGGGGTAGTAATAATAGTAGTAGTAGTAGTAGTAGTTGTAGTAATAGTAGTAGTAGTAGTAGTAGTAGTAGTAGTAGTAGTAGTGGTAGTAGTAGTAGTACATAGTAGTAGTATTAGTGGTAGTAGTAGTAGTAGTAGTAGTAGTAGTAGTAGTATATCAGTATACTAGTAATAATAATAGAAGTAGAAGTAGTGATAGTAGCAGCAGTAGTAGTAGTAGTAGTAGTAGTAGTAGTAGTAGTAGTTAGTAGTGATAGTAGTAGTAGTAGTAGTAGTAGTAATAGTAGTATTATTAGTAGTAGTAGTACTAGTAGTAGTAGTATATATAATAATAATAATAGAAGTAGAAGTAGTGATAGTAGCAGCAGTAGTAATAGTAGTAGTAGTTAGTAGTGGTAGTAGTAGTAGTGGTAGTAGCAGCAGTAATAGCAGTAGAGTAGAACAGTAATAGCAGACGTAGCAGTAACTCCAGGGAGCTCCAGGTACAAATCTACTATATGTCAGAATCTGCATTAGTTTGGTTGCTTTTTTTTCAAAACGGAAAAAGGAAAGAAAAATTTGATGGGGAAAATGCGTTTTGCTGGCATCGCCGGTATTCTGCCAGTGTTGTAGCGCACCGATTCAAATGAGTGCGCAATCGCTAGGACCGTACCGCCGACAGTTTTCCCCGCGCAGCGCTGTACATAATATACGGGGAAACTATCAGTGCAACCACTGATGGCGCACTAGTGCCGATTTGAATCGACGTTACAAAAAAAAAAAAAAAAAAAAAAAAAAAAAAAAAAAAAAAAATAGTTACAACACGGGAAAAATATCGGCGATGCCAGCAAAACGCATTTCTTTATCAAATTACCTGTCAAATCGTAGATATCGGATGCCATCTAGTGAGGTATAAGATTTGGCGCTAATGCACTTTCGTATCCAGCCCGCATCTCCAGTTTTAGAAAGTGTACACAGCAATATGCTGTAGAACACCTCTAATACTGCTTTATTCCGTTCCAAATAATGGAAAAAAAATTAACAGATATGCTAAAGAGGGTTTTCATTATCTGGAACGGAATATAGCAATATTCATGATATTTGAGGTGTGCTTACGTGTATGTAGGATAGATGTGGGCTGGATACGAAAGTACATTAGCGCCAGAGATTTCTATTTATATTTCAGTACAAATTTTCATCTTTCGTTTTCCCGTTTTGAAAAAAAAGCAACCAAACTAATGCAGATTCTGACTAAGTAGATTTGTATGGAGCTCTCTGGAGTTAACGTAGTACTCAGTAGCAGTATAAGTAGTAGCAGGTAATAAGCCAGTTCACAGATGCAATTTCAGCATGATCAGATAAAGGTCATCTTTGACAAATTCTGAAACCCACTGACAC
The DNA here is from genome assembly GCA_025618425.1 of Heliocidaris tuberculata. Classification (NCBI taxonomy): domain Eukaryota; kingdom Metazoa; phylum Echinodermata; class Echinoidea; order Camarodonta; family Echinometridae; genus Heliocidaris; species Heliocidaris tuberculata. Next base: position 27,097,335 of record CM046852.1, on the reverse strand, counting down.
GAATACTTGATTTGTGTTCATGAATGTCATGCAATCATTATTCATTTATACATCAGTGGTGCATTCCATGATATCCAGGTGGAAGTGTTCTTTTAAAAGGGGGAAACAAAAGCCATTCATGAGGCACCTTTTTCACTCCCATAGTGATTTTTCTAAAGAGCACAAGAAGGGCATCCTCTATGTTTAAAAGATTTGTGGATATTTGGGGTCAGTTGTGACATGTGCCAACTACGAACTGGTCTAGCACGAGTAGTAGTAGTGGTATAGTTGGAGAAGAAAAAGACGAAGTAGTAACAGTAGTGGTAGTCGTGGTACTACTAGTTGTAGTAGTAGTATGAAGTATACATATATTTTTTTATGAGCACTTTCATTTTTATTTTCTTCCCAATTCAGATACAACAATGTAAAACCTAGACTCGAAGGAGCAAAAGGACGCTTTGTTTTTGTCAAAGACATGTGTTTAGCCATTAACGAGAAGACGCGCCAATATCTGCCAAAGGGTTTCCGACACACTTTTCTCATCAGGACACCCGAGCGATCCCTCCAGTCCTTCCGAAACTCCTACTTCCATCACTTCAACTCACATGGTCTCCTTCACGGAGAAGCAGCCGATGAAAAGACCTTCGATCTCCTGCGGGACTGTCCGCACATGGAACCCAGCTATAACATCACTGATGTCTATGACTTCTGGAAGTACGTCCGCGAGGAGATCGAACCCGACCCCATAGTGATAGACGCGGACGATCTCCTGAATCACCCCAAGGAGATCATGACGAAGTACTGCGAGCTGGTGGGGTTACCCTTCAACGAGTCCCTCCTTCAGTGGGACCCATCTCTTGATATCTTCAAGACGTGGAAGGCAAGCGGTGATGACCAGATAATGCAGATGGCTGATTTCTATGGAAGGGCTATGCACAGCTCGTGTTTCATGCCGCCAAGCAAGCCAATGCCACGTGATAAAATGACTCCTGACGTCATCAAAGGCATTGAGAAGACGATGGATTCCTATCTGGAGATGTATGAACATCGTATTAGGCCAAGTAAAATTGATTCCTAGCTACCATCTCCTTCTTACCTTTTTTTAAATCAGTGACACCGCCTCCTTTTATATTTGATTTTTAATTCTTTTCATAGAGATAAAGCTAAAATCTTGTAAAGAATCTTAGATCCCATTTCACTTGGCCGTAAGATATAATTCATTTTTTTATTTGGGTAATTTATGATGGGGTGACCATATTTCGCGCACGTTTTAAAAATTGTTAGGAATGTGACATTTGATCCATAATTAATCATATTCTACATTAAATTTATTTAAATCGATTTATACCAAACGAAAAGCAAAGTTTTGAACTACAAATGGGTTCAAGAAGAAGATTGATCGGCAAAGAATTTCGAAGATAATGCGATCTCAAAATTCGATGTCGTATTGCAACGCGCATGGAACTGAAAAAAGGTCATAAAAACAGTGAGACCGAACTTCGCGCACAAGAGTTTACATCTAATCTATCTAACGTAACAATCCATCAAAGGTAAATAAAATAGCATCATTTGCAAGGCAAAATTTTATGCAATTATTTGGTATCGCGTTTTACTTACAAGTTTGATGACACCTTTTTTCAAAATGAGTATTTCTAGACCCTTGTCGGTAACGTCATATTTTTCGAACTGACGCAAAAAGTAGCAAAATTTGCCTATCTTTTGTCAATATCTTCATAATTTCTCACCAAATTCAAAAGATAATATTGTCCTAAATAATTTTAGTTTCCTTTATCCAGTGGTGCTATCAGATTTTCGAAATCTTGTTTGTGTTTTTGAGATATTGCCCAAGTCACACAACCATAGTATACAATTTCTTGGAACATAATTATTTATGAACAACAAACTAACAAAAAGGGAAATTGTTATGCGATTTTAATGTCGATAATATAATGTATTATATTATAATAATATTACTGGGATTTCAATACGATTTCAATTTGATATTTACAACGAACATAACATACATATTTACAATATCAATAGAAAAACGCAAGGCCTACATTTGAATAAATAGCGATTTTTTTCTCGAAGTGAAAATTAAAGATGGAGATTTTTCTGTTTTGTCAAGTAAACGCGTTTCTATTTGATTCCATATCGTAGGCCCTGAATACGGTGAGCTTATTTTAATACTGCAATATTATAATACTCTAATATTTTGTATATCAGTTGATGAAATATATATTATGATTAAATACTAACAGACATTTGTCTAGCAACTCTCGCCTTTTTCCTTACTGGCAGTATATTTTTCAGTACGTACATTATTCTTATTTTTAATTTTTTTTAGTCACCCTTTTAACACATCATCAATAGTTTTAAATTGGCTATCATTTACCTACGATATTGTTAAATTAATACAGGGATATTATATCAAACCTTTCACATTTTTGAATGTTTATCAACCTTTAAAACCAATAAAAATTACATCTTCCACGCCTACCATGTTTGTATCTGTGGAGGGGTTAGTGTGAATGTGTGTGGGTGTGTACGCGAGGTCGCGTGTGTTGCGTTTCCAAATGATATCACAAAAATAAAGGGAAATTACCATAGGAAATTACTCATTCTTTTTTGAAAACGTAGATGACATTTTCGTTGCTTAGTCACAGCATAAATTTTGCTCATTGAACTCATCGCATTGCGCGAATTTGCGGGGTGCGGCGTAGCTTGAGGACCCGCGTAGCTTTAGGACCCCACGGCCCTCTTGCATAAAAAGTTGCGATTAAACGCAACTCAAAAAATTAAACTCAACTTGATTTTCAACCAATCAGGATCGCGTATTTTGGACTTGCGTTTAATTTTTTGAGTTGCGTTTAATCGCAATTTTTTATGCAAGAGGCCATACTTCTTAGTTACGGCTGAAATAGCACTTGATATTTCATTTCAGATGCACTGAGTCATACCTTTAAAAAAAATAATAAATAAATAAAAATCAATGCAATATACTGTCAAATATTTTTGTAGATGCGTTAGAAAAATAAACCAACCCCCTAAAAAGTTCTGCAGATAGCAAATCGTATATTCTGTTTGGTCTCATAGACCCGATCTTATAGCGTACAGTTTGTAAAGAGTGCTGTCAATAGGCATAATTATTCTCTGTAAGTTACTTGTCTTTCTATCACAAACAAAACGATTTGACAATAATTTAGAGGCCTAATACAGAGCGATAAAAAAGTCAATATTAATTAGTATTTTCTACTGAAGTATACATTTCAAGTGCATTTGATTCATTTTACAAATTGAAACGAGGAAAAGCTCTGTGTACAAACGTTAACAAACGTTAGTAGATGATATGAAAATGACATGATAATAACATGGTTTTTTTTACTCGTTGATTTATCTACCCATACGAAATATGTCTTCTCTTATGAAATAATGTTATTACACGGCATCAGAGTAAGATAGGCATTAGAGGTACTTTACTTATACATTTTAAAGAAGTTATGAACGTGATGGAAATCTACAAAAGTCAATTTTTTAACTAGTCAAAGGCATATTGGAAAGTTGAAGGTGAAACAATAATTATGTTAAAATACAATTCCATCTATGTTTCTGTGAGCGTTTCGTTAACACAATGACAGGGAAAACACAGTAAACAAATAGACACAATGTTTGCTTTTGTGGCCGGCATTTGCCCGTGACATATTGCGTCATAGCCCCCCCCCCCCCCCCTCCCCACATTCAAAAAGTTGATAATGATCTTTACTTGAATTTCAAAATCATGACCTCATATTTAAAGAACCTATTGATATACAGGCGAATGACGCGACCGTATTATGTGAGTGTCATACGATGATAGTTGGAATTCTGTGCGAAACTACTCTCCCTTGTGGACGCTTCTGCCGGATTCCTCCAGCGCTTTTCCAGACCTAAGACCTCTAGAGACTTCTTCCGGAACGTTTTACTGGTGAAGAAAAAAGCCGGACCGTTCCACCAGCAGTTACACAACATGAGGCCGAATGAGACGAAGTAAAGATAGTAGGACTGCTTACCCCTGGTGAGGGTCAAGATCAGGGAGAAAGCGAAAGGTAGGCAGGAGACATAGAACAAGACAGAGATGACGACAACTGTCTTGAGACCCTTCAAACCGCCTTGGAACGCAGCGTGACGATGGGAAGTCTTCTCGGAATTCACTTCAGCGATGTACAAGATGTGCTTGCAGCTTGTGCTGCTGTTCTGTTTGTTAGAGTGACTCTGTGTTGAGACCGTTGGAAGTCGACGTGAGTCACGTGACGCGCGATACGCGATCGCTAACAGCCTATAGTTCAGAACGGATAGGACAAGCAGTGGGAGAGCGATTGCGATGATCATAAAACTCAGACCAATTTTTGTTTCTACACTTGAGATGATAACTGCCGAGATAATTCCTTCGCCGTATTGGTCACGGCACGTTACTGCAAAAATCGGCGTAAACGGAAATCCTTCAATCGGCAACAAGATGATAGTCAGGCACGTGACGAAAAAAATGGAAACACAGACGACAATCTTGAATCGTTGAACTGTCGCCAAGCGCATGTTCTTGAAAGGGCGCGTCACAGCAAAATAACGCTGCGCGTTGATAAGGCAGACTAAATATAGCGAGTTCATGGAACAGTATGTGATAAAAAATGGCACACATTGACAAATGGTGTCAGATATGGTATCCTTTATGAAAACGAAATAGAAAGCATGGATCAACGCCCCACTTGCCCCTCCCATTATGTTCGTATACGCCAGAATTTGAAACAAGAAACTAGTTGCCTCGTCGAAGTAGTATCTACCTTTCTTCAGTACATACACGATGAAAGCATTCGTTGCTAAGATTAGCAGTGAAAGGATTAAACAGAAAACAATGTGCACGATGTCAAATTCATAGTACATGCTTGTTTCCCCCTCACCAGTGGTTGATATGTCTGGTGGATCTAATGCAGTGCTTGTCTCAAACATGGTGGTATTTCAAAGAACTTGAAGAAGATGACGAAGGTAAACACAGTCAGCCAATCAGTCGGTCAACCAAGTGCAGTTCAACTGTGGCTATGCACCTCTACCTTCTTAGATCATCAGTTCGTCTTCTAACCACTCCTTCGCGAAGTCCTATCCACTACTTGATATTGTCATATTAAACCAAGTGTTTCGCTGTCATCCTTTTTTTTAAACCGTTTTCCTTCTATCTTTCTACAAATTAATAGCTTCTGTAGTTGCAAAGACGATCACCTCTACGTACTACTACAATGCATGATGAGAAATATCTATATCATATTTCTCCGTAGGCCTATCGTTCAATTCCAAACTTCCTCTAGGCAGCACTTGTGCTATTCCTCGAAGGCTTTTTGTTGTCAGATACCGTTTTCTGTTATTGCGCTGAATTTGGAGAAAGATTTCTCGTGGTATTGCAAACAATCCCAATTAGAAATACATCTTACCTGATTACATTACTAAAGCAAATCTGAAGCATATATCTTGTATAGTCAGATACCGTTGTATTTTATCGTATTGTAGAGTATGAATAGAAGATTACTCTTGGGAAACGAAAAAACACTTCATGTTATTTGAATTCATTACTGAAGCAAATGCTGAGAAAGTTCATCAAGGCGACCACAAAAAATTCATGACAATGAGCGATGACAAGTAAACATTAACGGCGCAATCTGAGAACCAATGAGGAAAAATAGATGCAAGATGACGATAGCACTTGTACGATTCTTCAAATTAGTTGTTTACACAGTTACAGATGCCGTTGTACTTAGCGTATTGTAGAGTATGAAAAGAAGATTACTCTTGGCATATGACAAACAATTCAGGTTAGAAAGATATCTCAGTCAATTCACTACTGAAGCAAATGCTGAGAAAGTTCACATCAATACGACCACAAAACATTCATGAGCGATGACGAGTTTCCATTCACAGAGTAATCTGAATAGCCTACCAACGTTGAAGAATAGAAGGTGACGATAGATACGGTTGTATACTTTATTGTAGAGTATGAAAACAAGATTACTCGTGGGATATGACAAACATTTCAGTCTGGAAATAGATCTGAGCTAATTTCATTCTTGATGTCACTGCTAACCAAAGTCATATCTATGTCACCATTAAACATGAGCGATGACGAGTAATCATGCACATAGCAACGTGAGAACTAATAATGGATGCAGAGACAGGGTGAGGATAGGATCTTGTTTGCAGCCGGGTTATGATGGGTACAACTTCTCTCCGTGTCGACAAATAAAACCATCCCTCTCCTAGACAAGACACTTAATGCATGACGTCATATACCTCTGTGGCGAGATTATGAAGCCCGTTAGCCTGTTCAACCTCGGTCGTATAAAAGGTCTTGTGTTTGTTCGGATTTTGTGCGACGGAAATGCATCTGGAAGGTGATTGGGCAGAGGCGTATCCTATATATATATATATATATAACCTGGGGGATGTTTCATAAAGCTGTTCGTAAGTTACGAACGACTTTACGCACGACTGGTGATATGTTCTTGTGCTAAATGAGATATCCCAGATTTTCCCTGGTGTTTTAACATGTGGGACTGAATTTCCAATAACCCTAATCAATTTTGAAAAACAATAAACTTTGCATTCGGATGCTTGTTTAACAGCAAGAATTTTAATCCACAAAGATCGGATTTCACCTTTAGCTGATGGGAATCAAAATGATTGAGAATCTGATTAGCACCCAAGAACAGGTACCAGTCGTGCGTAAAGTCGTTCGTAACTTTACGAACAGCTTTATGAAACACCTCCCTGGGCATGCTGGGGGTGTTTCATAAAGCTGTTCGTAAAGTTACGCATGACTTTACGAGCAACTTGAATATGAAGTGCCAGATAGAATGGAAAAAGTTTTTCCTGAAGTTTTAAGAAAGTGTGACTGTATTTCTAATATCCTCAATTAAATTATAGCAAAAAAATATACTTTGCATTAAAAAATATTTGTTATAATAAAAATGTTAATCTACATCTGCACAGTTCAACTTTAGGTGATGCAGTTAAAAATGACGGAGCATCCCATTTGGCTTGTCATATTATTCGTAAAGTCATGTGTATAGCATTATGAACAACTTCATGAAACAGCCCCCCCCCCCCTCCGGTTATTTTGGTAATCGCTGTGGGCAGCCCCACGTACCATTTGCAAGCAAGTCCTGATGGGGAGCTACGGGGGGGGGGGGGGGTGGTTGTAGTTCCTGAAAACTGTCATGAAATCTGAGCCATATGCCAGCACTAATCCCCCCCCCCCCCCGTTCATTTCTTGTTTTCTAGGTCTAGGTAAAGTGGCGGGGGGGGGGGGGGCATACAACAGCCTCGCCCGATTCTTTCTTTGTCAGTCTTGACAATGTTAGTTGTCCAGGAAACAAAATTCTAATATCGATCTATTAACAGGATACAGGCTACATGTCCGAAAAAAGAAAATAAAATAAAATGAAATATATTGCCTCAGTATAGAAGACAGTTTTACTTCTTTTCCAAATTTTTTGTATTTGGAAATCCGTAATAATTTCTGCTTCTTTTTCAGGGACAGAATGATGAATTTCACTGTGATCTGTAAAGCATAAAGCAAAAGGCTCCCCTCCCCTTGTTCATGAATAATGAATAAGGGGAGGGGAGCTAAATTCGGAAGTGTATATAGGCCTACATTTACTAATATATAAAGATTTAAATAAAGGCTGAATTATAAAGTTAATACTTATAATTTTCGTAAACGATTGACAGAGGCATGTGTAATCATGCTTCCAATAAACTGATACAAGATATTCTATTTCTCGCTTTTTCCATCAAAATTAATCTGTCATGCCCATGACCATTAATAAGCACATCGACATATTATGTCGCGTGGATAAAAATCTAATATATTATAGACTAATAATATTCGGCTGAGAGCAAGTGGAAAGATAACTGGGTATCAGACGAGAAAAAGTCCATTAGTACTCCATTATAAGTTCAAGTACGCTCCATCCTTCCAATAAAGAGCTGTCAGCCGTCATATCATGCTTCTCATCCGTTTAAACGAGTATCCTTTTATATCGTAACATGCTCATTAAGTAGGAAGGTGCGCAATGATCCAGAGGCGGATCCAGACTTTTGCTAAATAAAGGAGGTGGGGAACAATAAGCAAGTTCGTAATTAGTACATGGTACAAATGACCCTGAAATGACCCCAATTTGTACGCCCACGCGCATTAACCATTAGCGCGCATTCGATACCATTAATCATGATATTTTACAGTACAAATTATCCCATTATGGGATTCGAGGAAAGGCCTTTGAGTAGTTCAGGAATTACCTTACATATAGAAAAACAATATCTAAGTATCATTGGTCAGGATTCCTTTCAAAGACAGATACCTTGCGGTGTGCCTCAAGGATCTCTCCTGGGTCCCTTGTTGTTCATTCTTTACATAAACGACTTCCAGCATAATTCTTCTGAAATCATGTCATTTATTATTTTTGCTTATGATTCTGATAAATTCTGCTTGCATCACAACTTACAGACTCTTCTTAACATTGTAAAAAATGGAACTAAAAATGGTCCAAACTTGGATAAATGCCAACAAGTTATCTCTGAATGTTAAAAAAGCGCCCTACATGCTCTTTAGTAATTCTTTGAAATCACTACCAGGAAACATACTTGTACAAAATACTAACTTAGATCAGGTCGAATCCACTAAATTTCTTGGCATTTACATTGACAGTAATTTGTCTTGGAAAGTATGCACATATAAATTACTTATGTAAACTGTTGTCTAGAAATCTAGGTATCTTAAATAAACTAAAGCACAAATTTCCATCCCATATCTTGTTATCCTTATATTCTACTCATGGGTGTAGATCCCGGGGGGTGGGTTGGGGGGGGGGGGTAAATAGCCCCCCCCCCCCAATATTCTTGGATAAAATGAATAAGAAATATGATACATTAACTTGTATCATATTACAATCAAATTCTTTCATGATTAGAAGGAAATAAGAAATGCCATCATTTCAATGCGAAAATATCGAAGAAATTGTATAATAAAACTTCTTCTTCGAGCATTGAACAACAAACTGTCTATCTGCCTTCTTTTTTCTGAATCATTACAAATAATTTATAACACACATATTCAAAATAATATCTTATGTTATGATTATTAATATTTTGTTGTATTTGCCGTGACTTTAGACAAGATTTAATCACACAGAAAACCATTTTGGGATGCTCTAAAATGCAAGTTTTATAGACAGATTTTTGTCCCTGGTGTGGGAGGGGGATACCTCCCTCCCACACCCTCCCCCGCTCGGTCGCTTCGCTCCCTCTCCGGTCATTCCCCAATCATGAACACGGATCGACACCCCTGATTCTACTCTTATATTACCTTACCTTAATTACGTTATCCTTGCTTGGGGTAACGGAGCAAAAACCCTACTTGACAAGATTTTAACTATTCAGAAACGAGCATTTAGAAACATTAATCATGCTGGATTCCTTTCTCATACCAGTCCACTATTCTTAAAGAACAAACGTATTTCTGACATAAATGTCTATAACCAGGGGCGGCGGAGCGTCTTTCAAAGTGAGGGGGGCACCAGCCACAAAAGGCACTTTTGGAGAAAAAAGGGGCACCTACAAAGGGTGAACATAAAGCAAAAACAGGGGCCATTTTGTGATATTGGTTTTAGCCTACAGTCTAATTAATACGTAATCAACTTCATCATCGTTTCTTTTATTGTGGTTCTGGACACTGTTTCAGCTTCCCAAATTAGCAGTTGTTTGTAATGGTCTAATGATTCATGTCCGAGCGAGCGAAGCGAACGAGCAAAAATTTTCAGACTGTTTTCTAATGTTGAAGTCTTTTGTTGTCTATTATTTACAGCGATATAATGAAAATGACAACAGCAAATTAATTTTTTTTTTCTTTTATTTCTTTTTTCGGGGGATGTCTAATGATCTTTTAATTCGTACATTATCCATGTCGATTTTCTTCAGGATTACATCGATATTAACATACTTCATGCGATCTGCTTGATTTCATTATATACTATAAGAGAGAGCGAGCGTAGCGAGCGAGTTTGGGGAAAATTTTCAGAAAATATTGCACTTATACTTGGTGTAAATTATGGGCACATCCGAGTGAGGGGCACTGTGCCCATCTTGCCTCCAGCTCTACTGCCTTACATTGTAGTTGTATAGTACATGTATTTGTGTATCTGTTACCACGTAAAGCCTCACAGATTCTTTGAAGACGGATATGCCTCTTTTTGTAAAAAAAAAAAAAAAAAAAAAAAAAAAAAAACAGTGGGAAATTATAGGTAAAAGGGGGCACTTATCAGAACTTAGAAGAAAGGGTGCTTATTAGAGGTGGAAAAGGGCTCTTATAAGAGATGAAAATGGGCATTTATGAGAAGAGAGAAAGGGCTCATATTGGATAGGAAAATGGCATTTTCAGAAGTAAAGAGAGGGGCACTAATCAGATTTGAAAATAGACACTCATCAGAAGGTGAAAATAGGTATACATGTACTTATTAGAAGGGAAAGGGGGCACATATCAGAATTAAAAATGCACTCATCAAGGGGGAAATGGACACACATTAGGGAGAAAAGGGGGCAATCATTACATTAGAAAAGGGGCACTTATCAGAAAGAAAACAGGGCACTTATAAGAAAGAAAAATAGGCACCTATCCGAAATAAAATTGCACCTTTCAGTAGGAAAAGAGGGCACTTATGAGAGATAAGGAGCCAGTTATCAGATTTGAAAAGGGGCGCTTATTAGAAGGAGAGAGAAAAAAAAGCACTTATCAGAAAGGAAAAGGTCACTTTTTATTAGTAAAAAAGGCACTTATCAGAGAGAAAGGTGGCATTTTTTTTTAGAAATAAAAATGGCACTTTTGGGGTACTTGGAAAAGTGGAGGGGGCACTGTGACCCCTGCCCCTGCCCCTCCCCCCGGGAGTGCCGCCCCTGCATGCTATCCCTTATCAAGCAAGGATAACGGATACGATTTCAATTAGCAGATTAGTTTTACCTCACATGTATTCGATATTCCACTTTTCCAGAAGAAACATCTGATGTTAATATACACTGCACTCCAAAATTTTGGGTACACCTATAATAAGAACTGATTTCTAATAATCACCCATGGTTCATTTATCATCAGATATGTTGCATTGCAACAATTTGGTATCAAACTGAAGAGTAAATATGTCACCCTTCATGTTGACACCAGTTTAACAAAATACGCGTTTCAGGGGGCAGTCATGAGTTAAAAAGGCAACCTACCACCCAAAATATCATTTCCAGGGCAATTAGAAGGTCACTGGTTTGGTCAGTTGTGCCAGCATTTTTGCCCTTTCGGCATTCTACAAAATCTGACCCTCGTTTGTACTGATGAATATTAAAAATTTGTTGACTGATATACAATAAGCACTCCTATACTCATGCAGAAAACTAGTATTTTCATCCAAGTAACACATCAACATTTTGGAAACACCACAATGCTTTTTGGTTTTCTTTAATTGGAAGTCATATTCTTTGCATTTGTGTATACCCTTACAAGAACTAAATGAATAATGGTATGTCATGAGATGCACCTTTATTCATTTTTCAAAATTTTATTTTAACATCTTATCTAAGAACCTGCCCCTGACAGCGATCACAGCACTGCACATCCTGGGCATCCGGCTGGTCAAGTTGTGGAGGTAGTTGTGGAGATAGTCACTGGAAATGTCTTTCTGTGCCTTCTGAAGATGAACGAGTTTTGTCTTCCAGCAGGACAATGACCCCAATCATTCCTTACGACTGTGCTAAATCTACCTGAAGAAAAAAGAAGAGAAAGGGTTCCTGAAAATCATGGATTGGTCACCCCAGACCCCGGATCTGAATCCGATAGAGCTGATATGGGAAGAGTGGACAGGTCAAGGTCTGATAAAAATGCCCAGCAAGTGAGCTTCATCTTCTTCCAGTAACTACCTCCACAACAACCTCCAAAAGTCTGTCTTCCAGCAGAAAAATGACCCCAAACATTCCTCAAGGCAGTGTAAAATCTCCCTATAGAAAACAGAAGTGAAACATGGAAATGGGTTCTGAAAATCATGCCACGGGAAGAGATGGACAGGGAGGTCTGAGAAAAATGCCCAGCAACTGAGCCTCATCTGTTGGAAATTCCTCAGAAGACATGGAAAGACATTTCCAGGGACTTCCTCCACAACTACTTTCACAATTTGACCAGCTGGATGCCCAGGATGTGCCGTGCTGTGGTCGATACCAGGGGCGGGTCCTCTGATCAGAATTCTTTATTATTCGAAACGTGATTAAATAAAACTTTGAAAAATAATAAAAGGCGCATCTCATAACAAACTATTATTTATTTAGCCATTATTTTCCTTCAAGAATGCAAAGAATAAACAATAATTTCCAATGAGAAAAAAAGATAACTAAAAGAATGTTGGTGTTCCCAAAATATTGATGTGTTACTTAGATGAAAATATTATTTTTCTGCATGAGTATAAGGACTGATTAATGTATATCAGTCAATAAAGATGTAATATCCATGATAGTACAAACAATGGTCAGATTTGGTATAATATTTTCCACTGGAATTTATATCTTGGGGGGGGGGGGGGGGTAGGTTGCCTTTTTAACGCATGACTGCCCCTGAAAAGCGTTATATATGTTAAACTGATGTCAACTTGAAGGGTGACAAGTCAACCCGTCAGTTTCATACCAAATTGTTATAGCACCACAAATCTGATGATGAATGAAATGTGGGTAATTGTGAAAAATCAGTTCTGAATACAGGTGTACCCAAACTTTTAGAGGGCAGTGTACATATACATTTAAGTTTTACGAATGCATTTCTGTTGTTTTTCCACCTACATTTTAGGGACAAATATTTCAACGGATATTTGATTTCATCGATTTTCTTTCATATTCTAAACACATTAAACGGATACTATAAAGCCCCAATAGTGTTTCAGTTATTTTGCAGTTAATAAATTTCAAAGGTAATTTAAATCGCTTAGAATTTCTTTTTGAAGAAAAGAATCGGGCGAACGCAACTGTATAAATTTCTAAAGAAAACTCAGTAAACAAATTCTGATATTTCAGGCTCTATAGGCATTTTAGAGGAGATCAGCTGTTTTAAGGTTTAAAAGACGCTGGCGGGCTGGGGGGGGGGGGGTAATGCACTTCTAAAAACGTCGGCCATGGAGCGACCGATCACTGCAAAAATTGTTCATGCCCCTCGAACAAGATCACAGCATATCTATATTCATCAAGTTAAATTAAGACTAATTAGTAATCATTAATTCATATAATTTCTTCTCGTTTAGATTTTGCAAATTCGTTGTTCTGTAACCTTCAAAATCAAAAAAGATGTCACAAAACTTCAACGACTACAAAATTCTGCAACTCACTGAAAAATCTAATACCATATCACCAATTCTCCGTTCTCTTCATTGGCTGCCAGTTGACAAAAGGATTATCTTTAAAATTCTGTTACTAGTACATCATTCAGTTTACTCTCTTTCCCCCACATACCTGCACAACTCTCTTTCCAAATACAATCCCACACGAAATCTTCGCTCGTCATCAGACACACTGTTGCTTCATACACCTAGAATAAAACATGCTTGGGGCGATCAGGCTTTCTCAGCTATGGGTCTGAAACTCTGGAATAAACTCCCTCTACAATTACGTCAACACGGTCAACTGTCGTCAACAGAAACATTCAAATAACAACTGAAAACTTATTTGTTCTTTTCTTTGTAATTATTGTAATATTCTAATTTACTATGTTAAGGAGAATTCTGTATGTATTTTTCTCTAAGCGTCATGAGCACCGAAAGGTGGACCTGTGCGCTATACAAGTGGGCACTATTATTATTATTATTATAACACATTAATTGATGAATTTGCTAATGTACTTATCACGTTTATTGTGATAAGGCCTACGTATGGCCCTTCCTAGCAATATACTTGAATATCATTCAGGTTCAACGTGATCACTCCAACTATTTCCATTTTCCACAGGATTGGAGGCATGAAGCCGCAGCTTATATAAACAAGATATTTTACTTTGTTCATTTTCTTGCAATGACGGCCTCCTCCTCGATTTAGTACAAGCTTTTTCAAACGCTTTTTTTCTGAAAGTCTTGCACGTTAACAGATAGATGGGCGCATTCCACCATGAGTTGCTGATCAGGAATATAAGTGATATCATCCATCCGTACTCGTAGAAGAAGCGCCCCATGTCTGATGTCACGATAGAGAGTGTGGACAGGATGACGAAAGGTAGACAGGACACATAAAACGATCCCGTCAACACAAATACTGTCATGAATCCTTTTAAGCCTTTTCTGTGATATCGTCTACACATCTTTTGTGGATTTTCTTTCAATTGTACGCTACCAGAAGAGCTAGCAATCTTGGAGCTGTTCCATTGCACAGCCTTAATTTGGTCATTCAAACGATGCCTAACCCCACAAGCGATCCAAAAGAGACGGGCATTTACAAATGTAAGTAGGCATAGAGGGAGTAGAAAGGAAACTGTTGTGAAAACAATAACTGTCGTAACGTCTGAATGTAAGAGGTCTTCGGATGGCCTGTGCTGCAGGATATCTAGCTGGTCTTCACCGCACATATCATCAAACAGATCCTTGAAAGGAAACCCTTGTACTGGCAGAAGGAGAAGCGAATACAGTAAGACACAGGCCTTGATGCTCACGGCTGCTACGCGAACACGCGCCACCGTCATGATTCTTAAATACAACAACGGATGCGTTACCGACAGATAACGAAATAAATTCACGAGGCCTACAATGTAAAGCGACTGCAGAACCATAAAGTTGGTCACCATAGGAGTCAATCTGCAGATGGTCCGGGACACAGGGGTAGCGTCTAGGAGTTGGACAGAACTCGTAAGAAGTGAAACAATCGTCCCTCCCAAAAGATCCGACAAGGCGAGAATCTGGAGAAGAATCACCATCATCTCATCAAATTGAGAGCGTCCATTGTGAAGGACGAGAAGAACGAAAACGTTGCTCACCAAGACCAGAAAAGCAATGATAACAAAAATAGTGACTGATGCGACGATATTTCTAGTCTTTTCAGACGCCAAGGCGCTTTCGAAGTCAAGCCCCGTTGTGTTTTCCATATTTTCAGATTTCAGATTATGAAGTATGATTCAAAAACTCCTATTGAGAGCTAAGTTGATTTCTTATTTCCACTTGTTTTTTAAATAAATAATTATTTACAGAAAGATTTGGAGGCCATTTACAGAGGTTGTTTGCAGATAATCTGATCAAGAACACAATGCATTTATGGTTATACTGTTTGGATCCTACAGATGAAATGAACAATGAATAAAATCGTGTATTTGATTTCGGCACTAAACTACTTTCGTAACAGGTAAAACTACGGTTAGTCACTTTACAAAATATAAAGCTTTTAATATAAATCCCATTTGATAATTTAGCAAGATTGAGTTCCATGTATGTTGTTTTTGAGCGCAAACACTGGCACTTAGGGGTAATGATAGGGTTGGGGAAAGCGGCACGCAGCTTGATTAACAGTTCTAGTCGGTCAACATAATTACCTCTCAATTAAAGTAGGAAAATAATTGAAACAGTGCGAAAACGTAGGAGGAAAATCGGGCAACTAATTAGAGAGTTACAAATCTTCTAAATGACTTTAAGGCAATTGGTAACTATATAGGTCATGATTTTGTTTGCAGATCGGCTTTCGTTTCCATTCATCAATAAATATTTTTTTGTATATTTTGGTAATCTACTTTTTCGAAATCACTTTCCATTAAGAAACAGATTACTTCATATTCCGCCTAATCCTTCTTTTTCTTCTTCTTCTTCTTCTTCATTGTTTTGTACAATAACTTATACTGCAGTTATTCACTCTTTTCTTTCATTGACCGAAGACAGTATAATAATAGTCATAGATATCTATTGTGTGAACGATTTTCAATCTTCATATTTCTCAGATTTTGCGTGCAGATCAGCGGTTGTTTCCTCACTAATCATCAATAATTATTGTTTGGTATATTTTGGGATGCTACTTTTAAAAAAAAAAATGTCCCCCTAAGAAAATGATTACTTCATATTCCGCCTAATCGCGGGGGTCTTTTTCTTCATTTTTTGTACAATAACGTATAATGCATTTATTCACCCTTTTCTTTCATTGGCAAAAGATAGTATAATAATAGTCATTGATATCTACTGTATAAACAATTTTAACCTTCATATTTCTCATATTTTTCTATATATTTACTGAAAGCAACCTACTTTTTGGCAGAAGTTTTCCTTTAACCCCAATGTAGGCATACTCTCGTTAAAAAATTCAATTAACCGCATTAAAAAAAATCATTCACTCACAAGAGACTTATCTGAGTGCATTACAAGGAATTAATTAGTGCGGTAACTTTGGAAATTCTTTTCAAATATGCAGATTATTGTCTATTATGAAGTTGACGATGTATGGGGACAGTCACTGTCATCAATTAAAAATTTCACTATTTAGACATCAGTAGTTGATAAAACATTCCTTGATGAATTTGCTTATGTATGATGTACTAATGACGTTTATTATGATAAGGCTTACGTTCGGCCCTTCTGGGAAATATCGATGCTAATTTTCACTTGAATATCATTCAGGTTCAACATGGTCACTCCTCTTACTTCTCTTATCCGCAGGATAGGAGGCATGAAGACGCAGCTTATATAAACAAGATATATTAATTTTTTCATTTTCTTGCAATGACGGCCTCCTCCTCGATTTAGTACAAGCTAAGATCTCAAACGCTTTCTTTCGGAAAGTCTTGCACGTTAACAGATAGATGGGCGCGTTCCACCATGAATTGCTGATGAAGAGTATAAGTATCAGCATCCATCCGTACTCGTAGAAGAAGCGCCCCATGTCTGGTGTCACGATAGAGAGTGAGGACAGGATGACGAAAGGTAGACAGGACACATAAAACGATCCCGTCAACACGAATACTGTCATGAATCCGTTTAAGCCTTTTCTGTGATATCGTCTACACATCTTTCGTCGATCTTCTTGCAATTGTACGCTACCAGGAGGACCAGTAATTTGGGAGTTGTTCCATTGCACAGCCTTGATTTGGTCATTCAAACGATGCCTAACCCCGCAGGCGATGCATAAGAGACGGGTATTTACAAAAGTAAGTAGGCACAGAGGAAGTAGAACGGAAACTGATGTGAAAATAAGAGCAGTCTTGACGTCTGAAATTAAGAGATATTTGGATGGTCTGTGCTGCAGGATATCTAGCCGGTCTCCACCGCACATATCATCAAAAAGATCCTTGAAAGGAAACCCTTGTACTGGCAGAAAGACAAGGGAAATCAGTAAGACACAGGCCTTTATGATCACGGCTGCTACGCGAACACGCGCTACCGTCATGATTCTTAAATGCCACAACGGATGCGTTACCGACAGATAACGGAACAAATTCACGAGGCCTACAATGTAAAGCGACTGCTGAACCATAAAGTTGTTCACCATGGGAGTAAATCTGCAGATGGTCCGGGACACAGGGGTAGCGTCTAGGAGTTGGACAGAACTCGTAAGAAGTGACGCAATCGTCCCTCCCAAGAGATCCGACAAGGCGAGAATCTGGAGAAGGATCACCATCATCTCATCAAATTGAGAGCGTCCCTTATGAAGGACGAGAAGAACGAAAACATTGCTCACCAACACCAGAACAGCGATGATAACAAAGATAGTGACTGATGCGATATTTCTAGTCTTTTCAGACACCAAGGCGCTTTCGAAGTCAGGTCCCGTTGTGTTTTCCATATTTTCAGATTTCAGATTATGAAGTATGATTCAAACACACCTACTGAGAGTAAAGTTGATTTCTTATATCAGTTGTTGTTTGTTTTTTTTTCAATAATTATTTACAGAAAGATTGGGATGCCATTTACAGAGGTTGTTTGCAGATAATATTCTAATCAAGAACACAATCCCATGTACGGTTATACTGTTTGGATCCTAAAGATGAAATGAACACTGACTATTAAATCGTGTATTTGATTTGGCCACTAAGCTACTTTGGCGTAACAGGTAAAACTACGGTCAGTCACTTTACAAAAATCTAAAGCTTTTAATTTAAATCCCATTTGATAATTTAGCAAGACAGAGTGCCATGTATATATATATTATTTTTTTAAAGCAAACACTGAAACTTAGAGGTAATGGCAGGCTTGGGGCAAGCGGTACGCGGCTAGATTATTAAGAGCTCCAGTCGGCCAATATAGCTACCTCTCAATTAAAGCAGGAAATCATTGAAACAGTGGTAAAAAGTATATAGGAGGAAAATCGGACAACTAATCAGAGGGTATACATATTATTAATTATACATCTAATGAAGGCAGTTGGTAACATTTTGTGTGCAGATCGTTTCCTCACTATTCGTCAACAAATATTTTTGTGGTATATTTTGTTATGCTACAATGAAGAAAAAAAATTCCCCTAAGAAACTGATCACTTTATATTTCGGCTGATTTTTTTGGGCAATAATAGTAAAAGGGAGTGTATTCACGTTCGTGAAATAGGTAATTTGTTTCATTAATCTAAAATGCATGATTATTTGATAACTAAATAAAAATTTTAATCATCTTAAATAAGTTTCTCTAACTTGTCTGCTTATATTGAAAACAACTTATGAAGTTCTCCTTCAACCTGGATGCACATATTCTTGTTGAAAATTAAACGGTTAAATCGTATCTTATAATGGACGTATTCACGGAAAAAATAATCACTAGTAAATAGTCTATTTATCCGAGTGCAATACAAAGAATTGCTTAGCGCGGTAACTTTAGGATGTTTTCTCCATGGACATAAATCCCGGGGGTGGGGTATACAGCCCCCTCCCCCCCCCCCCCACACACACACGCACACATATACACTCACTTCTGGTTTTCGTCATGGTGAGAATTATGGTCTATTATGCCATTGACGAGTTATCCGACACGTAGTAGCAAGATCGGGAACATAAAGCTTGTGACTAAAGTACTATTGAATTAGGCGTACGGGCATAACGTCTATTGCCCGAATACTATTTTTCGGTCTCTAACATACCTCACATTTTTAATTTGAAAGTTCAATTTTTTCATAAAGGTATATTAGATATATCATTTAAAATGGTAAATAAACAACCTTGCTGACCGAATATGAGGAGACAGATACCCAACTATCATGATTATTGGCAGGGGCGGCGCTACAGGGAGGGGGGCAGAGGGGGCGACCGCCCCCCCCCCCTATGATTTTTCAAGTAGTGAAAAAAGAAAAAAAAAGAAGAAGAAAAAAGAAGAAAAGGAGGAAGAAAAGGGAAGAAAGAAGAAAGAGGAGTATTAAAAAGAGAGGTCTTAAACATATAACTCTATATTACCCCTGTTATTTAATGGAGAAAAAATATGACGTCATCTTTAGGTCGTCTTGCCCCTCCTATCAAAATACCCTGGCGCCGCCCCTGATTATTGGTATGTCTAACTGAAGAAAAAAATCTGAGGGGGCTTATTTTTGTAACATGAGTGACTATGAGTTGCCTAGTCCAGAGTCAATGCAAGAATTTTGAGCATGTAAAGCCCGGATCACGAGAGGCGTCATTTCGATTGCGTCAGTACCTGCGCTAATTCTCCGTATCGCATATAGCTCTCCGAATCCGAACGCATGCGGCGCTCTAATTTTGGGGCATGTGATTGCTGGCAACTGAGCTTCCGGGTCCGGCCGGAGCGTCATTGACAATGTGTTAGAAGACGTGGTCAGCCTAGCAAAAACTCCCTTTTGTTCCTAATCTAGCAAATAATCGTGTTTTTATACAGTTGATATTTAAATGGGATTCTTCTGTGAAACCACCCAATGTGGGATGTTGAGCCGAAGATGCAAAACGTGTTTTCAGCAGAACAATCACGCACGAAAAAAGCAAGGAAATATCAGTGTATGCTCACTATAGCTATAGACTGGAACCGGAAATATATGTGCCAACATCGTAGCTTCTAGCTACCTCGCCGCATGAAGGTTCAGCTCCAGCAGACACGTATATTCTGAATGAATAACTGAACGGCAACTGACTTTTGTAAAGAAGGACGGACACGTATAGCGAACGAGCCGGAGCCAGCCCGGGGGAAAGTGGCGGGAAACTTGAACGAGCCATCCGTGCCACGTGGACCTCAAGGGGGAGGCCATCTGAAAAGATAACCTGAATCTAAAAAGGAAACATTCTGAGAAAAGGGACAAATATTATTATTTGCACCTGGGGGTAAGACCTGGCCAATTCGGCGTATATCTTTTTTCACCTTTCATTTTTATTAGCACATTTAACCGTATTCATAACCAACTGAGTAATATTTTGCCTCTTCATGCTATAAAATATGGCGGAATCCTCGGGAGAGGAAGCATATGAAGAATTTGCCACGGCTATATTTAGCCAAAGCGCACAGTCAGGATCAGGACCACCATCACCAGTCATAAGGATGGAAAGTGATAGTTCAAGGGGCAGAAGCCCCAGAAAAGGAAGTAGGATTAATCTAGAAATGCAAAAAGGAAACGAAACAGTAACGGAAGATAATGGTGAAACATCGGATGACGAGGGGGGCTGGCAGACTTACATATCTAAGGGGAAAACAAGTACTCAGAGAGAGAGAAAGAGACAAAGAACAAGCAGCACGTTCGTAGAATCTCCTACAGGGAAAAATCAAATACATTCTAAAGAAATAGATTTAACTGTAGTAGTAGAAGGAGTAGACAACAATATAGCTCAAATCAACCCAGTGAAAATGGCCAAATTCTTACATCAAGAAATAGGACAAATCCAGAAAGTAGAAAGGAGGAGAAAAAGTTTGAAAATAGTATGTAAAGATGCCAAACAAGTAGCGAAATTGAAAAACGTTATAGATTTTGCAGGGAAAACAGTAAAAGTAACGCCTTATAACATTTGTATAACCCAGAAGAATACAAGAAAAAAGCAGTAATAAGAGTAAGCCCAGACGTACAAGAAGAAGAATTATTGGAATGGCTCAAAAAAGACAAAGTAGTAGGAGTGAAAAGATTCAAAAAGAAAATCAATGGTGAAATGAAAAACACCAGGTCAGTGTTACTGACATTCGAAAGAAAAGAAATACCGACAGAACTTCTATTTGCCTTTGAGAGGTATTCGGTTTATGAATACGTGCCGCAAGTACCACGCTGTTTTAAATGCCAAAGATTTGGTCATGTGGCTGATGGATGTCATTTCAAAGAACGCTGCGTCCGCTGTGGAGGGGAGCATTCTTTCAATGAATGTCCTAACAAAGGAACGCCTAAGTGCTGTCGATGTAATCAAAATCACTCGGCGGCATATCTTGGTTGCGCGACATATAAAGACGCAGTGAAAATCCATGCAATGAGACAAAGTGAAAAAATTTCCTACGCAGCTGCAACCAAAAGATTCCACGAATCCAAAAACACTGTCCCTGCACAGGATGCACAGGTAATCTTCAGTGAGACAGAAAGAAATGATAGACCTTCATATAGAAATGACAGACCAAAACTTCTGAAAACAACCCAAAACAAAGAGATAGGCCCGAAGCCCGAATCCGACAGAGTAAAGGCCGAACAGTGCCGAACAACAACTCCTAACATAGGTATTCAAAAAATTTTGATTTGATTTTATTTGTTTCCACGATCGGTTTACATTTGTACATGAGAAAGCAAAATATAAGTATATAAATCAAATGGCATAATACAAAGGATAATACATAATAACAGCTCAGTATAATAAACATCTTCCAGTAGAGGTAATAAACGCATACAGTATATACACTTGTGGGGGAACCTATTAAAAGCGAGGCTTGTCGAGTTAGGTCCCCATTTAACAAAGAAAAGGAGCTGGAAAGTAGAATTATGAGATTAAGATGAGAAGAAACAAAGAGAGGACGGAAATCAGCGGATGGAAACAGAAGAGAACATAAAAGGATTAACTAATTATAGAGAGTGGAAGGGAGAGAGAGAGAGAGAGAGAGAGAGAGAAGAGAGAGAAAAGAGAAGAGAGAAGAGAGAAGCGAAGTGCAGATCGAGATCAGCAACCATGCAGCATTTTAGTATATGGTTTTAGCAAAAGAGATTTCAGTTCTTTTTTAAAACGGTGCAGTCTCTCTATTTCCTTAAGGTTTGGATCGAGACTGTTCCAAAATTTGGGACCTGTAAAGACGAATGTTTTGTGCGCTAAGAGCGTTCTCGTGCGGGGAAGATGGAAAAAGTTTGATTGTCTTGTTGGGTAGTTGTGGAGTGTATTGTTAGTTGTGAAAAGGTCTGAGAGAGCATTTGGAAGTTCATTATTGATTAGTTGGAACATAAATTGACCCAGATTATAAAGATATAAGTCAGATACTTTGAGAACTTTATTATTATGAAAGAGCTGGTCAGTATGTGAGAGATAACCTGTAAGAGATACAATCCTCATGGCCTTTTTTTGGAGTAGTAGTAATCTGTTTAATTGTTGTGCGGTAGAGTTGCCCCATGCTAAAATTCCATAATTAAGATATGGAAAACATAAGGTTAAGTAAAGAGACAACAAAATAAAGGATGGGAATTGATATTTCAGCTTGTTAATCACTCCTATGTTTCTCGAAATCAGTTTTGACAAGTTATCAGTATGTGGTTTCCAGGAGAGCTTATCGTCAATTATTATACCTAGGAATTTTGTAGTTTTCACTTTTTCGATAGGTATGTTATCAAAAAGAATATTACCAGGCAGGGACTGAAGAGTATTGCTGAAGAGCATGTAATTTGTTTTCTTTATATTTAGAGACAACTTATTCGCCTTTATCCAGTCCGTAACAAGTCTCAGTTCGGAATTGACTGTTGAAAGTAAAATTGCGGGGTCTCGATGGGAGAAAAAGAGATTGGAATCATCAGCAAACAATATGTAAGATAAAATGGAAGAAGATTTATAAAAGTCATTGATGTATAAGATAAAAAGCAAGGGACCAAGGAGAGATCCCTGTGGTACTCCACAATTTACTGGTTTAATAGAAGAACTGTGCCCGTTGAGTGATACATATTGGTTTCTATTAGAAAGGTAGTTCCTGAACCACTCCAAGGCCTTTCCTCTGATCCCGTAATGGGATAATTTATATAATAAAATAGTGTGATCAATAGTGTCAAAGGCCTTGGAGAAGTCCAGGAAGATTCCAACCGTGTGTGATGCTTTATCGATGGCGCTGGCTATTGTGTTAATAAGAGTTAAGACTGCTTGGGAAGTGCTGTGTTTTTCTCTGAATCCAAATTGGAAGTTGCAAAAAATATTGTTGTCTTTAAGAAAGGATACCGTACGTTTGTATATAATTTTTTCAAGGATTTTCGATAGTGAAGTTAGGAGTGAGATGGGTCTGTAATTACTTAAGCTGAGTTTATTTCCTTTTTTAAATATAGGGACGACTTTTGCAGTTTTCATTTTGATGGGAACCACTCCTGAGTTTAGAGACAGATTAAAAATGTGCATTAGGGGTTCTGCTATTTGAAATACTATTTGTTTTAGTATACAGTTGTCTAGACTATCGTGGCCGTGGCTTTTTTTATTTGGTAGATCATTTATTATATTACATACTTCATAAACAGTGACGGGAGTGAAAAAGATCGTGTTTGAGACTGGGTTATCCAGATAATTGAAAAATGATTTGTTTATATGAGGAATGTTTTTGGCCAAGTTCTCTCCAATGTTTGCAAAGTATGTGTTAAAAATTTCGGCTAGACGGTTAGGTTCAGAAATAACAGAACCGCTTTGTTCAATTTGTGCGATTTGAGCTTTAGTTGAGCCTTTATTCAGTACGTTGTTGATAATTTTCCATGTTTGTTTAATGTCGTTTTTATGTTCATTAAATTTGTTTGTAAAATACTTCTTTTTTTCTAGACGGAGAATACGAGTAAGAGTGTTTCTGTAGGTTTCATACTTTTTCTTTAGTGATGGATTGGTTTTTGATTTATAAAACATGTTATTTTTTCGGTTGATTGATTTCAGTAAAGATTTTGAGAGCCAAGGCGCTCTCGGTACTTTTTTATAGCTGGAGCGATTCTTTTCACGGAGGGGGATGTGTGTATTGAGGTGCGACATGATTGTGTTCATAAAAGCGTAAAACGCTTCGTTAGCGTCGTTCGAGTTGAATACTTCCGTCCAGTCAGCATTCGTTAAACCTTCTTTAAATAAGGACAAATTCTGTTCATTTATAATTCGTACTTTTTCTCTTGAAGAACATTTAGAATGATCACTCAGCATATCCATATGACAAAAAACAGGAAAATGATCAGTGAGATCAGATAAAACTATGCCGGATTCGGGGAGAGGTTGAACATTAGTGAGAATATTGTCTATTAGAGTGGCTGATTGCTCCGCCATTCGAGTCGGTTTTACTATTAGGGGGGCAAAGGAATTACTTAATATTATTTCAAGAAAATCTTGTGATACCGAATTAGAATGAGAGTGTAACAGATTAATGTTGAAGTCTCCTAGTATGAAACATTGTTTATCTTTTAGGATCGGAAGCGATAGCATTTCATTGAAATATGTAGTAAAATCGTTTGGATTGGATTGAGGGGGTCTGTAAATTACCCCAATTATGATGTTCTTACTTCTCGCTGTGTCGATTTCAATGAAGAGAGTTTCCATTGTGTTGTTCATTGTGGTCAGATTGTTGATTTTTGTGTAATTATATTTTGTATGGATGTATAAGGCCACTCCGCCTCCCATTTTATTGATCCTACTATTAGTGACTAATTCATAATTGGGAAGAAAGTGCAGTGAAGTTGGAATGTCAGTGAGCCACGTTTCTGTCAGGCCAATAATTGATGGGCTGAATCGGAGGTTTGCTAGAAGTAGTTTAAGATTTTCGGAATTCCTGTTCAGGCTACGAATATTAAAATGTGCTAATGCAAATTCCTTAAGATGTGGATTTAATGTCTTAACAAATTGATTTTCTGTGTAATATCTAGACGTCACTGATTCTAATAGGGGGTCATTTGGATCTACGATGTATTGTAGTTCATTTACTTTAGAGTTTAAAGCATTCACGATCTGGTTGTCATAGTGCAAATCGTTGGAAGAATACGGGTGAAAATCGTTCGCATGCGCAAATAATTCATAAAATCCGATGTCATCTAAATGTTCGAAGGGGAGGTTATTCAGCGAAGCCATAGAGTAGGCGTATCAATACGGAATCTGTAAAAACGTGAATTGGACAAACAATTGCTTATGCATGGACAATTAGTATGAGTGCTGCAAAGTTGCAAGAAATTGTAGAATAGGTTGAAAAAGGAGAAGAAGACAGGTGAGAAAACATGAAGATGAACAAACATGAGAAGGGGAAACAACGAAAGAGTATAGGTCAGCCTAATCGGCTGCGAGCGAATTCTCGAATAGGTACTTTTATGAAATACAGAAGACACAGTCAGCAGGACACAACCCGACATCGCCGTCTACTTCAGGTGTAGAAAACAATACGGGACACCCTCAAAGAAATATGGAAATAACTGTAAATAGTGTAGATTTTCTAGCATTTATGGTGTTTGTAATAAACAATATGGAACATGAAACGTCTAACTCAAATAGAATCCGTCTAGTAGTTGAAGCTGCACGTTACTGCCTGGGTGTACATACCATACACCCAGAGATGATTCATGAAAGATTAAAATAATTATGGAGTATAGGCGGGGGCATTCAACATCATATCGCCCACGCCTGAGCCCTCTCTGGCTCTCTTCCTTCATTTGTCTATCTATCTTCTACCTTTCTCTCATACTTTATGGCTATTATTCTCTTCCAACTCGCTTTTCTGTTACTATCTCTATACCTAGCCTTGTTTCTCATCTTTCATGCTCTCTCATTTTTTTAAAATCCTTTTGTATATATTACAGAATTTATAATCAATCACGGCCTTGGTGGGCAAACATAAATTGTTTAATTAAGGTCAATGATGGGTAAAGTATTTCAGTGGAATGCTCAATCCATGAACGCTCATGGCTTTGAATTTTATAACAGAATAATTAAAAGCGCTAGTGAAAAAGAAAAGCCGAGTATTATATGCGTACAGGAAACTTGGTATGATGATTACAATATCATCAGTTTCCCAGATTATACGTTAATAATAAAGAATAGAAAAAACAGGAGAGGGGGCTTAGCCTTTTATGTACATAAGTCAATTACTTTTCAAGTTATAAAAACACCAGAAAACCAGGAATACCAAATCATAGATATATTTATGCATAACCATACCTTTTCAATAGTAAATTATTACAACCCTTGCAAAAAAATCACGGCATCGGAGCTAGATGAAATTTTATTACACTGCAAGGATCAAGTTATATTATGTGGGGATTTCAATGCACACAATCCAGTATGGGGTAGTATGGACATAGACGCAAACGGAAGGACAGTGGAAGAATTCATGCATAAATATGACCTAGTACTTCTTAATGAAGGTACGTCAACAAGAATAGACCCACACACAGGGCGTTTCTCTTGTTTAGATCTAACATTTATGTCCAAGGAATTAGCAAACTTTTGTAAATGGTCGGTACTGAAACAAAATTTTGGAAGCGACCATTTTGTTATCAACTTTGATTTACCCTTCATTTCAAAGAATCCCCAAAAGGAGAGAAAAGTTGGAAAAAATGAAAATACAATATATGCAAGGAGATCCTTGGATAATATCGATTGGAAACTGTATAAAATGGAAATAAAGAACCAAATAAAGGACTGTATAAAGGAATACCAGGAAACGGACCTACAAGGTAAGTACGATCTCCTAATAAGCATAATTCTAGCTTCCGTAGATAAATTAACCAAAAAGGTAAGAAATGCACATACAGAGAAGCAACCGGTGCCTTGGTGGACGAAGGAATGTACAAAGGCGGTCAAAATTAGAAACGCTGCAAAAAATTGTTTTATGTACAAAACTCATCTATATGAGGATTTCCAGATTTATATGGAGAAAAAAAGAATTGCACAATTAGTCCTCCGAAAAGCAAAAAGGGAATACTGGAGAGACTATTGTAGGAAGTTCAATCGGATGGCGGATATTGGCACCGTGTGGAAAAGAATCAAAAACATAAGACAATGTACAAACCATGCAATACCTAATTTGATTATGGAAGCAGGAAAGGTTATTGGTGAAACAACAACTGAAAAAGCAAACATTTTCTTAAATGTTTTCAACTCTCTAGACCTAGATATAGAAAAGGAAGAACTTGCCAAGAGGAAAAAGAGTGAAGCAAACCTTTCAGAAATTATAAAGAACATGGAAAACCATGAGGATAATGTATTAAATGAAGATTTCAGTCTCAGTGAACTCAATAGTGCCATGCTAGAACTTAAAAACACTGCTCCAGGAAAGGAAGGCATACGGTCCAAAATGATATGCAATCTCCCGGAAGAAACTATCAAAATGTTACTAGACCTGTACAATGAAATATGGAATAGAGGTCATTTGCCTAGACAATGGCCTCAGGCTATACAAATTCCGATACTTAAAAAAGGAAAAGACGCCTCAAATCCGTCGTCTTACCGCCCAATATCACTAACCCCAATACTGTGTAAATTGATGGAGAGACTTGTGAAAAACAGACTCTCGTGGTATATTGAAAGGGAGGATATTATTACGCCCATACAGTCAGGTTTTATGAAGAATAGAAGTACAACTGATCACTTGATTAAATTAGAAACAGATATTCATAAAGGAATGGCTAATAAAGAAAATACTGTTGCGATATTTCTTGACCTGGAGAAGGCATACGACGTAGTATGGAGACAAGGTATAGTTTATGAATTACTCGATCAAGGCTTCACAGGTAAGATTTTAAAATGGATTTATGCATTTATGTCTAATAGAGTGAGTCGTGTTAGAGTGGGCAACCACATATCAGAACAGAAAAAATGCAATATCGGAATACCTCAAGGGAGTGTTATTAGCCCCTTAATTTTCAATTTTATGATTAACGATCTAGGAAAAATACAGGATACTGTGGAAATATCAGTGTATGCCGACGACATATGTATATGGTTTTCCCACCGGAATATGATGTTTATACAAAAGAAGTTACAAGTTGCTCTAGGCTTAATTGAAAAGTGGTGTGATAGATGGGGTATGCATCTCTCATCTTCAAAGTCGAGAGCCGTAGTATTTGGCAGAAAAGAAAAGAAAAATATTGATTTACAAATTTACGGCAAAAGCATTCAACTGGAAAAAGAACACAAATTCCTTGGAATATGGTTCGACTCGAGATTAACGTGGAATAAACATATAAATGAAATAATAATAAGATGTAAAAAAAGACTTAATCTTATGAGGTGTATAGCCGGTACCAAATGGGGCAATAATTCAGAAATTCTTTACAATGTTTACACAGGCTTAATCCGATCAGTGTTAGATTATGGAAGTGAAACTTATGACAGTGCGAGTTACTCTCTTAAAAAGAAATTAGACACCATACAATACCAAGCCCTTAAAATTGTCACAGGCGGAGCTCAATTAACCTCTCTGCAAGCTTTACAAGTTGAATGTGGGGAAATGCCATTGCAACTAAGAAGGAATATGTTTACTGACAAATATCTCTATTATTTACATGCAGCAAAAAGTAATCATCCTACAAAAAGAGTCCTATTACCGTGTTGGCAATACGAGAGGTACTCGTGGAAAAGGGGCCAAGGTCCTCTTGTTAAAAGATTACGGAACTTGGAGGTTGGGAGTGTTGAAAAACTTACCGAATGCACGACAATAAAACCTTATTGGCACTATAAGATGCCAGGTATATCTACAGACATTAAGGATCTTGTCAGTAAGAAGTTTTCGTCATTAATAGAGTCAAAAAATTATGCAAATGAAATCATTAGAAAAAAATGGAATCATTGTTTAAGAGTCTATACAGATGCTTCTAAACAACAAGAAGGGTATACGGGAGCAGCTTTTTACATCCCAAAACTCAGCGTAAGTAAATGTTTCAAAACATCTGAAATCTCCATCATGAGAGCAGAATTGGTAGCAATTTTAATGGCACTCGAATGGATAGACGAATATCATCCAATTGCAGTCGTTATATTGACGGATTCAGTCTCAGCTCTAGAATCCATTAAGAACGTTAAAAAATCAAGTATTGTAGTTGAGATATACGAAAAGTTATTGGCCATTAATTCCTTTGGAATCGAAGTAAATTTTGAATGGGTACCAGCCCACTGTGGCCTATCAGGAAATGAACGAGTTGATTTGTTGGCAAAAGAAGCTTCGAAGAAACAACACACAGATATCATAGTAAACCAAAGTAAAAGTGAGTTTATGAGAGAAACAGAAATTTATTACAAATCCATGTGGCAAAACCTCTGGGAGAACGATGAGAAAGGAAGACATTTGTATGGCATCAATAGAGATGTAAACTCTGTTTTCAAAGTTAAAGGATTTAACCGAAAGGATGAAAGATTAATTCATCAATTTAGACTTGGTAAATGTAATCTGAATTACTATAAATATCTAAATAAAAAACACAACACTGGACTATGTGAAGAATGCCAAACAATAGAAACAATCGAACACTTTTTATCAGTATGCCCAAAATACGCAAGACAAAGAAATAGAATGTATAGTGCACTAAAGGAAAAAAATCCAAAAGTATGTCTCCTACTAGGAAACGAGGAATATATAGGAAGGGTTGTAGCTTTTATAAAAGGAAGTGGAAGGTACAACGAATTGTAATGCTCAAAGAAGCATTACAGTTACTTTGGCATTATCAACATTATAGTTAGGTAGTGATATTTATAGTTACGTGTACACAACATTAGAGTTTACGATATTAAGGAAATTTTCATTATATAGTTATAAAGATTATAAAAGAGGTAAGAACATGGTGTTTCTGATGCTGCTGCTGCTGCTGATGCGGATTTATACATTATTGGCAATAAATCGCCGATCTTTCCTATTGATGTAATGACGAAAAGGGGCTTCAAACTAACCTTTAAACATAACAAATTGAACCTATCTAATACACTTCTTCTTCATCCATTCCTATATTTTTCTTTATAATAACATGCTCAATAACAAAAATAATAAAGTAACTGCACTCAACCTAATACTAATCTTCAGTGCACAACGCCACCTATAAGGCCATTGTCGATCCCACAAAGCAAAAATACGGCACGATCTGTGACATCGAGGAGAGGTCTGAAAACAACGCCCTCTCATACTGCCTGGCGAAAATCATCCAATCACCGATGGAAATCGCCATCAAACCAACCAACAACAACAACAACAACCCGATATCGGCTGATATCGGCTATATGCGATAGGGAGAATTGAGCCTTTGAAGGCAATTAACTCATACTCCAGTTATTAAAATTATTGTTTGCACTGCTAATATTAGAATCACTATTGAAACGATATCCCTCTTTCATGACCCGAAAAAACGTACCAATCACTGACGTAGTCCTAACGTCATCAGCAAAATGGCATGAATTAACTCTTTGAAATGCTAGAGCGCTTAACAGCAGCCATGCTAAAGCCAGGGCAATAATTGTGGAGCGCCAGGAGTGTCAAGTCTGACAGACATGTGCGCTATACAAGAACCACACTATAACTCGTGTGAGTCCGGCTTTAAAAACGCTAATGACTCATGAGTCAGTCGAAATTATAACTAGTTTTGCGGAGCGCCAGCTGTTCCGCTAGATTGATGTGGTGAGGGGTAGTGGTTTTTAAATATCGAAGCTCCTTTCACACTTAACTGAGCCGGGGAAGCTCGCGCTGGTTTGGCGTAACTCGTATTATTAAACTTAGACTGACGAGCACTGTTTGTTGGCTTTATTCACCGAATGTATATACTTAATTTGTCATGCAAAGGTTATCTGTAATTTTGATCATTTTGGTAATGAATAAATACAATTCAGTCACAGCTTTGAATATTCTTTGGTGAATATTTTACATTTGCCTTGTCCCTTCTTCATGCGCGGCGGACCGTCGGGCTCGGACAATGGAAGTAGCGGGGGGGGGGGGCACCTTTTGTTTGGCGGACAAAAGGTCCCCCCCTCTAAAAAAAAAAAAAAAAAAAAAAAAAAAACTTCCATTTTCCGATCCCGACGGTCCACCGCCTTCGCTCTTCTTCACCCGAACGGCGCCAAAAAGTCAAAGGTAAAAAAAGAGAGAGGGAGAAGAAGAAAGGGAGAGGATAAAGAGAATGTGAAAAGAAGATACAAATCCCCCCGCCCCTTATGCTAGTGTCCCCTCAGTTGCTGGGCCCAAGCCATGCAAGTGATTAAGTGTTCTGATTTCACAATGCAAGCTTTTTAATTATCTGCCGTTGTATAACTCGGTCTTTCCGAATATGGATTTTAAAATGGGTTCACACGCACCGTAATATAGAGATGAAGAATGAGAAGACATACAGGCTAAGTGATATTAACGGTAGAACCCAACATTTGTCATCCTTAAAGTGGACAATGAAATCATTCAACACTGTCATGAGATTAGCTTGAAAGTAATAATTATGAGCGATTCTTTATTTTTTAGGAAATGAGCTCTATATAGAAATATTAGGAATTTTAGAGTGAAGTTTCTCAGATATACTTAACAGACTTACGCATTTTAATGCTATTGTATATTTCCAATAAAAAGCTACACAATGGAACCACTTTATGTAGTGAAATTTCACGCACATTCTATGTAATAGAGAATCCACCCCCCCCCCTCCTTATACTACAAAAGTGGCATACTTTCAAGAAAAATATGCCCACACCCTTTTTGACCCAAAAAGCAACCTGCATCATCTAGGAATTTTTATGCCTTTTTCTTCTTTGTTGTATGAATGTTTTTTTTTCCGAATTGTGTCTCCCTTTTATACAAAAACTAGAATCCGCCCAGAAGAGAATATACATTGTAAATGTTGGATAAAAAATGACCAACGTGACAATAATTATGTGTCCCTCCAACTTTTGGGCAATATTTGCCCTACTTTGGATATTTTTCTCAATTTAGGGTAAAAGGTGACCGTGGTTGGGCAAAACATTACCCAAGTTGGGCAAAAATTTCCCAAAAGTTGGTCGGACACATAATTCCAGTCACGTTATTCAAATTTTTACACCACCATTTTTTTTTACAGCGTTATTATATACATTTATTTTACTGAAACACAGGTTAATCAATAACCTGTCAAACAAAGCCGACTCTATACCGTTAATACTCATTTTCAGACGAAGTACGAGCAAAAAGTTTAATTGACTAGTTCGGGTTGACGGTGAGAGATTTTTAATAACGGCGCATCAATTACAACATTGATACTTCACTCAACATTCAACTTTCATCTTGCTATTTACCCGACTTAAAGGGAAGCTTGAGTTCTGGTAAAAGTGAACAATAATTATTTGTGAGCTTTCTCATTCTATTCATTCCTATGTCATGTATGTGGGGAAAATATCAAAGCAGAAATGTCCCAAGAAATAATTCCTCTCGAAGTGCTTCCATGTTTCAAACATACTGCTATATACAGAACTTCGGACCAAATTTTTATGTCTCGTGTATTTTTTGTATTTTATCTATTAGACATCATTGATTTACATCAATATTCTATTCATAAACATATAATAGGATATATCATATATCACAAATAAATAGCTACAGATATTCACGTTTATGTTTATGTACTTCCACGTAGGCCTACCCAAACGTGAATCTGAAGGTTTTCAATTTTGTACTTTCAGCAGGATTTAGTTTGTTTTTTTGTTTTTTGTTTGTTTGTTTTGTTTGTTTGTTTTTTTGTTTTTTTCAAATTAGTTTCCACGATTCAAAAACTTCACAATACACACAATTGTTTCAATTTACAACATAATCAGCCATAGTCAGATTCATTTTTACAAAGTAAGTGCATGACCAATAATCATTTTCATTGTTGATCATCGCGTAAGGCCATCCAATGATACTTAATAATATATGACGCTAAGATTTAAGCTCACCGCACACTATACGATCTGGATACGATCCGAATTGGGAAGAATTTGCCATAGCATTTGATATAAACATTCAAAGAAGTAAAAATCTGAATGCCTGAGTTTCCGGACACTGAATATGAATGATGAAATAGGAATTTCGGGGGGATAGGAAGCCTTCTTCTCTGAATGAAAGTCAAATCGGTGTCGAGTCGCATTGACGTCACACCAATCGTGCGATTGTCTACAATTTGGAACCGATTTGGCCGTTACTCCGAAAAGAAGGCTTACAATTCACCAAATTTCGATTTTTATTATTCATATCATTATTCAGAACTTCAACCAGGATGATCATAGGTGTTTCAGTTTTTTATAATTTAATGTTATTGCAATTTCTTTTCGAAAATCGGATCGCAGTCGGATCGTATAGTCTGCGGTGGGCTTATTATATGTGAGTAGTTCATATGAAATCGATCTCAATAAATTGATTTCGTCTACGAAATAAAATGGTCAAACGAAAGTTACTCAAGAATGATTAATTTCATCACAGAAACTTTCTGTTTATTCAAATTCAAATTGTTGCAGTTGGTTTTCGATAAACAGCATTATCATGATTACGAAGAATTCAACAAAATTCACCCAACCTATGATTGTACAACTTTATACACATTATTGTTAATGATATCTGATCCACAGTAAACTTCTTGATGTTTTCAAATCAAAATAAAATACAAAAGGGATACCCCAAAAAAAATTCCAGAACAATTAAGTCACTGAATACTGGTATGAACATGATGAATAAATCACCAAAATAAATTTATATATATCACCAGCCAACGATTATTGTTGGCCTTATTTGTAAATGAAATAACTTATTAATGAGGATATCGTTTAACGTCATAAAGGTAATGACTGTCAGGAAATAGAAAGACTCATATTGTGGCACGAATATGTTATAGCGGATATAACCCTTAACATTTTCGAGGAGCAACAACAAAAAATGTAAAGGCCACCGTGGAAAAGGCTCATGTTGATAACACAGTCATGACTACACACGAAACTCTCAACATTCCAAAAGATATCACAACATGGATATATATATATACATGTATATATATATATATATATATATATATATATATATATATATATATATATATATATATATATATATATATATATATAAATAAAGCAACAATAATGAAGATCATTTGTAAAACATAGGCGGATCCTTTATCCCCAACCATTGAGAAAAACATTCTGTAATGGTTAGGGAGGCCGATGTCAGATCGTCGGAGGGGACTATAGAGATTTTAGAGGCAAAAACGGATATGAAAACATCCGTGTCCTTTTCTTTATTTGCTTGACAATTTTCAAGAGATAACACACAGGTAATAAAATATATAAGAACCCTTCATTTCTTATCATCATTTTTATACATTTATATGCATTTATTTACATTCGTTTATGCATTTTACTTGCTTGTCATGCTTTTTCCCAACTTGTGTAATAATTTCTGCCTCCCCTTTTGGGACCCTCAATCCTGGATCCGCCCTTGTTATAACCTACCTTTAATCGACGCATCGTAGTAAAGTAATGCCCGTAGCCTTTCTCAAACGAGGCGTCATTTGCTGACGTTAGGACCGCGTCAGTGACTTGTAAGGTGTTTTTCGCGTCATGAAAGAGTGATATCGTTTAAAAAATGACTGCAAAAGAAACAGTGCAAACAATACTTTTAATAACTGGCGTATTGTTTAACCCTTTCAGGACAGGAATTATTTATGGGCTAAATTGATCACATTTTGTTCTTCAAATTGGCAACAATTATATTTTCTTTTAGTGCTACAAGGTGCTAATAAGGTGTAAAATCTTTTGAATTAATATACATGGTTACAAACTCTGTCAAAGAGTTTTAAAAAATTGCCAATTTTAATAAAAACAATGATTTTGAACCTCTCATTGTGTTGCCAATTTAAGGATTTCAAAGATTATTCTCTTTTTAAAAATTCTTAGCATCTAACAGAATATGGTCATCCAACAAAAATGGACATAGTTTTTACAGAAATTTTTGCTCTTTCTACTCATGTATCTGGTATATTTTTTAGAGATCTGAATCAAAAGTTATTGAGCCAAACCACAAAATGTGGTCAATTGTCTCGAAAGGGTTAATTCCCTTCACAGGCTCGGTAAGCGCAGGCAATGTATAAGCATTCATAAAACCCGACTCACACGTGGAGTCATTTTGACTGCGCCTTTACCTGTGCCAGTCGATCACGTGAAGGCAATTAACTCGTAAGAGAGTTATTAAAAGTATTGTTTACAGTTCATTTTGCAATCACTTTTCAACGACGCACAAAGACCGTACCAGTCACCGACGCGGTCCTTACGTCAGCAAATGCGCTTCTTGTGAGCCAGGCATAAGTTATACCATTCACACCACGCAGCTAATAACACGTGAAGCATACCAACTTGTTTTTTAAACTATTCTTAAATTTCATTGCCTCTTCTCTGAATGTCTTAGATGTGAATAAGAAGATGAGTGCGTTCCACCAAGCATTACTCAAAAGACAGATGAAAGCAATCAAAATGGTAAGGGAATCAGTGGACTTGTGGTACATAATGGACGCTACGACTATAGTGCAGAATGGAATACATGATAAATAGAGCATACACGTAATGGCAAGGATGGTACGGAGACCCTTAAACCCAAGAACGAATTGAATGCTCTGGCCAACGTTGGGGGCGTTATCCTGATGGCCGTGTTGGGTGATTCCAGAAGAGGACGTGGTCATGGTGATATGGTAACTGCTTTGCTCCTTTGCCTTCGCGACTCTATGTGCAGCCTTACAAGCGATGATCAGAAGCTTGGTATTCGTGGCAGTTAGAAGGGTGAGAGGGATGACTAATGCAGCAATGGTGACGGAACCCACTACACTCTTATTATGCTTAAATTCTGGTGTGGTGTCCCACGACGATGTATGATCGCACACGTAGTCCAGTATTCCACCGAACCCTTTGCCGTCGATCGGTAGAAGGGGCACTACAAAACAAAACACTCCACTATTTACCAAGAATACCGTAATACGCATCCTTTTGAGAGTCAAGTAGCTACGACAGGCCAAGGGATACATGACAGAAATGCATCTGTAGAGGTTGATTAGGCACAACGAGTACAGTGACTTAAGAATCATGTAGACCGTATTGAAAGGGATGTACTTGCAGATCCTCGTTGAAAAATGGAACGTCTTAAACATGGAGTAAAGCACTAGAAGAACGCAACATAAAACACCCCCTACGAGATCCGTTATAGCTAACACTTGGATAAGATATCGCATGACGTCTTCGAAGCGCTGACGACCCTGGTGGAGGACTGCGAGGACGAAGACGTTGCTAAACAACGTGAGAATGGCGAGGATCATGAATGATATGCTCGCGACGATGTCCGATGTTCCTGCTTCTCCGTAAACCCAGAGGTTTTCAAACTCTGCTGTCGTGTTATTCATCTTGGTGTTCCAAGTCCAAATACTGAGACAAATTCATTGGGCACATTAATCAAAATGTCTGTTTTTTATGACGATCTCTAATCTATCAAAGATTATTCGCACCATTTGTCGTTCGTGTAAATTTCAAGGAATGGCGACTATCCTTCATCAACAAATTAATAATGATGATTTTATTATTTTCTAGAAATTGGTTCTATGAAACATCCACATGTTATTAACCTATCATAATGTCAGTTTCGATGGATGTCCACGGTCCAGACATCTTGAAACCCTGCGATCGTATGATCATTTCGGTACTCTAAATCCAAATATCGTTGCTGTTGTTGATCAGAAATTGTTATGACGATCTCAAATCTATCAAAGATTATACAAACCGTTCGTCGTTTGCGTGAATTTCATCAAATGACGACTATTGGGTGGAGATCGAAATCCACGATATAGAGATCGCGATCATGTTGAGTAGACGGGAATTGAGATTTCTCGTCTTCGCCTGTCTTCCTTGAATGGGGGGAGGAAGAGAACAGTTTTCCCTCCAGTCGGAGTTCGGAAATGCCTTTATGTAGCTATTAACCTGTTGATACTGAGACATCAATCATCAGACATAATTATTTTATTGTCCTTTAATAGCAATTTTTAAGTACCCGCAGATCGGATTCAAGGAAACACATGTTATCTTCTTTATAGTGCGAACTTTTAATGGTACATTGAATGATCCGGGAAATACGCAATAAATAGCAGGGCCCCGCTTCATAACACTTGTTATCAATTACAACTGGCAAATTTATATGACAAATTGCTCTCAGCCAATCAGATTCAATGATTTCAGTAGCTTATAACGACTATCGTAACTTGTTATTGATAACAAGTTTTATGAAACTGGGCCCTGATCTAGGTTGTACCTTTTCTTGATACAGATATTATTATGCTCTTCATAATGCAAAACATAAAACGATCGCAAAGGCTTTCGAGAAAGAAATCAACTCAAGGGCAAATTTTAGTACCTTACTGCCTTCCAATAGAAATCATGTTCAGATTATACGTAATACCTGATTGTAATGTTCGCATATTTCAATACGGATAAGGCCACTGAAATTGCCCTCTGTTTATTCATTTGAAAGTCTTTGCGATCGTGTTCGATATAATTCTAGACAGAATATTTGGTTGTGTGCACTTGGAGAGCAAAATAATTACTTTGTAATTGAGCATGAGCATGGTTTTATGGAAAGGTGCTATATAAATACCAATATGTATGTATGTATGTAATATTGTTAGATACAAACTTCGGCGAACTAAAAATATATATACAGTCAGACCCAACTCCGGAAAACCGAGCACAGGTATATACTCCGAAAACGGCGAATGGAGCAAGATGAATATAGAGCCCTCATCGTTCAGTGTGAGACAGTGTGTACAAAAGACATGGGGGAAATCGTGCAATGTCGACCTGCTGTTGATAATATATTTTTCAAAAATAATGCTCCGGATATATTTATTTCAAACGTTTGTCATTTGAAAGTCATTTCATATGACGAATCATCAAAGATTTTGAAGATAATTGGCACGCAGCATTATTTTTAAAAATTTATATAGCGTTGGCTGGTTGAGTTTGCAAGATTTTCCCCATGCCTTTTGTACACACTGCCTCGCACTGAACGATGAAGGCTCTATATTCATACGCTGTTTTCGGAGTATATACCTGTGCTCGGTTTTCCGAAGTTGGGTCTGACTGATATATGAGATTTATGTTTGCACAGTACACCGGGGGAGGATATCTAAAGAAAAAAGTCTGGCTAGTTTATATTGAGGAATTATTGTTTCATTACCCCCCCCCCCCCCTTTTCCCTTTCAGAAAATTCATTGGCAAAATGATATCTACAGAGGAAAAGAAAATTGGTTGAGTGTTATTTAATGTGATGTTCAAATTGAATTTCACATACAAATGTAACACCATACGTTTTCGCGAGTTTTAACTCTTATTGTGCCAAGGGGTTTAGGCTATCTCTCTTTAAAATTTTACCAAATGTGATCAATGCTTACTTTCCAAATGTCTGCATTTCATTAACATCTGTTATTTCACAAAATATTGTGTACAAACTTGTAGGAAATTTATTACCATTTCTTGAGATATCACACTTTATTACTTTACCCAACTCTGTGCACAAGTCAGAATGATTGAAAATTATTTGAGATTCTTTTTTGTCCATTATTTTTTGTTTCTCATTTGTTTACTATTGTTTAATGTTGAAATAAGGTAATATCTTTTTTTTTTAATCTGCAATTTTCTCTGAAAATTTCCATGGTAGCATATAATTATAATCATATATTTAGAATGCTTGATTTATGCTCAAAATTTTGATATACATTGACCACCATATTCCTTTCCTGTGGTCGAGCAATTGGTGAATGAAAATGACAAGTCTATCTGTCACATAATTATAGTATAAACGACATTGTCTAAGTAGAGGTACCAGCATGAAAGTTACTCCTGCACAGGCTACAACCCTTATTATATATGAGCGGAATGAGATTATTTACAAGAAAGTAACATATGCAATACCCAGAGGACTATGGAATATGAGATACAGAGAGTAAAGTATACAAACATGTATAATTTCGCTTTATCCAAATTTTCCCCTTCCTCTCTTTTTACAACTCTTTAGCATCAAAGTATTCTTTTGTGAATTTTACATCGTACGCAGAATGCACGACTTCGATATCGATTGGGAATGAAAATACAATACGTCAAACGATACACCAACACTGCTTGAATACGGTAAAGATGAATCTAAAATTCAATTTAAATCTATTGAGTATGACATTATGGTGCCTTCTGGTATAGCGCTCGGGTCCACCACGCCATGCTTCTGGCGCTGACCTTATATAAGCCTGACCATACCCGAACGGCCAAATATGTATAGCGCTCTATACCGGGTGCCCATTTACACTTGGGTAGAGAGTGGCAAATGTGGATTAATGTCTTGCCAAAGTTCCGGGCTCGGACTCGAACCACTCCACCTCGAAATTAATAATAGGCTAAAAAATTATAAAGCGCCTCAATCAGATATCTAAATACCCCCCACTAAGTATATAGTGTGCGATGGGTATGTGCCGCGGAGAAGACCCCATTTTTACACTCAAATTTTCGTTCCAAAGCATACCATTTTTTCTTAATGAGAAAAAGAAGAGAGAAAACCGTTCCAAAGCACCGCTTTTTTTGGCTCACCCGGCCCGTTTCGAAGAATATGACTTTTGGTCAAAAGTTGAAAACGAGTTCCGATGATCCTTATTTTTCAATAACAAACCAGTTCCGTAGCATCATATTTATATTGTAATCCATTTCCAAAGATCTCCTTTTTCCAAAATGTTAGTAGTCCGAAGACCAACCTGTTCATGATACGCTTTTTCCGAAGCCCCCTTTTTGTCTTACCAGCGGCACATACCTACCACTTATGGGGTCGAGTGCCCCCCCCCCCCCCCTCCCTCCTCCGGGCTATCTACACCCAGGTGGAGAGTATCAAAAGAAAGTAATGTAAAGCAAATGTTTATAAATTTATAGTTAGTAATAGTTCAAAAATTTGTATTTTGTAGTTTTTTGTGTGTCTTTTATTTTATATTACATTCAATTTATACGTATCTAATCTGTGAATACTTCTGTGTCATTTTTTTGATTGATTGTCGAATTTATTTCATTCATCATAAAAAACATTTACATAAAATAACATACAATATAGCATACATATAAGGTCAAAATAACATATATTACGAAGATAATCATAAAATAGAATATACATCACCAAGGTAATCTGGAGAAAATATAGGGGAAAGAGAGTATTTATGAGAATGAGGAGACAACTAGAAAGGTAATGCCTTATTAGTGCTGCCACCTTAACAAAAAACTGAAACTGAAAATCTGAAATTAGGATAAGATGAGAGTTAAACAAGACCATGTTTGTATTGTCTTTCTTATGTAGGGCTCTCGGGGAAAGCAGTTGTATACTGGAGAGGCCATCTTGCCTAAATAAAACTGTAAATAAATAAATAAATAAATAAATAGATAAGCCTACCATTCAAAACATAACTAAACAAATGTAAAGCATGTCGACCTGTTCTTAAACCAGTCCTTTAAACTATTCTTCAGTTTGATGGCCTCTTCCCTGAAAGTTTTGGAGGTGAACAAGAAGACGAGAGCGTTCCACCAAGCATTACTCAACAAACAGATGTAAGCCGTAACGACCATAGGGGATTCAAATTCATCATGGTTATGTATCGTATATACAACCATAGAGCAGAATGGGACGCAAGAGACATAGAACATAGCCGTAATTACAAGAACGGTTTTAAAGCCCTTGAACCCAGTTGTGGCGCGAATATTCTGGCAGACGTCGGGTTCTTCATTCTGATGCACAACGTTG
Source organism: Heliocidaris tuberculata (assembly GCA_025618425.1). Lineage (NCBI taxonomy): Eukaryota > Metazoa > Echinodermata > Echinoidea > Camarodonta > Echinometridae > Heliocidaris > Heliocidaris tuberculata. The sequence goes on along the minus strand of CM046852.1, from coordinate 27,056,473 downwards.
GGGGCGTCACTCTGATGGCTTCGTTGGGTGATTCCTGCAGAAGCGGAAGACATGGTGAAGTTCTGGCTACTGCTTTGTTTCTTTGCCTTCGCGATTCTACGGGCAGCTTTAAAAGCGATGATCAGAAGCTTGGTGTTTGTAGCTGTTAGGACTGTGAGTGGGATGATAAATGCAGCAATGGTAACGGCAGCCGTTGCAGCCAGATTTTCCCTAAATCCTGGAGAATAAACCAGTGACGTCCGAGGATCAAGAATCCTATGATTGCACGTTGTGAATAAGTTCACCGAATGCGAGTCCCTGAACGGGTATAAGAGGTACTACAAAACAAAACACTCCAGTCTTTACGAAGAAAAAACAAATGCGCATCCTTTTAAGGTTTAAATAGCGCAAGTGAGTCAAAGGATACATAACGGAAGTGCATCTGTACAAATTGATCAGACACACAATGTACAATGACTTCAGAACCATGTAGATCGTAGTGAGGGGAATGTACATACAGACGCTCATTGAGAATGGGAACATCTTAAACATGAAATAAAGTACTTGGAGAACGCTACACGCAACACCCCCAACGAGATCCGTAATTGCTAACGTTTGAATAAGAAATCGCATGACTTAACGATGGCCCCCGCAGTGGAGGACTGATAACACAAAAACGTTGCTAAACAGTGTGAGAATGGCAAGTAATATGAAGAACAGACTAGCAACAATTTCTAAAGTTCCCCTTTCCACAAAGACCCATACATTTTGAGATCCTGTTGAATTCATCAAAACGTTGCTAAACAGTGTGAGAATGGCAAGTAATATGAAGAACAGACTAGCAACAATTTCTAAAGTTCCCCTTTCCACAAAGACCCATACATTTTGAGATCCTGTTGAATTCATCAAAACGTTGCTAAACAGTGTGAGAATGGCAAGTAATATGAAGAACAGACTAGCAACAATTTCTAAAGTTCCCCTTTCCACAAAGACCCATACATTTTGAGATCCTGTTGAATTCATCAAAACGTTGCTAAACAGTGTGAGAATGGCAAGTAATATGAAGAACAGACTAGCAACAATTTCTAAAGTTCCCCTTTCCGCAAAGACCCATACATTTTGAGATCCTGTTGAATTCATCCCGGATTCCCGATACTTCAAATCCAAGACAGTATTCATCAAAGTCGGGTCACTGTTTTGGCAGTAGACCACAAAATAAAGATCAGTGTGTATTTCCTCAATTAAACGGCGAAACTATATACTAATAACTGTTGTGGCTGTATCGAAGGAGTTCGATATTGAGCGATTATTTGACTTTATTCAGCAGCCCTTTGAAAAACAGCCCGTGAGTAGAACATGAAACGTCACCTACATGACATAAAGAGAATATCGCCAACATGTAACTTAACTCATCATATCACGAGAGGATAAAGCGTCCCAAAAGTATGTGCTCTATCACAGTAATGAGAGCTTTTGCACAATATATACTGTGATCGTTAAAAGGAAAAACATAAAAACAAAACAAAACAAAACAAAAACAACCCAGTGATCGAAGGGGAAATATTATGACGGCAGTATTAATTAAACATAACAGCGACATTCAAATACGATCATTAATGTGACATGATAATGGACAGCATGTGAATTGAGATCAACGCTTTCTCAAATTCTAATAATAAATTCCACCATGCCATGCACGTTCTGGGATTTACCATTATTATATTTCTCCTTGACTGGATTAATTACCGCAGCTAATAATAGGATTGCAGGGCCCCAAGGGAGAACAATATATGATACTGCTCGCTAGCTAGATTATTTGGAGGGAGCAGAGGGGCAGTTTCCCCCTCCCCCGACAAATTTCCAACCAAGAAAAAGAAAAAGAAAAAACCTAAGTTTTTTAGTTACGTGAGGAAATAATAGCAAGGTAAATAATCATCAAATTGCTGTTTAAGTCTCATGAATTATGGATTTTATTTCTTATGCAATTAACTTGCATCATACCATATAATGGTCATTTTATGACTCTTGATTGCAGAGATACAGCATTATGTCGATTTTTTACAAAATGGCGCCTAGATGATGTCACAATTCAACGACTATGTTGAAAAGGTTAGGGTGCCTAGACAATAATATCTACCAATCCACTGATTTGAGTATAACTGAACAAGCCCTTTTTTGGGGGGAGATATTGTGGACACAAGACAGTGGGTAGAAATAAAAGATAATAATAAATCATTAAGAAAAATCGAACGAAAATAAGAGGTAGTCTGTACGTGCAGTACAGCCCACCTAATCAAGAAAATGAACGAAAGGAAGAGGTGATCTGTAACAACAACAAAAAGAAAAAACATACAAATCACTCAAATAAATGTGACACCCTTGATAAAAAGAAATGGAAAAGTTTTTAAGGGATAGAAATCGTTATGTTCCGGAGAGGGAATCCTATGTAGTCAGGTTTGTTAATAACATAGGGGGACAGAATTTATAAAAGGGCAATCTTTTGCCTGTGAGTCATATGTATTAAAAGCATTAATTTTAGATAGGGTGTCACGAAATCGATGAGTGGCATCCTATTCAAAAATTCTAATTTATGCAAAAAATTTCAATTCAGTTGTTTGTCTCGAAATGTATAAACTTGTTTCTTCATTTTTCATATCCAGGTTAATCTCATGAAATCATCATATTCATTTTGCTCTATCTTAATATTAATTTATGCTCATTTATGCATAAAACACATATTCTATGATATACTCACAAAAAACGTACAAGGGCTTCATATTCTACCACATATAAACGAAATGAGAAAGTTTTGAAAGTTTGAAAAGTCTCAATTTACTTTCTATGGCGATCCTCAAATTGGTAATGTTGCCTTCAAAGTGAGTTGTACTTCTAAACCTGCCATTTTGAAGCAACATTGCCAGTTTGACGATCGCCATAGAAAGTAGATTTAGACTTTTCAAACTTTCATAATTTTTTCATTTCGTAACTAATTTTGATGGAACTTTTCAAAAATTGCTTCTCTCTATCCTTTCTTTTTATCAAAATGGATATTTCCCCCAGGGTTTTATTCTCCTTCAATGCCTACCAAAGGGCGTTATTTCCGGGCTCGGACTCGAACCCTCAACTCCTTGCTCGAAAGTCAAATAATGAACCACCATATCACGACATTGAGAGGCCAAATAATTATGTAGCGTTTTTATCGGATATCTATTTACACCTGGGTGGAGAGTAATCAAAAGAAACTAATGCCATGCAAAAGTTTATACGTTTATAATCAAAAATAGGTCGCAGATTTGTATTTATTATCCATGTCTCTTATTCATATTACATTCAATTGATTATTTCTTTGTCATTATTATGTAATACATGCATGTACTTTTTTTGATATTGTTATGCAGGGCCCTCAGTGAAGGCAGTTTGTAAACTGAAACGGCCATCCTGCATAAATAAACTGAAAATGAATAAATACGCCTACCATTCAAAACATAACTAACCAAATGTGAAGCAAGACGACCTGTTGTTAAACCAGTCTTTTAAACTATTCTTCAGTTTGATCGACTCTTCTCTGAACGTTTTAGAGGTGAACAAGAAGATGAGAGCGTTCCACCAAGCATTACTCAACAAACAGGCGAAAGCCGTCACTACTGTAGGGGATTCAAATTCATCATGGTTCCGTATCGTATACACAACCATCGTGCAGAACGGGACGCAAGAGACATAGAACATAGCCGTGATGACAAGAACGGTTTTAAAGCCCTTGAACCCAATTGTGGCTCGTATATTCTGGCAGACGTTGGGTTCGTCATTCTGATGCCCAACGCTGGGGGCGTCACTCTGATGGCTCCGTTGAGTAATTCCTGCAGAAGTGGAGGACATGGTGAATATCTCGCTACTGCTTTGTTGTGTCTTTGCCTTTGCGATTCTACGGGCAGCTTTAAAAGCGATGATCAGAAGCTTGGTGTTTGTCGCTGTTAAGATTGTGAGTGGGATGATAAATGCGACAATGGTAACGGCAGCAGTTGCAGCCATAATTTGCGTAAATCCTGAAGAATGAACCAACGGCACCCAGGGATTTTGAAGCCGATGATCGCACAAGTTGTGCATAAGGTCACCGAATGCCCATCCCTGAACAGGTATGAGAGGCACTACAAAACAAAACACTCCAGTCTTTACGAAGAAAAAACAAATGCGCATCCTTTTTATGTTCAAATAGCGCAAGTGAGTAAAAGGATACATAACGGAAGTGCATCTGTACAGATTGATCAGACACACAATGTACAATGACTTCAGAACCATGTAGATCGTCGCGAGGGGAATGTACACACAGACCCTATTTGAGAAAGGGAACGTCTTAAACATGAAATAAAGTACTTGAAAAACGCTACACGCAACACCCCCTACGAGATCCGTAATTGCTAACGTTTGAATGAGAAATCGCATGACTTCTTCGAAACGATGGCCCCCACGGTGGAGGACTAGTAAGACAAAGACGTTGCTAAACATCGTGAGAAGTGCGAGTATTGCGAAGAACAGACTGAAAACAATGTCTAAAGTTCCCCTTTCCACAAAGACCCAGACATTTTGAGATCCTGTAGAATTCATCCTGATCATTCAAAATCCAAGACAGTATTCATCAAAGTCGGGTCCCTGTTTTGCCTGTAGGCCATCAAAACAAAAATCAGTCTGTATTTCGACAGTCCAAGTGGATGGTTACACTAATGTATGTATCAATACCTCATCTACAATAAATGTGGCTTCACTGATGGACTTCAATATTGAGCAGTTAAACTGAAACATATCCAGCATGAGCGTCAACAAGATGTCATAAAGAGAAAATCACTCATTATGTTTGCACAACAATCGTTAAAAGAAAAAAGAAAAAAAAATACGGTGATTGAAGGGCGGAAATATTATTATGGCAGTATTATTTAATCAGAATTGCGACATCCATACAAACATCAACTGTGACTGACATGATAATGGACAGCATGTGCATGGAGATCAGCAGAGAGGAGTGAATAAGTACGCTTTCTCAAATTTTAATTAAAAATGTCAGTTATGTCAATTACTTTCTGGGATTTTCCATTATTTCATGTGTCCTTGACTAAATATCCCGGCTAACAGAGGCGGCACTCCAGGGGGCGGGAGAACAGCCCCCCCCCCCCCCGTTTTTTTCAAATACCACCAAAGTGCCCATTTTGTCTACAGGTCTATGGAAAGTGGCCTTTTTCATAGCTGATGGGTGGTGGGTGGGGTGGGTGTGGACATGTCTCATTGAAGCCGGTACACGTACATGAAAACGGATAAAAAGGGTACCTTTTCAACAATAAGCGCATAACCCGGATTACGCGTTTAGGGTATCAAAAAAAAAGAGCAAAAATCAAGAAAAAGGATAGCAAATTCAGAGATGATAGATCCGCGGAAGGGGGGGGGGATATAGTTCGGTAATGTGTTCCAAAGTAGGATACAATTCTTTTACGGTTCCTTTTTGGCTAAAAAGAGGTCAATGATGATGATGTAATCCTCAAATAGGATGTAAAATACCTTAAGCAAGATATAAAATTGAAAAATCAGAGATAGACGGGTTTCCCTGTTTAGAGTATCAAAATCTGCTCCTACTGCAATCTGCTTTTTAATTCAGCAAGTGATTTACGCGGATGATGTACAGGTCTCAATGAGACCTGCTGTGCTCTGTAAACTGAAAATTGAGAATGATCCTATATGTTTGGATTTTGAATCAATAAATGAATTTGAATTTGAATTTGAATGAGACATCCGGGGGGGGGGGCGGTCGTCGCGATCGATTCGGATCGATTCTGGTGCCCGTAAACTTTTCTGCCTTTTATTTGTGAAAATTCGGCTCCTTTGGAAGTTTGATTTTTGTAAGCATTCCATTACTTTATAAATTGAACTTTCAAGGTTGTTTTGTTTGTTTGTTGGTGTGTGTTTTTTTTTTTTTTTGGGGGGGGGGCCTGTTTCTTAGTTGAACTTAATTCTTTCTGTGATACAATTGTTTTGTTTGTTTGTTGCGGTGTTTTTTTTTTTGTGGGGGTTGATGTTCAATGAGACAGGGTGAAGCCGGGAGGAACATTAACTGTTAGATGTAAAAATAAAAGAAGGGGGGGGGGGTATTTCGGCCACTTCATATTTTAGGACTCTTTATGTCACTTAGGAATATCGGTTGCCACGGTGTAAAGAAGGAGCCCCCCTCCCCCCACCAAAATTTCCTTCGAAAATATTTCCACTATGATATGAATACGTATAGGATACTAACCCTCGCGCTGGGGGTGACGGGAGGCCGATGGGGTGGGGGAGGGGGTACGGTAGGGAAAGGTCAATCCGTCGGTCCTCCCAAGACTTATAAGGGGGCCATAATCCCCCTGAAAAGAAAATGACAATAAATTCATTTTTTTTCCTGATTTTTGCATCCTTTACAAGGGACATACCGCTAATTATGCATGTTATGTTTTTATGGCCTTAATTTCTCTGAGTATTAAACCACAGAAACATGGCAAGATCAAATCGCTCACTCTAGCTCTATTCATGGATATACTATTCGAACATAATTATATCCATGCTCTGTGTGCGAGAATCCCGCCCAGGTGTAAATGAGATCGTGTGTCATCCACAGGCCACAGGGCCGACGTAACATAAATAAATATCATTATTCAGTCATTCATAAAGTAAAACAATCGTCATTTAGTCTTCATCAAGATGAAAATGTATTTTCTTCAGAACTCATGCAAGATTTGGATGAATAACACATACTCACATGTTGTAAATACTTCTTGGTAAAAAAATAACACATTACCCGACTTTTTTCTTTATTCACTTGATTACTGTGACAAATATACGGTACTGTGATTAATCATAAACACAGCTAGCGCCCGTGGATATGTCCACGGGCTGCTTCAGCTAGTGATAATATATTCCCCTACTGATATCAGCACAATGTCAGGCAGTGGAGCAAGGGCAATAGGGGTACAATAAGCAGCGCCCCTAAATCATAAAAGGAATGAAGATATTTTTTTCTATTTTTTTTCCCAAAGCTTCCTTGCTACGCTCACTCTCAAATGAATTACCAGTCCATTAGACAAAACTGCAAAGCAGTTGTTGTCTATTATTATGCAGAAACAATTATGTGTCGAAAATGATCTTCGATAGTGTGTTAATCAGAATGTAGCGGCAAGCTACACGTAATGTCTCGAAGTAGCGCTTTCCACTTTGTTTACACGCTCTGTAGGTGCCCCTTTTTGTTGGTCCCAACCACTTTCAAAGACGCTGCGCTGCCCCTGTCGGTTTATAATTGCAGGGGCCCTCAGCGAGATAAGGATATAATACTGATCACTAGCGAATTCAGGTATTTGGAGCAGGCAGAAGGGCAGTCCCCCCCCCCCCCCCCCGACAATTTTCAACCAAGAGAAAAATGAATTTTTCAGTTACGTGAGCAAATTGTAACAAGGTAAATCAAATCATGAAATTGTTGTTACAGCCTCACAGAATATGTGGGGTTCTAAAAATGTTCTTCTCGGCAGCAATGCGACCTCGCTAAACGATGATGATACGCGTAGGTTATCATATGCATATTGCAAAAGCCAATATAGAAAACTGGCTGTTCTTATGCTATGATTTATTTAATTTACTTATCTATTTTATTATTCTCCGTATTCATTTATTTCACCTGTTTAGAGACAACGTAATTAATAAACAGGAATTGATATAAAATATCAAACTAAATACAAATCAATTATTAATTATGCCACTATCAGAAATCTCCATTTAAATCCGAAAAAAACAACCATATGGCTAAAAATCTTTGCTCGCTCACTTCGCTCAACCGCATATAATGAACGAATACCTCTATTAATAAGTGTGCAATTAATATCATATCGAAATAAAAATAAGCAAAATTTCAACACTAAGAAGAGGTGGGGAAAAGGACGCCCGTCGCCCTTCCCCATTCCAACGCAAATTAGAGCCCCGGAAAGAGATTTTTCTTGAGAAAATACATGGATCACAATTAGCTCCAATATTTCTCCCCCCCCCCCCCCCCCCGACGCCAATGTATAGATTCGCCACTGATACAGATGGGGCCATTATAATTACTGATGTTTCTGTTATTGTTATCATATTATTTTTGGTGGTATTACTGTCATTATTATTATCATCATCATCATCATCATTGAAAGAAAAGTAATCAGTTGATGTTACAGAAACTGATATTAAAATTGAGATCCATTGACTATGTTGAACCCACCGTAGTGGAGTCCATTTTCCCCTAAAGTGTGAAAAACTTCAAGACGAACTTCCTTTGAAAATCCTTTAACACCAAGTAGACAAAAAGATAACGAAAAATGGTAAAGAAAATAAAATATAGTAACGGTCCTTGATTGACTTTATTTTTCCATCCATTTAGAAAAAAAAAGGTCATCCCCATTTTTTTTTTCATTTCCCTGTTCTTATCTCCTCATAAGGACAATTAATGGAAATTGCAGTAGAGCGCACTATCAGTTCATTTGCTTAACCTTAAACGAGAAACGACAATTTCGAATGGGTTCGAGGCCACTTAGAGTGTCCAAACCTTGGTCTTCCACTTCACCTGATTTTCATACAGATAGCAAAGACCAGCTAAGCAGAGGAAGCAGGGGCGGATCAAGGCGGGCGAGGTCAAGGGGGTTTGGACCCCCCTTTTTTTTTGGGGGGGGGGGTTCAGAGATGTTTGTGAAATGAACCCCCCCCCTTAATACGAGATAACTTCTTCCCATTTTTGTCAGATATTTCGATAAAATAATGGACCCCCTTTTACAAAATCATGGATCCGTCAGAGGGTAGTGTATTTTCAGGGTAACCTCGCTAGTCATAAGGACCGCTATTCATAAGGACCGCTTATTCATAAGGACCGCTATCCATAACGCGTGACTAAATGAATAGCGGTTTTGTAAGAATAGCGGTCCTTCTGAATAGCGAGCAAAACATAAACAAATTACCTCGATATTCATAAGGACATCCATTCATAAGGACCACTATTCATAACTACTCAAAAGGACTGCTACTCATAACGCGTGTAAAGTGAATGGAGGTTTTCTATTAAGAATAGCGGTTCTTAATAGCGAGCGGACCCCGTATTTTCTTGGTAATCTGCAGAAAATGTGAAAGGGCTACTTTGGAGCAGGGTCGAAAGCGGTAGCTCGCGGACTATTCCCTCCATTAGAAGTGCAGTTGGTATTTGGTGCAAATAAAAATCTTTATCACCATAGTAGAATATATCAGAACGAGCTATAGGGCTATATTAGATGTTACTATCTGGATTCGTCTTCGGGCGCGATCACGCTTCAGCACCCCCGCCCCCCCCCCCCTCCTCTTTCCCCCTTTCTACAGAAGACTTTACGCCAACTGGAGATTTCCCTAAGGCCTATTGTACTGCCCATAGAAATCAGGTTCGGATTACGTAATACACCATTATAATGTTCGCACATTTCTCAAGCTGATAGACAGGGCTATTGAAATTGTCTTGAGTTTATTTTTCGAAAGTAGTTTTTATCGTGTTGGTTTTCCGAAGTTGTGTCTGACTACATGACTAGCAATAATGAGAGAAGGCAAGGGAACGAGGAGCGGGAGATGAGAAAGCAATTGCTACATCACGAGATGGAGATACTTGAAAATTAATTGCTGAAGAAGGAGACACTGAACGACGACAAGAGATAAATTACGAAAATTGCCGCACAGAGTACCATCTCAAGTGCGCGTGGCAATACTTCTTTGTCAGCCAAAAGTATGGGGCGAATCGGTGGAGGGGCGAATCGGTGGAGGGGGGGGGGAGGGGGTGGGGGCCCGTTCCCCTCCTCTATTTAAAAACAAGTGAAAGAGTAAATTACGCAATGCGTAATAAATGTCCCCGCCGGAAGTGCAGATCTGTGGAAATTAACTAGCCTGAACCTTAAAACTTCAGTGAAAAACTTTAGTGAATAAAATAATAATGTTACTGCATGCAAAAGAAGAGAATACCAACACTTCATGTATACAACTGAAATATAAAACATGAAAACATTATGAACCTTCAGCCATTTTGAATAAATTTGCATAAATATGCATGAATAATGAATTTCAAAATTCTGTGTGGAAATTTGGAAGCCCCCACCCAGCCCTATCAGATAAAACAATCGGAATCAAAATCCGATGTGAAATAGGGGAGAAGTAGCATTTTTCGTCAATTTTGAATAAATTTGCATAAATTTGCATAATTAATGAATTTCAAAATTCTGTGTAGAAGTTTGGAAGCCCCCACCCAGCCCTATCAGATAAAACAATCGGAATCAAAATCCGATGTGAAATAGAGGAGAAGTAGCATTTTTCGTCAATTTTGAATAAATTTGCATAAATTTGCATAATTAATGAATTTCAAAATTCTGTGTAGAAGTTTGGAAGCCCCCACCCAGCATGCCCAGCCCTATCAGATAAAACAATCGGAATCAAAATCCGACGTGAAATAGAGGAGAAGTAGCATTTTTCGTCAATTTTGAATAAATTTGCATAAATTTGCATAATTATTGAATTTCAAAATTCTGTGAAGAAATTTGGAAGCCCCCACCCAGCCCTATCAGATAAAACAATCGGAATCAAAATCCGATGTGAAATAGAGGAGAAGTAGCATTTTTCGTCGATTTTGAATAAATTTGCATAAATTTGCATAATTAATGAATTTCAAAATTCTGTGTAGAAGTTTGGAAGCCCCCACCCATCCCTATCAGATAAAACAATCGGAATCAAAATCGGCTAAGAAATGACGGAGAAGTAGCATTTTCTAACATTTGAGCACACACGGACAGACGGACGGACACACACACACACACCCACACACACACACACACACCCACACACACACACACACACGCACACACGAACGGAGCCCGTTTCATAGTCCCCTCGCAAACTTCGTTCGGCGGGGACAAAAAAGCCACCCAAGAAAGGCTGATGTCCAATTTTATTTATTCATTTTTTATTTTTTTATTTTTTTATTTTTTTATTTTTTTTGCTTGTCAGAAATATTCCCTAATAGTGTGCTCACTCCCTTACAAAATCCTGGATCCGCCACTGGTATAATTTCCCCATGTTTAAAGGTCTGAATTTCGATTCACATGTAAACAATATATCACAATCTATCGCTAGAATAACCAGTAAAAACCGGTGTCGGGAAAAAAAATAAAATTATTTTTGTTTTAATTGTTTACAGACAGAATCTTGATTAATTATTCTTTCCAGTGATAATTTGCGTAACCAAATTCACCATTCACGAGTCAATAAAGATTTGAGGATAAATGGAGAGAACACAGTGTAACGTCATGGCTTTGTTAAAATTCTCCAACCCACTCCCAAGGAAAACATTCTGGATTGAAAATAACCACTCTATCTCCTGAAATCATAACAAAATATAATAATTATCATATTCAGTGTATTTTTATGACAATAACATTTTTACAAAAATAAAGTCATTTTTGGCAGGCTTGCGCACCTATGTATATTAGGCCAGCGGTATTAATAATGCCTTTTTTCACATTCTTACTTCCCTTGTCGAGGATTTTAAATGCCCTTACCGAGTATATTCTTACCACTTCCTTTTAATAATAAAACTGAGGACTGAGGATTAATACAGCAGTGAAAACCTTCTCAGTACTAAACAACACACTACTCATACACATACGAGGTTATACACGCATACGCATACGCACACGCACGCACACACAATCAATCTTTCTCTGAAAAAAGATAAACATTTGAAAATATAAAAGAAAAATACAATTATAATGCTCTTATAGATTAAAAAAATCCAAACTGTAATTTAATAGCATCATCGATGAGAACAATAATACAAATTACGATGGTAAAGCTATTCAATTGATCATACATGTATGGACAGTGATATTTATCAGAAAACGACCAAAGCTAGGGCAATACAGAACATATCAGAAACAGTCACTGAACACTTGAAAATCCTCCAGCATGAAAAGTTCCAATTGTCGGGATGATTATTTTTTTTTTTTTCAAATATATCGATGAGGGTCTATTGGATGGCAAGTCTAGGTATTTCCAGTATTTCACGCTCGAGTGAGCAAGGTTTACTTTTGGAACGTTCATGAGCTCGTGCAAGAAAGGCCAATTTCTATAAACTGGACAAAAATGAATGTCAGACAGTAATTGTATACATGTACATTGTTTTTATCTATGAATAATTAATTTGAACAATAATGTTGCCCTTCATTCAGTAAAACTTATTATTGAATAACTCATAATTCATTTACGCTAATAATAAGCCTGTAATGAATTTAATAACTTAATAAAATATATGACAATAATGAGAAAGCAGCACATATGCATCTTTTTTTTTTAATCTGTTGCATTTTACTTTCATTATTATTGAAATTCTTTTAATTCCTATCATAAGGAAAAAACAATATATAGGATGATAATACGAGGAAATAATTATAAAACAATCACAAAAATATTGAATCTTTATGCAAATTATGTAGGTAAATGGTCAAATATTAATATCATAATCAGTCTTGTGTAGTTGTTAACATATTTATGTTGTTTTTTTTTCTCTCTCTCTCTCTCTCTTTGCCTGTTTAGAATCATTCTTTCGATTTAGTTTGTCTTTAAACGCTTGTCGGCATGAAATCCTTGAATACATTGGATGGGGCCTAACAGCTTTATGACCATTTTCAGTTCTAGAATTCAATACACAACAAAGGAATAAAACTCAACTTAAAAGGGTACGTATATGAATAATGAATTATTGGATTGTATCTTCTAATTTGATTGTATTTTATTGTTTTATATACGCTGCATAATTTTCAGTTTTTGTTGTTTTTATGGAGTATTGAATAAAGTCAATTGATTCGAACTGAATAAGATGAAACAAAGTTGGCATATATATATATATATATATATATATATATATATACCTAAATCCTACTTAGGGAGAATTTTTATGCTAAATAATCAACGGAAGGGGGAACTCGACGTCAAAGGGAATATTTGGATTCGCCTCAACGTTTCCAAGCTGAAATTCTCAATGGCTGGGGTTCAACACAATGTTTAAAATCTACTTAAGTAGAGGGCAGTATTCAATCTTACTTCCTACAAACCTTGAGTCAAATCGGGTCAAAAATAATCTGGCATTATAATCGTGAATGAAATTGTGTCTATATACCATGTGGAGGAAAACTGGTTGTTTAGGCGAATTGATGTATATCCTGATAATCTTTGCAGAATCGGGTATATATCAGCATTATCTATCTATGTAAATTTTACTCCATCCATCACCTACGTTATCCCAAAACTTCATTACAATATACAAACTGTATAAAAAATGAATGCTTTTGATCCTAAAATGTGCCCCTGATTTTTTGAAAACTGTAACATATCTCTGAATGTTTCGCTGATATGATAAGCGTACAACTGTACAGCGTTAGCATGTAGTGTGAACGAGAACAGCGAAAAGCGCATGCGGCCAGTACAGTGCAGCGCGCGCGGTGCCTATGCGCTAGCGGTGCCTGCGTGCTATGCTGCAGCTGGCCCGGAGCGCGCCGCGCCGGTCCGGCCGGTCGCGGGCGGCGCGGCGCGGCAAGCGCAAGCGTTCTGATCTGATCTCTCGACCTCTGCCATTTTTACAGACTCGCTGCTATTGTAACGTTAGAATGTAAACGAAGCTATGTACAGGACATCAACTTCAAGATCAAGAGAAAAAGCCGAGAATGTTGCTAAACGCTACGTCCAGGCTGTCCAAGATCCTGGATATATTGCCGAAAAATGGATCAATTCTACTAAAGGTGGGCTAATTAAGAGTTAAAGTGCATGACTATGCGGTATGATTCAATGTCATGAGCGAGTGACTCAATGAGCGACTGATTTGCGACTTGCTATTATAGTATAGTATTAAATAACAATAAAAGTAACGTTAGAACTAACGTGAGAGGGGTCTAAAATGCCGACATAGTCGGTAGCTCATTTAAGGGTAAAAAAGTAAACGTTCTATAATGTCTACCGATCTACACCTACGTCTACGGTAGACCTTTTAAGTTTAACAATTGAACGAATTGCCCTAGGCCTAACGTTAGTCAAACATGTCAAACAGTGAATAGGCCTAACGTTAGGCTATTGGGCTAAGCCCTGCCCCTAGAACATGAGATCATGATCCAGACTAAAAGTAAAATCTAGCCTCGGCTAGACCTCAACAGTGAGATCTAACTAGCTAACGTTAAACATTAAACATTAAAAGTTTAAAGTGACTAATTATTTAGACTTAAGTTTATTAGGAATAACTTGAATCTAACTTTTAACGAAGGCCTGAATTCTCGAAAGTGGACTCAAGGAAGCATGGCCTCCACTAGCGTACTGAAGCCTGAAAGGGGGGGGAGGGGAGGGGCACAGGCCCCACCCCCAAATAAATTTTGACCATGGGTTTTTTAATAATGTGACATTACCTATTATTATTAAAGCCAAATCTACCAAACATTTTGTAGAAAGTAAAAAATTTCTAATTTTCCTGGCAAAATTGAGCTTTTTTGCTATTGTTTATGGGATTTTTGCTCGCTCACTTTGTTGGCTCACAACTTTTTGCAAAACTCAGTTTTCATGGCAAATCATGTTTTTTCATTACTTTTATTTCTAAAACTTTTAGCTCGCTCGCTTCCGTTGCTTGCACAACACAGAATGCACTGCTATCATTGACTGAAAAAAATGGGGATCAGCCCCCTCAAAATTTTTGGCTCATACGCCACTGATGGCCTCACAACTGTTGGCTTATGAATATTGCCTCATTGGGTGCATGATATGCTTATCAGTGCCTATAATATCATAACTCCAGGTAGCCAATTGCCTATATGTTATCTTTACATAATCTATGCTACAGTAACTCTTACAGACAGGATAGTCTCATGGAAGCAAGCTGTACAATTAAGAAGTTCTAGTGGAGTCTGATTAATAATAGTGTCTTGATGGCAGAAAATCTACTCAGAAGTGCTCTTGAAGAACCAGCCGTTACATGTACATGTAGCAAACTACAACACAGTTGGACTTTATTGCAAATCAGAGAGGAGCTCAAATCAAATCAAACAGCCATAGATTTGTCAAGATTCTAGATTCGTGATTTTACTGGTTTGTTGTTTGATGGTTATTTTTTTTTTTTTGCTTTTATTTTATCATACTTATTTCCAGCTTGTATTTTAAGTATTTGTAACTTCATATCTACTAAAGATATTTTTCAGGACCCCCTCCCCCCTCATCTCTATTGCAACCTTGTTAATGCTTGCCTGAATAAATGAATACACATCAAACTCTAATGAAGTCATATTTTAACATTTGTATTTTTCATTGTCAGGTCGTGGTGTAGTGGCCACTAGGCATATTGAAAGGGGGGAATTCATCACCGAATATGCAGGTCAACTCATTACAGAACAAGAACTGGAAAGGAGGGAAAAACAAGTAGAAAGTGTGTTCCGATATGAATTTGCTTGGAGAGGAAAAAAACTATGGTAAGTTTTCAACCAAACTTTATGAAAGTCATCATTAAGAGAATGGACTTCAAATTGGATTTGTCACTCCTAAGGGGGGGGGGGGGGGGGGGGGGGGGGAGGGGTTAGGGGCAAAGCCCTTGTACCAATTACTTCATGTTTATCAGGAATCTTTGCTACACCAAGGCATGCCAGAGCCCAGTATATTGAGTGCTTATGTGTACGGATAATGAAATATATTTCTTCATTGACCACCCCCCCCCCCTCTCTCTCTCTTCCGGGTCACGCCATTTGCCCAAGGGCATAGTACAAGTTGAGGGGCTCTCCTCATATTACAGAACATATTTGTGACAGTGGTGTAGACAGGTCCTCCATCCTGGGGGAATGATTCAGCAATTTGAGGAGAGATATTCCTTATAATGCGAGCGAGAAAAAAACAAATCTCTTTTATCAATAACAATTTTATATTCATATTTTTTTTTAATTATATGTTTTATTAATTTTCCAATCACAACAGATCACAATATTAGCAAATACATGTATTGAAAATGATTCTGAAAAAAAAAATCAAAAAAAAATCACAGGATTTTATATTCATAATGATATTAATGGTAATAATAGGAGAAAAAATAATAACTATAAGAATAATACTGAATTTATGATATAAAAACGAATTATTACCCCCCCCCCCCCAAAAAAAAAAAAAAAAAATAGTTTTTCTATCTTGAAACCTGGGGGATGATTGTACACAGCATCCCCCCCACCTTAAAATTTTTTTTTGGGTGCATCCCCCATCCCCCCTGTTGATTAATGCCCCTGATTTTTGACCTCTCCATTATTACAAAATGCATGACCCTATTCTAACCAAACTTAGAAATCGTCTGTACAGGATGGACTTAATCATTGGGGGGGGGGGGGGGAGACATATTATCATCCCTCAGGAGCATAGCTCCCCCCTACCCCCTCATACCAAATGGCCAGGGGAAGGGGGGGGGGGGCTTGATGGGTAAAATCATACTAAAATGCATGTTCAGCCTCTGTCTGTAGGGTTCATTACAGGATTTAAATCACACTAATTGAGAATGAGCAATCATTAGCGAAAGCAACTCTATTGTAAATCATGTGGGGCCATCTTACATGTACATGCATCCAACCCGGGCATCAGGGCAACTGAGGTAATAGTTTATTTTCTTGCTTGAAATGCTAAACTTGGCAGGAATGATCATTAGGAGAAGCAGTTTTAAAGCTGATAAAGTGGGGCATCAGGACCTTCTTCCTCAACTCCATTGGGTGTGGGGGGGGGGGGGGGGGGGAGTTGTTTAGCCAAAGAAAAAATAAAACCTTTGAAAACTTATCTAAAGTTTTTGGCTCAATTGATTGTTACCATACAGTACATAGAGGGACTTATTCTATTCATAGAGGAATATTTCCCCCCCCCCCCTCCTTGCTTTGAAAGGAAGGCAGATGCGTGTTCAAGTGAGCACCAAGCCCCTGGGGTTCTTGTAGTAAACCACAGCATTTGAGGTCAATTATTTCATCAAATTTGTGTCACCTGATCGAGATCAATGACTGATTCTGTGCAATATGAGACTAATTTGTTTTTGTGCCTTTTTTTTTTCTTGCGTGAACAACATTCAGAAAGATACAATGTGATCACTTTCCCTGTCTGTGCATGTGCAAGGCCTTGAGAGTTCATTTTTTTTTTTCTGAATTCAGAGATTTTTGTCCAACGAATATCCCTAGTTTCATTCTTTTTGAAATGTCAAATGCATTAAACAGTGTTACTATGCATTGTTTCCAAGTATTTCAGAATTTCAGATATGTTCACACCCAATTTACATGTATGTGTTTTTCTATTCGTGTGGGCCCATATTCATAAAACCCTGCTAAGCTAGTTGGCAACTAAAATGCTCCCAAGTTGTCAACTAGGCACTAGTAGGTATTCATAAAACCCTACTAAGTCATAGTTGGCAACTAAGCCCTATTCATAATGCCTAGTTGGCAAGTAAATCGTCTCTAGTTGTCAACTAAATCTACCCTAGTTGGCAACTAGACCGAAATGCATATTCATTAGCTTAGTTGGCAACTAAATTTCATTGAAAAGTTAGAGTTGATGTAGAGTACCTCTAAATCACTAGTTGGCAACTAAGTGTTATACATCGCTAATTGTCAGGGGAATGACATGGTCCGAAATTACATGGAAGAGAAGTGATTCGCGGGAGAAATGAAGAGGGTAGATTTTGAGAGAAATAGGGATCACACGTACCTTCAGGCGTGGTTCCACGGGGGGGGGGGGGGGGGGGGGGCTCAATTGACGACGAAGGTGCAATTTGAATGTTATACATTACACATATCCTTCAAGCCCCCAATAGCCCCCCCCCCCCCAGAAAAAAAAGTTGATCCTCTAGAAGCGCGCCTGCATACATTATGCAGATTTTCTAAAGTGCTGTAGATTTTCCCCAAGAAAATGACGTTATCTAACATTATATGAATTATGATTTACGTCATAAATAGCATTACCACAAAAGGGAAAATAAATCATTGTTTCAGTCATTCTGCAAAAATTAAATTTTGTACTTGCCTCCCTCCCCATAAAGAATACAATAGTGTGTCATGTGACTTTTTGCACTTTGCATTTTCCTTACACATTTGTTTGTCAGTGTTTGTCATGGCATAATAGGCCTACTAGTATTTTGACAAGAAGACACCCATGGGTGGATATGTGTGAGGAATAATATCCTTAAAGCACTTGAAGCCTTCTGAAAAAAAAAAAAGAGGAAGAGAATGTGGAAGAAAGGTATAAAGAGGGATGCAGAAAAAAAAACTTAGAAAATTAAAAGAAATATACACTACAGAGAAAGAGAAAACGAGCGAATGACAGAGAATAAGGAAAGTATGAAAGACGAAGTTTAACACCAGTCATGAGGGATAACTATTAAAATCATCAAACCCCACAAATGTATTTAAGTAAAGGGCATCGATTAGTGGCCGTTAATGTTTGGGAAATAAAACTCGTGCTCTGTGGAAACTGGCCTGGCAAAGTATACAATCTACACATTTTTTTTCCTTTCCATCAAATCTATTCTAACCGAGAGCACAGCAGTCAATTCTCTAGTTGGCATTTAAATCTTCCCACGAATACTGATTTAGATGGCAAACTGGACTTAAAAGACTGTCAGTGCTGCACAAAGGATTACGTAAATTAACTTTACAAAGCCATGTACTCTGTATTCATTAATTCCACCAAAGCCGACTCCACCAGACAATGCCAGAAGGCAAACAATGGCTAGTTACCAACTAGCTGAGCGACATAGTTGGCAACTAGGGGGATTTAGTTGCCTACTAGGGGTTTTAGTTGCCAACTAGGGCTTAGTTGGCAACTAGCTTAGCAGGGTTTTATGAATATGGGCCCTGGTTGTTTGTGATTGGTGGCACCGAGTTGGGGGGGGGGGGGGGCAGTGAGAAAATTTGTTGATGAGCATGGGGTGCAGCAAATGGCAAGACTTGCTTTCTGCCCAGATACAAACCCTATCATAACAGCTAGGGATGTCTCAGGCCAAACCATTATTGAAATGGACAGTATTCCTTAATATTCCTAAAATACAGCCTAAGCTTGATTTTGCAGTATATACATCAAAGTTCAAAGTTCATGGATGTATAGCTCATTAAACAAAACTAGCTAACACTATCCATCAAATATATCAAAGGTAAAAGCTACTTGTAAGTCATGGCTGTGTAAGCAAAAAAAAAAAAAAAGGTTTTTATTCAATAACTTAGTAATATATCTGGGAGTTAATGAAATTTTATTAGATATGATGGTACATATGGTATCAAAATAAAACGATTTCGGACTACGTGCGTCAAAGGTCATAGCTCGTTCAATATGTGAGAATAGGTTTTTGTTGAATAATTTTAGTGATGTTTTAGGGATTTTAATAAAATTCTATATAAACTTACGAAGGTACAGTTCAAAGTACATTGCTTATTGAATATGAAAAAATAGGGTTTTTTTTTTTTTTCAAAAAACGTTTGTGAATTTTTGATGCAAGAGGACATCAAAATAAAAAGAAAAAGAAATGGGAACTATAGCATCTTTTCTTTCTGCACCAAAATATAGGAATATTGTGAAGGATCAATACATGTACTTTAATAGGCAAACGCTTGCGATTGCATCTTATTGTTTTTTTCACTGTACCCATGTCTTTTATATCCTGACAGTAGTAGTTGTATCAAAATCTCTCATTAATAGTTAATAGTACAGCATAGCAAAGTCACACGCAAAGTATTTTGCTAACTATAATTGTAGACCTGCATACTTTATACATGGCTATTCCTGCTTGTAAATTTTAGATATTATTTCAACTTGTATCTGACGAAGTGGTTCAAATAATGATTTGTTTTCTTTCTTATTGGTTTAAATACAGTGTGGATGCAAGTGAGGAAAATACCAGGCTCGGCAGGCTTTTGAATCATGGAGAAACAGATGCTGAGAGAAACTGTAGGGTGAAGGTCGTAGCTGTTCAAAATGTGCCTCATTTATGCATATTTAGTACAAGGTTAGTGCCTCGACCAACTCTAATGTGTTAGTACATGTATTTTAGTGGATGGGTCTTTCCAATAAGTTGGGAACAGGGATGGTGTCCCCAGTAACCTTGGTATTGGCCAAAGCTGTCATAAATTCAAAAATTCATGTTGAACATTTCCTAATATTGCATATTTTTCAGAGATTTTACACAAATGTATGACAAATCAAAGCATTAATATAGGAAGGTGCTGCTTGTTTGTCAAGAAATGGTTTTCCTGTACTTTAGTTTACCGATGTTACAAAGACACCATGTCACAATTTGGGGTCCCAACTTTTTGGAAAGACCCATATGTAGAATACATGTATGTGTTTATTTCATTTTAATATCCATTTTATTAATTTATATTTGTTTTTTTTTATTTTAACTGAAAATAAATCAGGCAAAGGAGATAGGACAGGTCAATATGAATGGAAACTGTAGGAAAAAATTGAAGATCACAAAAAGACTGAAGAAAACAACATGAAGAGCTTACCCCTGTCACTCAAACATCAGTTGTTCAGCATGCTAACAGGAAGACCATTTATATTGTATGGAATGTTTACTCTTTGAAACCTTTATTCTGGATAAATTCCTGGGAAAGTATGTGAGTGTACATGTGTGTTGAGAAATAACAATAAAAAAGAAAAAATAATAAATATGAGGGCAAAGGTCTTGGGTCATAATGTACATGAAAAGTTCTCATATTCTCACCTGTTAAATTATGTTAAATTTATGACAATCTGAACACAACAGAAAAAGTAATCCCCCCCCCCCCCCCCCCCCCCATTTCAAAATGCCTGAACTTTTGAATAAAATGGTTTTGAGTAAAATAATTTGGTAGGAGTATTCCTACACTAATGTACTAACTTTTGAGTTTAAAAATGTGATTAACATATCAGGCCATGCATGATTGAGCATGCATAAAGGCCAAAAGTGTCACTTTTCAAAAGTCATATGAATCATTTTCATGCGAAAATAAAAGTGAATAATAGCATTCTTTTCTTTCTTTATCATGTGTATCACATCATTGATGTGGTAGTTTTTTATTTCAAAATTTTAGAAAAATTGATTTAAAAAAAAAATTAAGATCACTGAACCATATAAAAAAAAATGTGAGGCACTGAAGGTGTTTGGATTGATGTAATGGCATAAAGCGATAGTGGATTAACATAAATCATACTTGTTTATTCATCAGAATCAGAATTTGTCATTATTATGAATCATTAATCTAAAAAAAAAATACCCATTGTGATTTTTTAATTTGACATTTTGGCTTTGTTATGAGCTCACTCATGCATGGATTAATGGATCTCATCAAACATCTCCACATGATAGTTAGTTGATGAATGAAGGAACACTCCTGCCAAATTATTTTGCTCAAAACCAAATCATTAAAAAGTTATGGAATTTTGAAAAAAAAAATGGGAATTATTTTTTTGTTTTGTTTATGCTCTATTTACCTATATTTGTAATTATTTCCATTTCATTTTGATTTTCACAGCAAGAGCAGAAATCAGGACATTTAAAAGGCGATATCCAGCCTTCAGGCACAATACACAAACAATAGCGACCAAAATGATGAATGAACTGAGGAAGAGCCGAAAAGTTTCAGAAGAAAGAATCAAACGACTTGGGATTAAAAAATCTTGAGGTCATAAAACTACTATATGTTTGGTTTTATTTTTGTTTTTGTTTATTCTTTGTTTGTACTTTGTGTATGATTTAGGTGCTGGTAACAAAGCAGGCGTGCATACATTGCAAGAATTTATGTTATTATGGGCCTTAAATTTGATGGAATTGGCCTGTCTTCGAATGTTCTGGAAATTAAGATGGCTAGGGTATGACATCACCACCCCCTTTTTTAATTGAGCATTTCATAGTTCCTAAAAAGGTTCACTTCATAGACTTATTCATTACATGACTGTCTGTTGTTTCAAATAGTCTTGCTTGCCAAAAAGCTGATACTAGCTTTTAAAATCCTTAAAATCAGTACATACATGCAACCATACATGGTAGCTAGGGGTACTAGGCTTTTGTTAGTGTAAGCATGGATGAAGTTAGTTGTTTGGATTCATTTCAGGTGACTTCTGTTCATAAGATCAAGTACAATACCTTATATTGCATGCTCACTGAAGTTTTGTCTGTGTTCTTCAATACTTACAAAATGATTGACCAGAGTGAATGTGAAGAACTGGAATGGAAATCATTTGATAAGTAATTGTCTCATATATATATATATATATATATATATCTTACAATCTTACTATTTTTGTTAAAATGTGGCAGCTAGTTCATGTATTTGTAGAATGAGTTGACACTTTAAGGAGAAATTCATGCCATCTCTCCCTTGTCAGCACCCCCCCCCCCCTTCTCTGCTGTACTAGTGTAGCCAGAATTACACCCCAGAAACTTCAAAATATTGAGAAACAAAGTTTACTTCCATATAGATTGCAGTTTTTTTTTTTATACAAAACATACCAATTCATGACAAGACTACAAAAATTTTGCAAAATGTTTATTACATGCATTGCTTCTTATAACATATAGCAGTAATTATGTATTTCTTATTACCAAATATACATTTGTGTGTTTATTGTTCCAATACGAAGTTGGACACTTATGACAAAGGTTCAGAATGTTTGCCCATTGTTATTACATGCAGTGTTCGTTATCATTTTTCAACAATTATGCTTTACCTGATATACATTTTGTTTGTTTATTGTTTTAATTAAAAGATAGGACAATTATAATTACAATAATTACAATGTGTGTGATAAAGCTCATTTTTAATACATGCAGTGGTTTTTATTGCTACATAGAATGATAGAGCATCAATACAATGCTTTGTACACACAGTTTCCCTAAATGTCACATAAAGTGTAGATAATGTCTATAAATCATGACAATAAGTAAATGAATGTGAAATTGAAAGGAAATGTTTTCAAGAACTTAGATTTGTATGGTGACTTGCATTGTTTTATCCAGATAAACATTACTTTCATAAAAGAAAGAAAATTGTAAAAGGTTTAGGTAGTTATAGTGAAAAATTTCAGAGCAGATGTAATACATAGCATGGTAACTGAAGTTTTATTTTTGTCTTCTTAATACTTCAGAAATGATCAACAAATTGACAAGATCTTATGTGTAAAACTCGAATGGGAATCATATTTGATATGCACCTGAAATATTGTACTATTACACTGTAGTAACTAGCACATGTATTTGTGAAACAAGCTGGACATGTACTAGAAGAGGACGTAGTTCATGACGTAATTATCAATAGTTTCTTTGGCATGTTTGGTGTTTCAGTACTTCCTGGATAACCAAGATTTGGCACAGTTTCTGCCTAAACTCCATTGTGAATTGTTAGTTATTACACTGTGTATCAGTGGATGTTTTCACACTGTGATGAATTACTGGTTTCATGTTCTAAAGAATGTTATTTCCAGTGAGAAGTACATTTTTACAGGAGGGAGATTTCGAACGAAATTTAAAAAAAATGAAAAACAGAATACTAAGTTTTAGTAATGTACTGTCATGCCCCAATTTCAAATTGATTGCTAAAGGTCAATTCTAACATGAAGATGTGTATCATATCAGTCTATAAGTTAGTTGATCATTTGAGTGAGAGGCAGCTTTACATAACAATAGACTGCAAGGAATTGGGATTGATTAAGTTTCTTATCCTGCTTATGGGAAATTGTTTAATTCACCTTGGGTTGGGATATAATGAAAATGATGACTGAGATGTGAAAAACCAAAGAAAAAGCAAATGACGTGGGATAAAATCTTGAGGTCCTAAAGTGAATAATCATCAGTAACACATGGTGATTTGTTTCTGTATTAATTAAATCACTGGGCCATGTCACGACTGTGAGGCTAAAAAGTTATATTAACAGAATATTGAAATACATGTTAAACTATTTACTAAAATGATACCTAGCTTCAGTTTGTATATATTTATGACATTATAATTTTCAATGTTTCACAATATTAAATTTTGGAATTTGCTCTTCAAAGAGTTTCATTGTTTTAAATTAATTTTTCAAAATTTTCAATTTTTAAATGTTCAATTTTGGAATTGGCTCTTCAAAGAATTTCATTGTTTCAATTTTTCAAAATTTTCAAATTTGAAATATGCAATTTTTGAATTTGCTCTATAAAATTTTCATTGTTTTAGGTCTTTTCCTTTAATAAAACCTGTCAGATGAAGATATGGATATATATGTTGGACGTTACAAAATAAAGTTAAGCTGTAGTTAAGACGAAGAATGCCATTTTCAGTGAGGAATACATTGTTGACAGTAAAAGTTTCTGACAAAATAACGTACATGTAGCACATGTATTTGTGAAATAAGTTGGACATTTACTAGAAGAGGACGTAGTTCATGACATAATTTAATATCAATAGTTTCTTTGGCATGTTTGATGTTAAAGTACTTCATGGATAATCCAGGTTTGGCGAAGTTTTATGCCTGAACTCCATTGCGAATTGTTAATTATTACACTGTGTATCAGTGGATGTTTTCACATTGTGATAAATAAAGGGTTTTAATTAAAATTCACTTAAACAGGTGCACTTCTGTCCTCATATGATATTTCTTGGTGTTGGTTTCACAACTTGATTTTAATAAGTCATGAAGTAAGTGATGTGTTTGCCTATAATCATGGACACAGTCTATCTCTTTATTTGTTAGGGGGCACCACACTAACACTTCATGCTGTAATTAAAGATGAAGAGGAGGGAGAGTGTGTAAGAATCTCACTAAATTGTGTTTCAGGGTAAAATGTTCTTCCATATGAAGAAAAAGTTCAAAATAATTGTCCACGTTATCTCAAGTTGCACTATTTACTTTTTTTTCCTGGAATTTTAGCTCCCTATGGTGGCACAATTGTTGCCGTTGCACTTTTTTTGCAAAGGGGGGGGGGGGTGTCACAGCACAAATTTCGTCTGCTGCACCAAGCTGATTAACTTTTAATCTGTCTAAAGCCCTGAGTCAAGAAATTACATACTTTAATGTTATTCATGCATGGGTTTGTTTTGAGGTAGGGATGTGTGTGGGGGTGTATGTGTGTGAGAGGGATGAGGGATGTGAATAGGTGCATGTATGTGTTGGGAGGGGGCAGGTCAATTTACACCAAATTTACATCAAATTTCAAAAGACAAGCTGTTCTGGCACTCAAAATATCTAATAAAAAAGCCTAGTGAATTTCTCTCCCTCCCCTTTTCACTCTCTCTCTCTCTCTTCTCTTCTCTCTCTTCTCTCTCTCTCTTTCTCTTCTCTTTCTCTCTCTTCTATCTCTCTATACTATACATCTGTGTCTCTCTCTCTCATTCTCTCCCTCTTCTATCTCTCTACACTATAGCTCTGTGTCCGTTTACATCTCTCATTCTCTCTCTCTCTCCCTTCTATCTCTCTATACTATACATCTGTGTCTCTTTATCTCTCATTCTCTCTCTCTTTCATACAGAGGACTGAATTTACATGAACTAACGATGCATGGACAATATTTTAATGTCATAATGTGATGGAAAGGAGAACTCATGTACTTACAAAAAGAAATGTGACGAAAAGGGGAACTGCATGTACTTTACAAAGGGAAATATATTGATATATGTGACGAAAAGGGGAATTGCATATACTTACAAAGGGAAATATATTGATATATGTGACGAAAAGGGGAATTGCATATACTTACAAAGGGAGATATATTGATATATGTGACGAAAAGGGGAACTGCATGTACTTTACAAAGGGAAATATATTGATATATGTGACGAAAAGGGGAATTGCATATACTGACAAAGAGAGATAATATATGCTATATAAAACGGAAAGGGGAACTGCATGTACATAAGGGCATTTTACACCTTCACGGATCGTAACACGGATCACCCTGGATCGCCATCCGTGGTGGACATAGAGTTTTTTTTTCCCCTCATGCCCCAGTCACATAATGCTCTGCGTCCGGCGTTGCGTCCGGCGTTGCGTTCAAAAAGTCAGTCATTTTCTATGGACTTTTTGGACGCAACGCCGGACGCAGAGCATCTATGTGACTGGGGCATTAATTGTACAGACGGAGTAAATACGGTCCCAACTGGGTATTTATACAGATGAGTGAGGTGTTTACACGGATACGTAAGGTATCAATACGGATCTTGCCCTAGAGATTCCCGGAGCGAACACGGACCTAACGGTATACGGGTGCAACTAGGTCCTTACACGGTCTGCTCAGGGCGGTTCACGGTCTCTACTGGGATTTGTTTGCAGTTTGCAGTTTGCCGTTGCACCAAGGATAATGCCGGATGAGTGCCCGGTGCATACACGGTGATGCCCGGACTTAACAAGGAAGACCCCGGAACGGCGATCCGGGGTGATCCGTGTTAGATCCGTGAATTTGTAGAAGGCCCGGAGAAGGCCCTTTACAAAGGGAAATATATTGATGATAATGTGACGAAAAGGGGAATTGCATATACTTACAAAGTAAACTGAAGGACAGGCAGATGACCATGTCTGTGATCCCCAAAGAATTTACAGACAGCCATAAGTCGGGAGACGCGGTAGTGTTATTCATTTTCCAGTTGAGCTTTCGGACCCTCTTTAAGGTTGAGGATCGGATCAATGATGAAACACTCACGGCGACAGTTGTTTCCACAGCTTTTGATGTTAAGAAAATGGTTGCAAATTCTTTCGGTCGAAGAATGAATTATAACGTGCTAATTGGTGACAAAATTAGCAATGGGCCTCTGACTACGACAAACGTTCATAAGGTCCATTAGGGGCCGGTCACAAATTACAACTATAAATCGTTCCCAAATCAGTTTCCTGAATTTTATGTTGGAAATGTATTGGATACCGGTGTTGCTGGTACGATATCACCATTTTATGCTAATGGGCCTCCAATACCGATTTTTATACGATGGGTGGCATCTCTCTCACGATGAATTTCTCGGTTTGATAGAAGATAAAATATATGATGATTTGAGCCAATCATTCCACTCCATAGCTATGACGTCAGCAGAAAACCAAGCAGGAGTGATTGGTTATGATAGTGGAGAGGAACACCTTTTGTAGCCCGTATCGCTTTGTTCATGTGGGCAGTGCCTATTAATTTGCTTGACAGAAACCAACCGATTTTATTGTTAAAATTTCAGTGAGGGTGGACCCCGCAAATGTTTATCGTTATAAGTGCCAATGTTATAGGATTGTACGACAAATGCCCCTTCATCACCTGTACTAATCAAAGGCGTAATTTCAACCCTGGAGCTACACTGAACCTAACGCTGACCCTATCTCTTACCTTTAACCAGGGGCGTAGATAGCGGGGGGATGGTGGGTATGCATCCCCCAACTTTTCGGGTGGGGGGGGGGGGGGATGGTGTGTACAAACACCCCCCCCCCCCCCAGGTTTCACCCCACCCAAAAAAAAAAGAAATGGTGGAAAATATACATTTCTATATTATGTTGTAGATTAATATAATTTGATATATTATATCTATTAATTGTATTGTTATATATTCTTTATTTCAATATAAATGTTATATATCTGTGTACAATATTGTAGATTTATATGAATTTATCAATATTTATCTACAATGCTGTCGTGGCTTCTGATTTTTCCCCGACATATTTTTACACCACTAGAAAGTGAAAACCATCTACATGTACTTCAAATTATACAACATGGGTGTTGATCTGGGAGTGATATGGAGGTATAATTTTTTTTTAATGAAGTGGGGAGGGGGGGGGGGTGTTGGTCTACATGTGTTACCATCCCCAAATATATTTAGAGGTGATTTTTTTTTTCCCAAAGCCACAATGCAGAAAAATTATTTAGATTAAAAGTACATTTAATTATTCTGGATTTAGAGGGTTCAGTCGGTAACTTTCCTTTATAATGCAATTCTGCAAAACTGAAATGAAAATATAGTCACAGGAATCGAATGTGGTGGAGAAAGAGGGAATACATCACCCCCAATATTTATCGAGGATGATGATGACCTGTGTCATCATCACCCAACTATACATAGAAGAATTATGAAATGACAATCATAACATGTAAGATGTAGGCCCGGTCAGAAGCACCGCTCCGGGCGTTGCATGTGGGCACAGTGCCCCTTCTTTTCCCTTTAACTTCAGATAAGTTCCCCCATTTTTCTTTCGAATAAGTCCCAGTTCCATATTCTTTTAATAATAATAATAATAATAATAATACAATGCTTTTATAGCGCATATCACTGCCATTGCGTCTCTATGCACTTTAAGAAAGGGAAGAACAAGAATAGAGACAGATGCTATAAAATGCACAATATAGCTCATTCAAAATGCTATTTGAACAGATATGTTTTCAAGACGGTTTTAAACTGAGATATTGTGGATGAATCCTTCAAATGGGATGGAATAGTATTCCAAAGTGAAGGGGCAGCGTGAGCAAATGATCGCTCACCATAAAACTTGGTCTGAATAACAGGACAATGTAAAAGATCTCTTAAGTGCCCATTTTGATAATTACACCTCATTCCTCACCTTACCTTTGATAAATGCTCATATTTCAAAGAGAGCATTTCCCCCCTTTTAATCCCTTTTATTCCTTTTAATGTAACAAGTCATTTTTTTTCTTTGTAATATATAGACACTGATTTAATTTTTCTACTTTATATAAGAACATTTTCCCGTTCTATATAAATGTCCCTTTTCAGGTGTTATAAGTGCCCCTTTTCACCTGTGATGAAATGCCTTTTCTACCTTTTCTACACATTCATTTATTTTTCTGTTAATTGAAGTGTCCTTTTCCCCATGATAAATACCACGTTTCCCTTTTCCATAACATGTGCCCCTAATCCAAAGTGACTTAGAGCCAGTATTCTCAAATGCTCGCTCGCTACGCTCGCTCGTATTAAATGTATAGCTTATTAAATAAATTTTCATTGTGAAATTTTGCAATTACAATGTAATTGCTATTGTTTGCTCGCTCGCTCGCTTCGCTCGCTCGCTCAATATTCAAATCATACTACAAATTTGCAAAGCATGATGCTAAAGTTGTATTTTGGATATGTAAACAGAAAAACCGAGACATGTTTACACACCCTCACCCCCACACACACACACTTTATATATATATATATATGGCCCTTGGGGGAAATCATACCCCCCCCCCCCCCCCCCCAGGTATGAGGACCTGTCTACGCCAATGCCTTTAACCCAGTATTGTACCTCTAAACATGCTAAACCAAACAAAATATCTTTGACGAAATAATCGTTATGTGACCATCCCTTATCTCGGCATAGACTGCAAGACACTTAAGCCAGGTTGTTAATGATTGGTGCACTAAATCAATATGGCATGATCATACGATTGAATGTCGCATGATCTTTGTTTATTTCACGACGTGATAATAGTCCTATTTAGATTTCAATAAAAGAGCTGGCCGTGATATTGAAATGGATGTTGGAGAACAGAGAAGTTTTAGTCAGCGGGTTGACAGATGACGGGGAGGAAATTAAACGCGACTGAGATTGACAGTAGAAAAGTTTAAAAAGAACAGTGGGATTAAAGAACATAATTTGAGGAGATGAGTAAACAGTGATTATCGTGTGATTGTAGTTTTGTTGGATAGGGCAGATAATATCGAAATAGGCGTACCAGCACAATTTCGTTGGGGAGGGGTGCCAGACGTCCTTTGTCTGAATATCTACTTTCCAGTTTCTAGACTTAACGAGCAAGCGGAGAAAGCTAGCAGAAATAAGATTTGAAAATTACGGACAACCTCGATGCCCGAGCATGAGAAAATGGTTACCAATATCAGGATTACCCGTATATTGTCAATTTAAAAACTGCAGACCCTCACCCTTCCCTCCTAGTACGCCTATGAACGTCACTATCCTAAGATGGAAATGATTAGAGTACATACGAATTAAAAGACATGAACTGCTATGGGTTAAAATACTTGAATACCTTGGAGCTCCAGGATCTAATCGAGACCAAAGCTTCATATTCATATTTAATAAATAAAACTCAACTTAAAAGGTCACGAATAAATAAGATGGAACAAAGTTAGCAGATAAATATACCAATCGATGTTTCCAGGCTTTAAGAAAAAGAAACCTGCATGGAAAATTATGGTTTTCCATCCCTACTTTGACTAAAAAGCACACGAATTGCTCCTTTTATGTTGTCCTTGGTCTGTATGGGGGTCTTTTTTATTAAAACATTATGAATAGTGTACAAGGCGTTCAACTGCATGCAACACTAAAACAGATGATTGATGACTGACATCGCGTAGAAAGAAAATTAGAGCTTATGAAACAGCATTCTTGTTTAAGGTAGGGTGGGGGAAATTGGGTAACTAAGAAGAAAAAACAAATCCGCATTTGAAATCAATCTTTCAGCGTCAGCATGGTCAGTGGGTGCTCAGGGTTACTGTGTGAGCATATATAGTTGCTATCTACAAATTGAAACGTTAAATAATTGACGTTTGCTACTGATCTTCGGACATAAAAATATCAAAGTTTCAAGAAACATAACAGGGCCCAACAGTGTCCAATTTCTCTCGGGCAAAATAGGATAGGACAATGCAAATTTAAAGAAATGCTCGTATCTTTTGAAAGTATTAAATTAAGTGAGTTTTTTGTTTTTATCGTTAGAAGATGATGGTTATTTACGTTACCTATTTCGTATTCCTTGATACAGATTGTTTTCTTGACAAATTTTAGGTTCGGTGTGTTAAAAGAAAAAGTGGATCATACAACGCCTTTCCCTATAAACTTCACCTTTAACCAACGTTTAACGTCTTTACTCAGCTCAACTGCCTCTTTTCTAAATGTCCTAGATGTATACATAAAGACTGGTCCATTCCACCAAGCATTACTCATTAGGAAAAGGACAGAGATCAAGTTGTTTATAGATAAGACTGTATCATGGCTCTTTAATGCAGAGGCGATCATGGTACAAAAAGGGATGCAAGAAAGATAAAATAGGCCAGTAACAACAATAACGGTCCGAAGGCCTTTTAACCCAGACGGAGATCGAAAGTTTTGTCCACTGTTGAGGGTATTATCCTCGTGAATACGTTGACCTTTTCCTCCGTCCAAGAACGTAGTTCTGATTTGAACACTGCTTTGTGTTTGGGATCTTTTAACTTTCGCGTTTCTACGCACAACTTGACAAGCGATTATCATCAACCTTGCGTTCGTGAAAGTTAGTGTCAGGAGTGGGATTACAAATGCAATAATAGTCGCTGCGACTGTTCCGACCATACTTCGGATGATTTCTGGGGTTGGGATCCACAAACCCCGCTGGTCATACTGCGTAGGGTCACAGAACGAATCTAATATGGGACTAAAAGGCATGCGATTCACTGGTAGCAGGGGTAACACAAAGCCGAGCACACCAATCTTCACCAGGACAACACAGACACGCACCTTCTGGGGAGTCAGGAACCGTACTTGTGTCAAGGGTCGCACTACAGAAAGAAGCCTGTAGATATTAATCAAACACACAATGTACAGCGACTGAAGCACGAGGTAGACGGTTGAGAAAGGAATCAGTTTACAGATCACCGTTGAAGAAGCATATTGCCTCAATGTCTGATGTAGAGCTTGCAGAACGCAACCACATATACCACCTGTTAGATCGGTTAGCGCTAACATTTGAAGAAGAATTCGCATGACTTCGTCGAAGCGGTTACGACCGCGTTGGAGGACCAGCAGGACAAAGACGTTGCAAATTAACGTGATGATAGCTAGTAAACTGAAGGACAGACAGGTGACCATGTCTGTGATTCCCAGAACCTTCGCAGGCAGCCAGGAATCGGAAGACACGGTAGTATTATTCATCTTGTGAAGGTATTCCGGTCGAGCTTTCAGACCCTCTTTAAGGTCTGGTCATCGGATCGATCAAAGCTGAAACACTTACGGCGACAGTTGCTTCCTCCGTTATGAATGTCAAGAAAATTGTTTCCAAATTCGTTTCGTCTGAGACTTATAATGTGCTAATCTGTGTCAGAATTTAGCAATAGGCGTCGGACAAATAACCGATAACGACAACTATAAAATTACAACTCTCAATCTTTCCCAAATCAGTTTCATGAAGTTTATGTGGGAAATGTACTGGATATTGGTGTTGCAGGTACAAATTCGCCCATTTATGCTAATGAGCCTTCCATACCGATTTTATAGGATGGGTGGCATCCCTTGCACAACGACTTTCTCGGTTAGATGGAAGATAAAATATGTGAAAATGTGAGCCAATCATTTCTCTCCTTAGATATGACGTCAGCAGAAAACGATGGAGGAGAGGTTTGATCATAATGGTGGAGAGGAACATCATTTATATGCCGTATCGCTTTGCATGCCATGTGAACAGTGCCTGTTGTGTTTGCTTGACAGAAACGACACATGTTTCGGCTACAATTGCTGCGCGGTCAATTACCTACGCTAACCGAAGTCGTAATTTCAACCCTGGACCAACACTAAACCTAACCCTGACCCTAACTCTTACCCTAAACACTGGTGCAA
Organism: Heliocidaris tuberculata; assembly: GCA_025618425.1. NCBI lineage: Eukaryota > Metazoa > Echinodermata > Echinoidea > Camarodonta > Echinometridae > Heliocidaris > Heliocidaris tuberculata. Next base: position 27,023,902 of record CM046852.1, on the reverse strand, counting down.
CCCTAAACCTAACCCATTACCTTTGACGCATGTCGGATCACCTTTTGCAGTTAAAGTTGTTATCGATTTGTGACTAGTCCTGATCTCGGCATAGATTGCGCGCCACTATTGAACCAAGATGTTAATGATTTGTGCATAAAGTTTTGAATTGAATTGTTAGGTTTATTGAGTAAAAAAACATTCAATATAGCAGCCAAACAAAAGCTGAAACAAATTGAATTTACAATAAAAATGTCAGCATGACAAGATCGTGCGATGACTCAATGTTACATGATGTTTCATAAAAATCTTACCATTCGCCCTTATTTAATAGTGACATACCTGTATTAAGATTTTAATAACAGCGCCCGCTGTGTTATTGACTTTGATGCCGGAGAATATGAGAAGTTTAGTGAGCGATGGAGAGACGACGGGGAGGAAATTAAACGTGAGCGCAATGGAGTGACAGCTGGAAAAAAAAAATTATAAAGAATAGTGGGATGAAAGAACACAAATCGAAGAGATGAGCAAACAATGATAATTATGTGATTGTAATTTAGATTTGTTGGATAGAGCAGACCATAGTCAGATAGTATGGCAGTTTAGATGAGAGGATATTGTGCGATATGACATCGAAAGCCTTCTTCAGGTCTAGTATGTCTCTATCTTTTCTCTGGAATGTATAGCCATCATTGTTTAATATATCGGATCCAATTGAGTCGTCAATCCATGTCTCATAAAGTATAAGAAGACTAAATGGATGACTTTTCAACAAACACTGATTTCTTCTTTTTTATTCCTTAAAGTAGATATTCATTGATTTTTAAAACTGACTTAATTTTCATTTTTGCGTAGGTGAAGCTTAGACCGGACAAGTTTGTCAAAATTCGACGCTTGCAAACATTCGAAGTAATGATTATTATCAATTACAAATTGCTAAAATACAGCCCCGACATAGCACCTGAACAGCTCTCCGAAAGCCGCTGAAATGTGTGACGTTAATTGCACAAGCAGACGATGTCCCATAACATCTCACATATTTTCAGTGCCTGTTTTGTCATCTTCTCCTCAGTTATTTCACTTCACTAGCATTAGTCTATTATGTTTAATCCATATATTGCCTCACTCTAAACCCCGTGCATGGGTTTATTTGGATGGAAAATGAAGCATTACAAGAAAAAAGGAATCAGTTGCTTGTAAACAAAATAGACGCCATTTCATTCACAGCTGCATACACCGCTGGACGTTTGGCGTTGAATGAGGGATAAATACCGTCCTTGCAATCATTCAGCGGGCTTTTCAATTTGAAAGTGTGGTTTATTTGATTGTTCATTAACCCTCATCCTATATATTTACAAACAAAAGATTTCAGTAATCAGAATCTGCTTCATTCCCATTTTAGAATGGTGTGAAATATGGGCACGTCTGAATACACTAAATTCTTTATAATTTGAGAAATAACTGCACTGCACTTATGTTCATTCTTTATGGGACGTCGTCTGCTTGGACAGGATTGTTCCCTTTATTGACGTCATTGAAACATTGTTATTTTTTTGGCGAAGCGCTTGTATATCGCAGATGCTGGGAGGTAGTTTTATTTGTATTATTGTTTAATTACCTGATATGTAGTTGACTTTAAACTGATACGATTGCTATCTGTTAACTTGCCAGTTTCTAGTGATACATTATTTATCATATTTGTGATTTTCTTTGAATGTGTACTTTAAGCTTCTGTCACCATAGGCGTACCGGCACAATTTCGACGAGGTGGGGGGGGGGGGGTGTGGCTGACGTTTTTTGTCCGAATAAACCTACCTACTTTCCAGTTTATAGACTTCGCGAGCAAGCGAAGAAAGCTAACAAAAAATAAGATTTGTAAATTAAAGACAACCTCGCTGCCCGAGCATGAGGAAATCGTTGCCGATATCAGGATTACCCGAATATTGCCAATTTAAAAACTGCAGCATCTCACCCCCCCCCCCCCCTCGTACGCCTATGAACAGAACGTCACTATCCTACAAACAAACCTGATTTAGCAAACACCTGAGGTCAGAGCGGATGAATGATAAGAGTACCTAGGAATTAAAAGACAAGAAGACAGTCAAGACCAACTCCAAAAATCGGCCGAGAGACAAGAAGTTAACATCTAATGCAGATAAAAAGTGGTGCAATGCATGCTCTTTATGGTATTCATAAAACCTCACTAAGCAAGTCACCAACTCGGAGTGAGAAACCAGCCACAATCCCGAGTGTCATTATGGAGCTTAAAACCTTAACTATTGTAACTAGGCCGAGGTCAATTTATACTATACCAGGTCATCAATAACCTCCTGACACGATCCAAGGTTTTGTACATGTACATGTACGGTAACACTCACTGAATGTATCTATCTCTACCTCTTTTTTGCTTCCCCTAGAATAGACATTCTTTCTCATTATTTTTGTATTTTGGGGGTCGTGTTGATTAAATTCAAGTTGATTTTCCACCATCTGTATATCTACCAAGTCATATATTATCCGGGAAGCTGTCTCCACGGGGGGTATACTCTTTTTTTCTGAAGGTTCGTTTTCTGAAGGTTCATAATTCCGAAGGTTCGTAATTCCAAAACACAAATTTCCTATAGCAGGGGGTTCATAATTTCGAAAATGAAATTGGGTTCATAATTCTAAACATTTGATGCATTACTCCGAAGGTTCGTTATTCCGAAGGTTCGTAATTCCGAAAATGAAATAGAGCCCTATGTAACTTTTCAAAATTACGAATCTTCAGAAATATGAACCCTTTTTCATTTTCTGAATTATGAACCCTATTTCATTTTCGGAATTACGAACTGTCAGAGTAACGAACCTTCAGAAATACTAACCTTTGGAAAAACAAACCTTCGGAATTATGAACCTCTTTTAAACAGCTGTACCCAATTTAGTTTTATCACAATTTTATATAGTTTTTTTTTCTGTTATTTCAATGATGTATTTAATTATCTGGAATTGCATGATTCTTTTTAAAAGAACTGAACTGAACTGGGCATGAACAAGAGGTATATCATCAAACAAAAATTATAAAAATTAAACAGAAAATAAACAAAATCAATTGAATGGAGTGAATTGTTTTATTAGTAAAATATCATTGCTTCCAATAGTCACATTGTGAAATTTTTCACTGAGCAAACATACAGAGTACATACAATCATAAAATAAAACAAAATAATCATATCAGAACAAAACAATCAAGCTGGACACAATTAGCATGTACAGTGTATATTCATATTAATGACATGCAGCGCTAATGGACAGGATGCTGTAATACATGGATTACATGTCGTTCTTTTTCCGAAAGTTTGTTTAATCTGAAGGTTCGTTTCTCCGAAAATGAAATAGGGCTCATAATTCCGAAAATGAAACAGGGTTTGTAGTTCCGAAAATAAAAGAGGGTTCATGATTCTGAAAATGAAATAGATTCATAATTCCTAAGGTTCATAATTCTGAAGGTTCATAATTCCGAAAATGCAATAAAACCCTACATCATTTTTCGGAATTACGAATCTTCGGAACAATGAACCCTATTTCCTTTTTGGAATTATGAACCCCCTAGTATGTGAAATTGTGTTTCGGAATTGTGAGCCTTTGGAAATACGACCCTTTGGAAGTTCGAGTGCCCCCCCCCCCCATATATTTTGAGTGTGAAATACAGTGTGTATCAATTTACAGGTAGCTTGAAGTAAAGAGGAACTCATTTTTCCATAAAGTGTACCAATCACCGGAAAAAATAATTTTTGTACAGCTAGAAAGTATAAAATCAACCTCAAAGTATTTTATCTGGCATTCTATAGGTCAACAGTTAAGGAGTATGAAGGAAATAAAGGATAACATGAAGGTGCTTATGCGGAACGGAACTCCGAGTATGGTTCCGTACGAGCCCTCATCTTGGCAAGCGCATACGGGTGCATCAAGTAGTCTACTCACGAGTCACTTTTATGCTTACAGAGCATGTAATTACACTTGCATTATCTCCTTATAGAAGTAATATTTGAAGCCCATATTTTGAATATAGTATAACGACATGGAACCTCTAACATATACAGAGCAAAATATTTTTTGGTGGTTGGTACCCTTTGAAGAAGGCAGACCTGTACAAATTGCATTTTTTTGTTGTTGCAAGTGTTGCTAAATGGATGAAAGAATGAAATGAGTACTTTCACTGGTGCAACACATGATCGAGAACTATGTAATTTGAAAGAAAAGAAAAAAATCTTTTTCAATATTACACTTTCCCCGATTGCCTAGTTGATTATGCATGTGTTACAGCATGGATGTCTCTCCTGTGTACCTTTTGAAGGAAAAAGCATTGGAAAGGGAGGTAAATTTCTCATTACACATTTGACAATTTTTTAAATTCTGACATCTCCTCTGTAAGTAGCAAAAGGCCTGTCAAAAACTATTTAAATTTTCAATCCCCAAGGAAATGGTATACAAAATTTCAGATGCATCATAGTAAATAAAGAAAGCTTTTTCAGGTAGCCACATCATATTACATTATAAGTAGAACATTCCTTAACTAAATTTTCTAATTTTAGATTATTTTTCAAAAATATGAATAGTTCATCAATCAATTTTTTGAGAGTTTATGACACAGACAATTTTGTCAACGTAATATCTTGAGGTATAAGCTTAGTCGAGGTATGTGACTGTGATAATGACACTGTACATGTATGTATATAAAGGGCATAAACACAGTATTTGATTATCATAATCATTATCTGTTATATCAGCATTAAATAACTGTATTAAAGGCAAGTTTTAAAGCCAACATTTTCCTCAAACAATCTCTCCATGTCTCCTTAACAAGTTTGGGGAAAAATTGTTGGTAAGTTCCATGCATTATTAATGACTATCATTTTGTGTGTGAAGACAGAAGAATTTGACACCATTCGGCCATCTCCCTCATAATTGGTGTAATCAATTACCAAGAGCAGAGTGCACATATTCCATCGACTTTAGGGCTCTGTTTCTTAAAACTAGCTATTGATAACAACTATCTCAAATCTATGACAAATTTACTCTCAGCCAAGCAAATTCAAGGATTTCAGTAGCGTATAACACTTATTGTAACTTGTTATTGATAACAAGTTTTATGAAACAGAGCCAAGAAATACCACCCCAGTAAGGAAAAATCATCATCATAACTTCCGCATCTAAATGACTAAACACTTTCTGATCTCTCACAGCAAGTTCCAGGTGGGACTGAGTTTCGCTGCATGCAAAATTTGAACATACATTAAAGGCATTGATTAACTTTGCCCAGGATTGAAAAAAAAAAAATCACTGTTCCAGCTAATGCTGTAATCATAATTGCAAACCTTTAGCTCAGACAGGAATCGCCTGAGTTTTATAAGCTGATCGGTCGTTTATATATCAAGATATTTACGATTGAACATTGATGTCGGGATAGAGTACCACCGAACCCTAAAGAACTCTTACGATTGGCATACCTCGCTCTATCACAGAATACCGTACGGGCTGGAAACCTGCTTTGAAATCGCCAAGCGCTGGTGCTTGGTTTTTATGACGACAGCGCAGCGAAGAAGCCGAGCGACTTGCGCAAGCGATTGATCGCGATTTTCTCTTTTTTAGGATAGTAAACGGGTTCCATTTTCTCTCATACTTTCACATATCCTTAATTATATATGTAGTTAGAGGACTGCACACAATTCACTGGCATTTGAGCTGATTTTACAATTTTACACAAAGTTAATCAATCACTTTAAAGAATGATTTTGCCTTCTTCCTTTTCAAAAGAATGTCAGTTTACTGAATCAACAGAGAAAACATTTCAATCAGCATGTTTCTACAGAATTTCAAATTACAGTCCAACCTGCTTTAGAGACCACCTGTATAGAAACACCACCTGTCTATAAAGACCATAATTTTTGTTTCCCTTGAAAAGTGTTTCCCATTGAAACATGTATAATATTGGAACCTGTACACAAAGACCACCTTCTCATAAAGACCACCTTCTCATAAAGACCGCTTTTGTTGTCTCCCTTGAGTGTCTTTATATAGACAGGTTTCACTGTACCTTACTTTCTTGGTCTAACAGTTTACTTCCACTTTGCACTTCAGTAGAATTACGTATTAAAGCACTTATAATAATAATAATAATAATAGTGGCTACTTGTATAGCGCACAGGTCCACCTTTCGGTGCTCATGGCGCTTAGAGAAAAATACATACAGAATTCTCCTGGACATAGTAAATTAAAATATTGCAATAATTACAAGGAAGAGAACAAATACGTTTTCAGTGCCAACCAATTTCCAGAGGTGGTTCTTTCTTGTTATGCTTGCTGTCTCGGGTTAGTAGAAACCACTCCATTAACGATAAACCGTTTATGGTCGAGCTCACAGTGTCACCTGAAGTGCATTTTAGTGAAGGAACGTGATCTATTGTTATATTTTGACTCGTCTGATCTGCAGAAATAGGGTAACAGTTATTTTTATACTAATTTGAAAAAAATTTGAAGTATTTAAATTCGACTGGTAAGATGCTATCACTGTTTTTGGAAACCACGCTGCGCCTCGCCACACCCACTTTCCAGACATCTGGTGTACATGGCAAATTCTGTTTGACGTGCATCTAGACGGTTTATTGTACTTCAGTAGAAACAGGACCGATAAGCGTAATGGCATAAAGTTTTATTTCAGGCAGATACATGTAACTGTAACACTTTCCAGGTATCCAGTAAAAACACGCTGAATGTTTCAAGGTAGGCCTACCTTTATGACGAAGTCTGGTTTCCCGTCTCTTCGTCCGGCATGTAAAAGCCTACATCATGTCTCAGTTTGTCCATGATCTTGTGAATAGCCAGGCTCTCAGACCACGGCATAAGGGGATGCTCTGTCCTACCTGTACACATGCAAGATTCAAATTCATTAAAGCGGATCAAACACCAATAAATATTATGCTCAATGGCTGGTATTCATTAAGATGGACTATGTTCAACCTGGTTTAATAACTTAGTCCACTGATTTATAGAGCGACAAATGACAAGCTCTTTATTCTGTACATATTAATGTGATTCTGTAACAAAACAAATAAACGAAATGAGTCCAGTCATGAATGAAAGTGAGAAACTGATGTCGTGATGACATGATTTTTGTTTGTTCATCGAGCAACAAGATTATGGTAATTTTTTATGGGATGAAAACTTGACAACTTGACACACGGCATTCCATAAATCAGTACTAAACCTACCCACTAGACTGAAGTAAGTATGCTTTTATGAATAACTGCCAATATGTTTGTGGTTCCATGGCACTATATCATATTCAAAATATGGGCTTCTATTACTTCTATAAAGAGATATTGCAAGTGTATTAACATCTTTATATCTGTGCCCTAGAGGGGTGTTTTACAAAGAGTTAAGTTGGACTTAGATTCATGTGTAAGCGCCGATGCGCATCCGGTATTTAACGCGTAATCTCATCGATAGACTTCCCAATGGCATGCGTTTCCTGATACGTAATATACAGCACACAACTAGGAATTTAAGTCCGACTTTAAGTCCGACTTAACACTTTGTGAAACACCCCCCCCGATATAACAAGGCAATTTTCATGGTCCCAAGGTCCTCTTTCTAGTGAGTTTCCACTGTAAGTTGATATATCCCTTTGAAATAGGAAGATATGATACCTTCATCTATGGCCTGCTTGACCGCATCAGCCTGGTACAGGAACCCGACGGAGCCAGGATAATTGAAAGGCCGATCAGAGTGAGGATGAGGGAACTCAAACACTTCTTTCTCAAACATTCCTAGCGCAGGATATCCTCTTATCAACTCTATTTTACTGGCGACCTGGAGACAGTCAGCTAACTGAAAGAAATCAAAACAAACTATTTGAAGCATAGATTTATTCCATATCCTGTGAACAAATTTAAAGGAATTACAAAATAAAGGGAAGTAACAGGTAAGGTAGCTTAACGAAAAGTGATGTCATGTAAAAACGTAGGAAAGACACAAATGACCAAATTATTCGAAAATCATTATTTTATTCCATAGAGGCAGAACCAAAATATTATGATGTAGAATTAGTATTCAACTCTATTCACAATTCAGTGATTTGGTAACTTTGTAGAGGCTTGATAAAATCTGAGCTGCCTGGCCTTATGTGCTATCAGTGTATGTAATATGGTGTAAAAATGAAGCCCAGGGAGAAAAAAGCACTTCAAAATCATCATGTGCTTAGCAAAAGTAAACATATGCAAGTGACCGGAAATGCCAGACTCATTTTCCCCCATAGACTCAGTGTTAGACTAAAGCGTATGGCCATACGCTTTCGTAAATGGGAGTATTCAGTCTTAGATATCTTAATAATAGCATTATATATTTGAAAACCTTTCTATGCCTGGCTATTTATTTATCCTTCTGAACATCATTACACAAGACAGATATCAAAATTCGACAATTTATTAAATCAAAACTCCACAAAGTTACCGAATCCCTTTAAGCAAAACATTATGAAAACTTTTATTCATATTTTCTAAGTCTGATTGTAATTTAAGATGCACATACAAAACCAGCAGTTTTGCTCTTTACGTCTTTTCGCGTCTTTACGTGCCATTGTTTTTCGCTAAGGTACCTAATTGATTCATAACCGGAAATTTAAATTGTTTTTGAACACTAAATGACATAAAGGTTTTACTCCAGACAGAAAAATATCAAATAGAAGTAGCTTTTTGAATTGTTTGTAGCCAGTGCACAATACCCCTTGCACTAATACATGTACAAAGTGCAGAGACTTCTGAACCCAAAAAAGATACCAAGGGAAAATTCTCCTGACAAGGGTACCAACATGGGTATTAATACTTTCAACCCCTAAAATTGATTTAGACTTCACAAACCACCTCCCTGGGATGGGCCATAAGGCCTAAACTCAATTTGCAAAGGTAAATATGTCAATGCATAATTTCTACCTCTAACATTACTCTGTTCCTCTCAAATCACCTCCCTGGGATGCCATAAGGCCATATTTCACTCAATTTGGATCAATAAATTTGTCAACTGATGCACAGATTTACTTTTGACCTGCAAAATCGCTTTGTCTTCTCAAATCACCTCCCTGGAAAAAAACAATGCAACATTTTACTCAGTTACTCAGTTTACCAATTAATATGACAATGCATACTTTGAATTGGTGTCCAAAAAAAAAACTTTTTTGTTCACGGGAGCTCTTTTGGGGTTTCGATGTTATAAAAGTGCTATTTTCTCACAGTAATTTTTATGCTCTTTATTGTATTTTCACCAGAGCTCTTTTTCATTTTACCGGACTCTTTTGGAGCTTTCAAGAGCTAAATCGCTCCCGTATATTTTTTTTCTTCGCTGCTTTGGACCTCTTTATTGCTTTTGTCCTCTCAAATCACCCCTGGGATGCTTCAAAACCATATTTCTTTCTATTTGGACTTCGGGTAAACAATATCAGCTGGGAATTCTGCATTGGACAACTTACATTTATTCTCCCTTTGGTGCCAACAATACTGGCAACATTGTTGCTGTTAGCTGCTATACAGCAAACCATGCTGGCGACCTTGTGCTGAGGGTACTTCAAGGTCATACTGCAGATCTCATCGACACCTGAATCAAAGAGGAGGAATCATTCAGTTTGTTTTGAGTGTCATTACATGTGGTAACCTATGTAAAAAACGTTTCTTTTATTTAACCCTTGGCTACCCACACTAGGTGCCTTAAACTGTACATAGTCTTAAAGTACACATTCAAAGAAAATCACAAATATGATAAATAATGTATCACTAGAAACTGGCAAATTAACAGATAGCAATCGTATCAGTATAAAGTCAACTACGTATCAGGTAATTAAACAATAATACAAATAAAACTACTTCCCAGCATCTGCGATATACAAGCGCTTCGCCAAAACAATAACAATGTTTCAATGACGTCAATAAAGGGAACAATCCTGTCCAAGCAGACGACGTCCCATAAAGAATGAACATAAGTGCAGTGCAGTTATTTCTCAAATTATAAAGAATTTAGTGTATTCAAACGTGCCCATATTTCACACCATTCTAAAATGGGAATGAAACAGATTCTGATTACTGAAATCTTTTGTTTGTAAATATATAGGATGAGGGTTAATGAACAATCAAAGAAACCACACTTTTAAATTGAAAAGCCCGCTGAATGATTGCAAGGACGGTATTTATCTCTCATTCAACGCCGAACGTCCAGCGGTGTATGCAGCTGTGAATGCAATGGCGTCTATTTTGTTTACAAGCAACTGATTCCTTTATTCTTGTTACGCTTCATTTTCCATCCAAATAAACCCATGCACAGGGTTTAGAGTGAGGCAATATATGGATTATACATAATAGACTAATGCTAGTGACGTGAAATAACTGAAGAGAAGATGACAAAACAGGCACTGAAAATATGTGAGATATTATGGGACATCGTCTGCTTGTGCAATTAACGTCCTCCCTTTGACGTCACACATTTCAGCGGCTTTCGGAGAGCTGTTCAGGTGCTATGTCGGGGCTGTATTTTAGCAATTTGTAATTGATAATAATCATTACTTCGAATGTTTGCAAGCGTCCAATTTTGACAAACTTGTCCGGTCTAAGCTTCACCTACGCAATAATGAAACTTAAGTCAGTTTTAAAAATCAATGAATATCTACTTTAATGTAACTTTGTGGGTAAGCTTGTGAAAAACTAGTCGCTGCCTGCAGACGCACTGCGCGTTGTCAGTTCACAAGACCCCACTTCTATTGTGGCTGCTTTGTTGCATAGTTCCTTAGACCATGTTTTTTCTGCTCAGCTGGGTAGTTCCGCAGTTCCAAAGACCCTATGTTTTTCGCTTCTGGTCAGTTCCTTAGACCCCCATGTTGGGGTTGGCTGAGGCACACCCCCGTCAACATAAAGCTTGAGTGTGCCCCCCCCCCCCCCCCCCCCCCCCCGGGGACTTAGCCTACCTGTCTTTGTCAGGCCTCCGACCCCTTGTACCAAGATTGGGTCTGGTCCAAAGACCATCGTAGCAAGCTGAACCAGGTAGATCCCAATATTATATACAGCTCCATCACCTATACCTGCATATCAAACAAATACATTCTCATAATATATCATCCCATCTTTATATTAAATGTTAATGTAAACATGCCTCTGTAAATACTCCATTGCCGTTTCTTTGTAAACTGCCCCTTTAAACCTGTGCTGCTGGGTAAGTCTTCAGGAGTAAACAAAAACAAAAAAAGATAAGAAAAAGAACGAAAATGTTCAAGACATCCACCTCTTCCGTTTTAACCCTTTCGAGACAATCGACCACATTTTGTGGTTTAGCTCAATAACTTATGATTCAGAGCTCTAAAAAATATACCAGATACATGAGTAGAAAGAGCAAAAATTTCTGTACAAACTATGTCCTTTTTGTTGCATGACCATTATTGCGTTTGATGCTAGAATTTTAGAAACGAGAATAAGGTTGAAAATCCTTAAATTGGCAACACTTTGAGAGGTTCAAAATCATTGTTTTTTTAATCAAAATTGGCAATTTTTTCAACTTTTCAATAAATTCCTAACCATATATTGTTTTCAAGACATATTACACCTTATTAGAACCATGTAGCACTAAAAGAAAAATATTATTATTGCCAATTTGAAGAACAAAATGTGATCAATTTAACCCTTAAATAATTCCTGTCCTGAAAGGGTTAATAACAGAAGAATTTATTTTCCCCATGATACCCATGCTGTCTCTTATCAAAGTGTTTCAACCTTCACTGTCAACCTTGATAATTACTGAGACTTATTCGCTTTCTGGTCTTCTGTTCTGTGCTAATTAGATTCACATTTCACTGCCTATGAGAGAGAAGAAAAAAAAAGAGGGTGCTAAACTTGTTTTCCCCAAGTGCCAAATAATCCTGTATTATCATTGAGGTTGTTGGGGGGGGGGGGGGGGGGGGGTAGACACTATGAACATAACGGACAAAGAGAGTGGACAAAATTAACAACTCCTCATTCTACCCTTCACAATGTAGACAAAACAACATCACTCTCCCGCTATTACGTAAAAATATGTAACACCTGTTCTACATATTTTTATATAAAAGCAGTGAAGGGATGTTCTTTTGTTTACCAGACCCACTGTGAAGGGTAGAATGAGAAGTTGTGTATTTTGTCCACTCTCTTTGTAAGTCATTTTCATAGTGAGAGGTGCATGGGCAAAATTTTGAGAGAAAAGGGTATAAGGTGCATGAACCCTGGAACACAAGGCATCCAAAGGCATCCTAGGACACCGGGCACAACAAATCTAGGACATTGGACACAAGAACTTTACGGTACAGAGCACAGGAACCTGAGGTCACCAGGCGCAGAAACCCAAGGACAAAATTGTACCACACCCCCCCCCCCCCCACCTCATGGTTATGCCAGAGTCTTTATGACGACTTATGTTTGCTTTACTTTTATTATGGGATGTACCACTGCTGAATCCATCGTAACAGAAGTCTCCTGTGATGAACCTAACATCTCCAATCGCTCCACTTGATAAGAGTGCCCTGATCTTGTCATACGATGGGAAAAATCGACTCCATAAACCCTAAAAATACAGAAGTAAAATGAAAACATTGCTGATTATAATACTGCAACTTATCATACCAGTACACAATAATAATAACAGCCGTTTCTTATATAGCACCTTACCAGTTACAATGTAACCGACCAAAGCGCTTACAGCATTATTACATATTAATTCCCTATATATTTCAATTTTATTCAGGAGAAAATACTTCATTATACATGTGCATATTGAAGGACACAAGTTTTTACACACCTTATGAAAAAGATCGATTTCTTCATCAACAACAATTAAAATTTATGGAATTTTTTCAATAAATAGCAAATGAGAGAGGTGCTGGAAAGATCTATCACGGAGTTGCCAATGTGAGTGTGATTGATAACAACTTAATAATAACTTTCTTATTCTTTATTGAATTTATCTCAAACCTTCACAGATGTACAATTGTAGTTTAAGCTTCTACCAACCTTAAATTTTGTTAGCAAGCTTTTGTCAACTCCTGTGGACTTTCTCAAGCCAAGTGATCAGTCACACTGTTTCTAATTGCTGTCTGCGATCTTCACAGATGTGTTTTTTCTCATTTATTTTGCTTTTAATAAAACCAACTTATTTTTAATATGGACACTACAAACTTCTCCTTTTAAGGGAACTCCACCCTGATATCACCTTGGTTTTAAAAGAAGCAGAAAAATTAAAGAAACAGATCAATGAAAGTCTGAGCAAAATCTGATAAGAAATAAGAAAGTTATGAATTTTTGAACTTGTAATCAATCAAACACAAATTGGCAACTCCGTGACGTATCTTGCGAGCTCCTTATCCATTTGCCCTATACTGAAAAAATCATCAATTTGTATTTTCTCCAAAGAAATTATTTGACAATTTATATTTTCCCCAAAGAAATTATTTGATCATACGTGCACCCTAGATACAATCATTTCAGTTAAATGCTTTGACACAAAACCTGTATGATACAGATCTATTCCCTGATCAAAAACAAAGACAATGTAAATTTATGCATTTCTGTGTACAGAGCAAACAGGAGATCGCAAGATACATCACAAGTTGCTAATTCTTGTTTGATTGATTACAACTTCAAGAACTCATAACTTTCTTATTTCTTAAAAATCAAATTTTGGTCAAACTTTCATTGATCTGTTTCTTCAATTTTTCTGCCCTTCTTTTAAAACCAACTTAATATCGGGGTGGACTTTCCCATTAATACATTTACCTCCATGAAGAACATACCACTCTTCTTAGCAAGGTCGATCATCTGACCTACTTCTCTTGAATGTATTCCCAGAGGCTTTTCACAAACCACATGTTTCTTCGCTTCTAAGAACAGCTTGCACAGAGGAAAGTGAGCTATGTTGACTGTCCCGATATACACAACATCTGCAGGATACAAATGAGATTTATCCCATTAAAAAGAGACTCTGTAGTATGTCTACAAATGGATTGTGTTTTGTGAATATACATTTCATGAACATTCTTTTCAATGCCATATATCTATACATATGAGACTGATTTTAGCAGTCTCATATGTTTATGTTGATAAAATAAAATAATAATTTTTAAAAAGGAGGGAGACTATGATATGGAATTCCTTTAAAATTATTTGTATCTTAAATGTTAACTTGGATCTAGAATTCCCGATCTACTGTTATTGATTTATTAGTCATTTGACAACATATAGCAATAAATACAATAAATTTTGTGATTAAATTCACTTACTAGATTGTGTTAAGTTTTATTTTTACTTTCTTTTTTGCATTTTACTCCCCCATTATTTGAGAATGGCAGGCGACATATCGTCTATATATGGGTACGGTTAACAAATGTAATTTTTAAAAGAATTCCCCTACCAAAAGTCACCAGACATTAATTTCATTTTCTAAATTTTGTCTACTACTTCCCTATGAACCAAATAAAAATGTTAGGCATTCTCGGTAAAAAGGCTGTCGCTCATTCACTCAGCACAGTAGCTGTTCATTGCATGCAATGCTATTGTGAGTTTGGCAACTTATTCCACTGCCACAGATATACATGTAGCATGCAAGTGTGTGCGTACCCACTGAATGAACAGTGGATGATTTCACGAGATGAATGTATGTTTAGATGTACTGAAAATATCTCTCTTAATCTATATTACATCAATAACTCATGGCAATTAAATAATATATTTGGTGATTAGAAAAATCATTGGATTGAAGTTTCATGCTTTTCACTCCCTCACCCCCAAAACCCCCATCCGCATTTGGGATTGGCAGGCAGCGTACTGTTTATGGCCCCGGGGAAGGTTGATAAATTCATTTTTATTTTTAAAATTCCCCACAGAACAGTGTTTACCACATAATCTAGATCTAGTAATGTAAATGATGATGTTAGACAGTTAATTACTTTTCTTCATTTCATATTATTTTCCACTCACTCCTAACTGTTAAAAAGACATACAAAATACAAATCTTATAAATGTACCATAGTCTACACTTGATAAAACAGAAAAATATGAATACAAAGAGAAACAAAACATATAAGTGAACAAAATAATTGAAAAAAAAACGGAGGTAATTTACTAAGTGGAAGTGGAAGGGATAACAAAAGCAAGATTGTTATTTTTTGTTTGCTTCCCTACTATACTGTTATACTTCGTTTGTACATCTGTAATTGTATGTACATGTGCATAATTTCTGCACATGCATGTGTATCGTTATTCATTGTTTCAATGTTGTAGGCGCACCTAACTCAAGCTTTTGCTTTTCTGTGTGTGCCCCCATCCACATTGTTAGCAGAACCACATGTATTTAGTCTTCAGTCTTTTGTACGACTACCTTTATTTTACTCTGCAGTTTATTATACAATTGTTCTGAATGTTGATTGATCGTTTAATTGAAGATGGAAATAAATGTTCATTTTGAATTTGAATTTGAATTTGAATACTGATTGACTGTGTCAAATGTTGATAAAATATTTAGATGTTAATGAACATTTATTATTTTAGCATAATGGAAATAACTAAACATATCATGGGATCTGTGTTTATTTAATAAATTTGAAAACCAGGTGAATAATGAAATCAATCTAGGTGCCCAAGGCCAGGGCCAGTGCCAAGGACAAGGCACAATGCACAATAGTCTGACCTGTACCTGTCATCACACCGGCCGGTCGCCTGATGACGGGTCGGACTGGAGCTTTACGTACCAACATCTGGGTCAGCGGCGAGCGACTCATAACCTTCGTCATGTTCGTAGGTTGTTTCGGCCCCTACTTTTCCTGCTAATTCCTGTGCCTTCTCCCTAGACCGTGACGCAATAGCCTGAATTTTATGGTTTTCTAGATCACAAATTGCATGAGAAAAATCTTGGGAGATATTCCCAGCCGTGCAAATGCCCCATCGCAGGACTTTCATTTTGAGAAAGTTACAGCCAACATGCAACAGTTACAATCAATTTCTAAACTTGCCAGAGTTTTAGTTGTTTTAGTTGTCGAAAATAAACACCCGGTACATACCGGGTATAGTACCCAAAGGCCATATATAGCCAAAGGCGCTAGCAAAGGAAAAAATATACCTACATGTAGTCTTTATTCAGGTTTGTTATATTGTTGTAAATTTGTATTATATGGAACCATCACACAAACCATCATCATGTGACTTCCTCTTCAGCCCCTTTTCTTTCACCAAGACCCGGGAGGAAATTATTATCAGCAAGCTTTATCATTACTTTTCATATCGCAATATCATGTTCAAGCTGATATTTTACATAATAGGGAAAAGACTGGTACTAAGAACAATCATAGTGTTTACATTTTTGTCACATGTGCGCACGTGCACGTGCAATCCAGGTCAGCACTAGCATCCAGGCTCACAATCCAGTCCAGGCCATATCGTAAGGGGTATACTGTTGGGACTGTTCACGACTCTTGTTATCTGACACAGCGGTACAGGTTAATCCATATAACCTTTATCCTAAGCTGCTGGGGCACGTGATATCCCTGAGCTAGTGCCCTAATGAAAAATGTTGAAGAAGTCAGTGCAAAACATATGGGCCACAGAACCTGGGGGGGGGGGGGGGGGCTCAGCCCCCTTTCTTTTAGTAGACATATTAAAAAAAAACTCGGAAAAAAGGCTCGAAAATTGTCATTAAGGAGTGACATCAGATCAGCCCCCCCCCCCTCCACTTTCAAAAACACTCCGCGCCCCCTGCAATAATAATGATAATCTATATGCCCAGTATGAACTGCACAAAAACATTGGGTGTTACCCTCCATGAAGTGCAGAAAATCCTGTCCTCCGCTAAGAGGAAAAAGGGTACCTCTCTTGACAAGAGAGATTCATAATGGGCATGGACGTTGCGTTCCAGGGTCCCTTCCCCGTGGAAATTTTGAATTTTGTAGAAAAGGCTATAGTCTCGTCACCCCCCCCCCCCCCCCCCCGTTGCGTTGCGTTCCAGGGTCCCTTCCCCGTGGAAATTTTGAATTTTGTACAAAAGGCTAGTCTCGTCACCCCCCCCCCCCCCCCCCCCCCCCCCCCCGGCTATGACAAGAAATCTCCACACATGATAATGGGGTTGATATTTCGTTTTTAAATGTGCACTTTCTTGTGAAAAATAGGTAACTATAGAAGAAAACACAATTAAAAAAGGGCCTTCTCTTTTACTATGTAGTGGGATAGTTTGCAGGGGACATAAGGAAAGAGAGGAATGGGAGTTTGCTGTGAAGCACTGAATTATACTCTTTTACAGTATTTAGTGAGCTAGCTGATAACTAAGTGCACTTTGAAGTTATCAAACATGACATTATAGAGCTACAAAGCTTATGCAGAGTTAATAAGCATTGAATTATCACGGTTTTTCATTTTTCTTTTTTTTTCTGTTTTTTCACTTGAAGTTCACTTGACGTTTGAATTGGAGATGCATCCGAATACATGTACTACAATACTATGCTTCAACACAGATCCTTTTGATCCCTTCACCCTCCCCCCCCCCCCATCGTTTTTCTCTCGCTATCCACCTGCCTCTCTCCATCTCTCTTTCTTTTGGTCTCTCCATCTCTCTCTCTCTCTCTCAATATCGGTCTCTCCATTTTCCCTCTTTTTTTCCTTTTTTTTGCCCTCCCCCACTCTCCATTAGGTGTAGAATTTTTGTTTCCTTTTTATATTCCCTTCAACAAACCATAGAAGTGAAGGAAACAGCTTTGGGAGAATAATTTTGCCCATATCCAAAAGGATAAAATTTCACAGGATAACATTAAAAATATTTTGCATTTTTCATATTCCATTATTTTTTGTAAATGCATATCTTCGTGGTGCCTAATATGACAGTGTATAAATGACAGTATATAAAGGTCAATAAACTTGTTCACAAAGTCATCCAAATTTATGGATGTTTCTTTCCTGGGGACCTAGTAATGAGGTATTCCATTAACCTGTTATTAATGAATACTTGAAATCCAGTTTGCATACATTACTTGTTGCTATGTCTGACAAGCTTTCAGGTTGTCAAGAACAACCTTTGCTTTAAAAGTATGCATAAAATTTGAATATATTTGTCAACATGAGCAAATCATCATTATGAGCTGGCTAATGATTGCATGATAACACACAAAATATGAACATCACCATGTAATAATGAGGCTCACACACAAGAAGGTGGTAAACTGCAGTAATTAATTCAGGACACAGCAGCACTCCTTGCATATCACACCTGCTGCTCTCAAAGATATCTTTGCTAGCCAGTGAATAGACCTGTTTACTAATGTATTTCAATTTACGCATGTTTCTCTCCAGAATCCTTAGTTACCAATTATTCAGTGCACCTGCTTTGCATAATGGCATCTCTATGGATGGAATCCATTTTTGCATACATTAGTTGTTGCCATATCAGGCCAGCCTCTCGCAAGCTTTTGAGTCATTAAGAGAAACTTTCGTTCAAGAAGTATGTATAAAATTAGTTAACAGGTCTATTATTAATTATCACTTTACCTACATAAGATGTCATGCAACATAAGCACTGTCCCGTCATGAACAAATTACGGTACACATACATATAAATTTCATGGACTTGATCAGTTAAAAAGTGAAAATCAACTTTTTACCAATGACGCAAATTCAGGCCACAGTATCCCCAATTAGCTCCTCTCCCTACATTAGTGATACATTTTTTCTTCTATGTGAAATACAAAAATAGAATCCTAGTTGAAAAGTGTTTAATATATCACATACATATATATATACCCTGAAAAATAACAGCACATGGTTTAGTTTCAATTTCATAATTCATTCAAACGTAAAAATGCATAGTACTAAAAGCCTCCATATTCCTTTCTCTGAAAGGTATGCAAAACTGAACTTTACCACAGCTTCCCATTTATCACTATTCAAATAGAAAGTGTATACATATATAATGCAAGACGCACATTAGCAAAAAGAAAAAAACCCTGTCACCTTTCAAGCCTGTAAGATATTCCCACAAAGAAAACATTGAAACCACAGTGACACCAATTTAAAAAGGATAGCACCAAGGAGAATACTAGTACTCTACAACTAAGTTTTCATTATCAATTTTTCATAAAATAGAAATTATAGAAAAATGTCTTTTTCTTTTATAACACAACCACATTCTACATCATCAGCATGGCAGAAAATAAGTTTAAAGGGGACTAATCACCCTCTCTCCCACACCCCACCCCCACTCCCCCCCCCAAAAAAATACTTTGTTGGAAGACATACTGTAAATTATTTCATACAAACTTATGCGACATTCAAATGCTTGAAGAGTATGATGGGAACATGCTTTTTATATCAAGGTCTCCAAGGAAATTCTCAAGAGTACACTTTCAGGTGCATTTGGGGCGCAGGAGTGAGTCTTCCTGATTTTTACCTTTCATTAAAAGCATCTGATAACAGGGTACGTTATGAAAATGCTCAAGGTTAAAATGCCAGTGGTAAAAATATCACAGGGAAAAAATGTCAGAGGTAAATATTGCAGAAATAAAAATGGCTGAGGAAAAAATACTGCGGAGGTTAAAATTGGCAATGATAAAATGACGGAGACAAAAATGCATTTTTAACTCAACAAATTTGGCACATACAAAATCAGAACACATAATCTGAGTTGAAAGAAACCTGCATCCAAAATTACTTTACAGAAAAAAAATATACACATGTAACTACTAAATCTTTACAGGCTACAAGCCCACAAGACCAACAGCTCATAAGACAACAGCCCATGAGACCAACACTGTAGATCTGGCAGGCTTTCTGAAAATTTGTCAGAGGGTTTGTGCTGTTAATCTACTGGATTGTCCCGACAATATAAATCCATTAATCCTTAACATTAACACATGTATGAAGTAAAATTATACCTCTTTACTACCTCAAATGTATATGTATTTTACCTGTATCTTTTCATTGCCTACTTTTATGCCTCAAACCTGAAGCAAAATAGCTATGATAATGATAAAAATGCATAAAGGCTTCAAGCCAAGGGCTACAAGCTATGCACTTTGTGCATTAAAATGGGCTGCAAATATGATTTGCCATTATTTCAGATCACACATTACTTGAATTAGAAAAAAAACAACAACACACAAATATAAATGCAAATGAATAAACCTTAAAGGCTAGTTTACTTTGGTGGTTTAAACAAGGGAAGACCCCCAACCACCACCCAACACCTCCCCCTTCTTCCAATTATTTTGAACTTCGTCTGGAAAAAATGAAAATTTTCATCAAGATGAATCAGCCTATGTCATTACATGTATACCGTGAAACCACAAACTCTTATGTGCAAGAATCTTTTACATATCATCCAGTTTCACAAATGTTTGATGCCATAAAATAACTCAGAAGGCTGAATTTTGTATTTTGCAAAAGTTTCTTAAAGTGTACCAATCATCAAAAAATATTTTGCTCTGTATATTAGAGGTTCTAGTTATACTGAATTAAAAATATGGGCTTAAAATATTACTTCTATAAAAAGATATCACAAGTTTAATTACACACTCTCTACAAGCGGAAAGCAACTTGTGAGCAGACTACTCAACGCACCTGCACACACTCGCCAAGATAAGGGCTTGCGCAGAACCAAACTCTTGAGTTTGGTTCCGCGCGCACCTTTATGGTTTTTTTTTTTTATTTTTTTTTCCGCGCGTTATCCTTTATTTCCTTATTAACTGCTGACCTATTGAATACCAGATTATGTTCTTTGAGGTTGATTTTATACATTCCAGCTGTACATAAATTATTTTTCAGCGAAAACAGAGGTCTAAAACGATTTGCAAGGAGTGTTTGCCCACAGTGCGTGTTTCTGGTTCATACAGTATGCATTGTGTATGCACATACAGAGTTCATACATGTGAAAACTAGCCATACGTGTAAATCGTGATGTTTAGAGTTTTCAACAAATAATTTGGGCATCTTCAAAGGACGTGCAATCAAGAAGTCTAATTATCCATCTCTTCACCAGGCATGTAAAAACCAACATCATGTCTCAGTTTGTCCATGATCTTATGAATAGCCAGGCTCTCAGACCACGGCATAAGGGGATGCTCTGTCTTACCTGTGGAATATAAATACATAAACAGCACATGTTAATTCGAGAGCAACAAAAATGAAAATCTTCAGCCGCTAGATGGCGTCAATAGATATTTATCAAATGCTTGCTTTTGATTGGTTTACACACACTCCAGGAGAGCAGTGGGTCCAGCTTTAGATTGTGTTGTCCCCTTTTGGTCTTTTTGCTTACGTACAGTACATTTCTATCTATGCACGATAGTTAACTTACTTCAGCTACACAAGGTATTCAATCAGTTTTGTCTATATTTTGTATCATATGATCAGTCATAAAGAAGATATTTTAGAAGATGACTATTCTACAACTTCATAAGTTCTTGACAGAGAGAGGTGCAACATGCAACGGTAAATGAAAGAGAGAAGCTTGTCAGTCTTGCATCAGACAGCCACGGCTACGTAAGACATGATACAGTCTCACTCAGTCACTCTTATTTTCCTCCAACCAGCACACCGCCATCGGCAATTGTCTTACAGCTATTGTCAATCCCTCGAATTAATTTTCATAATTCAATTCCATTAAATTCAATGCTTTCATTATCCATTTTAATCAATGGAAATTTTTGTTGTTTGCAGGCATAATACAGTGAACATACAGAGGAGTACATGTATGTGATATGACAATCAAAATATTTTCCTGTGATTTTGCTATTTCTGCCGCGCATTATGTTTAACTCATAGCATTCTGAACAAAAAATAATGCATAAACATTACAAAAATGTAATATTGAACTGCTGTGGGTTAAATAAAAGAATTTCATCTTACCCTCATCTATGGCCTGTTTAACAGCATGAGCCTCGTATCGAAGCCCAACTGAGTCGAGGTAATTGAAAGGGCGATTACAGGCAGGCAACGGGAAATCAAAGACTTCTCTCTGATACATACCTGGAGCTGGGAAGCCTCGTATCAACTCCACCTTACTGGCAACATGGAAACAGTCTTTCAGCTGAATAAAAAGAATCAAAAATTAAAATAATGATAATAAAGGTAACGATATTGGATATTTCTATAGCACATATATCCATCACACAAGGTGCTCAAGGCACTCCAATATTACCCTGGCTCTAGCTAGGCCACTGATTTCGGTGCTGACAGCATTCAAGGAATTCCTCCTACCAGGTACCCAATTAAAACCTGGGAGGAGAGTGGCCAATGTAGATTAAAATTAACTGAACTGCTATGGACTCTCTCTGACAGAGACCTGGAGTTCAGTAGCCTCGTATCAACTACATAGAAGCAGTCTTTAAGCTGCATATATGAACAAGTCAAATGGCACGATTGTCTTGCCTGCGTCATGCAATTGGTGTCCTAGGTGTTACTGTATAAAAGGTCTATGCCAAGTTTGCCAACATTCACCCAACAGGATAGAAAATGTCTTTGAAAAGTCAAGGTCAGGCAAGTGAATGATGTAATTTGACAATTTGTAGATTTAAATCCCTACATGTATCTATGTAATTGAGTTTAATACATGTACAAGCAATTTGTGGATCACACAATTCAAAAGCTTAACCTAAGATTAAAGTTTTGGAACATAATCTAACTCAACTGACCTTTGTCTACACTTTTGGGCCTGAAATTTGTTTCATATTATTTGTGATCCTCTATAACAACTGTGGACCCATTTCATGAAAAGTGAACCCATACTTTTGAAAATAAGGTATTTTTCAAAATGTTGACACCACCGCCGTCAGAAAAGCAGCGCCTATGTCTCGCTCCTGAGACAAAACTGAAATACATTGTAATAATTATAATACTACTAATGGACACTTCTATATATATACTCATAATCCATGGAAGCAGTCTCGAAGTTGAATATAGATGAGAAAGAATAATTCATGACCTATTCTGAACCCATAAGCTGCTAAGCTTATGCCCACTCATTCATGCTGTAATAGCACTCACGTGAACACTTGTTTACTGTGTATTGCTAAGGCCCTTGTACATATAGTCTCATAATAGTTATAAAACTACTACCTACTATATATACAAAACTGTGCATTCACCAAACCATACATTCACTAAATTGTATTGTGTAAAGTGCATAGCAAAGATATGCCTCAGTCACCTTGACCCAATCAAGACCAAACCCACAATAGACTAGACAAAAATCTATCTATAAATAGGAAAATACAAAATATTATTCTGCATTATATGTTGATCTTACAAGTAAAACTGAGTTCTGGGCCCTCTTGCATAAAAAGTTGCGATTAAACGCAACTCAAAAAATTAAACGCAACTCAATTTTCAACCAATCAGGATCGCGTATTTGGGACTTGCGTTTAATTTTTTGAGTTGCGTTTAATCACAATTTTTTATGCAAGAGGGCCCTGGTCATGCAATTACATTGTGAAAGAAACTGTCTGGAAGCAAATGGGAAAGGTTGAATATGTACAGTGTTGTTCATAAGAATAGGTGTGTACTGTGAGGTTTTGGAATCATCAAAATGTTACGAAATTGACCCAATCTCGCTGAAAGCACATGCACTGCACACAGAAATGGGTATATGGGACTGCACACACATGTGGCATGAATGTACAGTACAGTCCAAACACTTAATCTATTTCTTGTCATATTTCTAATATGAGGGCATTTGAGGAGCAATCCTTTCAAGGAGACATTTCTCCTATAATGTTCTTCCAAACCAACATAAAAAGAATGAGAAATCTCACAAATTATTTATCATCTTTACCAGAACTCAACTGTCTCTTTAAATGCTCATACATGTAGTACATGTATGCACATTACATGTATATGGAGAGAACATGTTAATCCAGCATTGTCTCAACATCCATATCAGAACTTCTTTTGTCCTATATAAAAAATCACAAGTGCTCACAACTCACATTAATTCTGCCCTTGGTGCCTACAATAGTCGCCTCATTATTGCTGAAAACAGCAATGGAGGTCATCAAGTTGGCAACCTTGTTGTTGGGGTACTTTAAGGTCATATTGCAAATCTCATCGACACCTAAACAAAAGGAGAATTGGAAATTAGCTGAAATTTACGATTCAGGAGATAAAATCAGTAAATATTGCCATCTTCTTCATCATTAATGTAATTCATCACTAATCATCTTTTATTTCCAAAGCGTATAATGATCAATCAATTCTCTATCTCATTTCCAATAAAAATGGGTATACCTACAATGCATAATACTAACAATCACAAATTTGGTAAAAAATTAGTTTTCAGTGCTATTAGCTTTTTATTTGCAAGAGCATGTGCATAACGAGGGGGGAGGGGTGTTTTGGGTGGGTGCCACCCCCCCCCCCCCCCGTTTTGGTGTTATTTTATGTTAAAACACCCCCCCCCCCCCCTTTATAATTGCTGATAACTTTTTTTTTTTTTTTGCTTGTCAGATAATATTTGAATAAAAAGACACCCCAAAAATGCAGTAAAAATCACAAAACAGAAAAATTAAAGGGGAGTGCGCGCCCTTGGCGCCCCTGCCTGGATCCACCACTGCATGTATGAAGGACTCCTCAACTAAGCTTCTTACCAGACTCAGTGAGACCTCCCACTCCTTGGACCAAGATAGGGTCTGGTCCGAAGATCATGGTAGCAAGCTGGATCGGGTAGATCCCAAGATCATATAGAGCCCCGCCACCTATACCTGCATGAATAATAATAATAATAATAATAATAATAATAATGGGTTCATTTCTTTTGCCTAAATATATATTATGCATCCAAGAAGACCTACAAGATACTACTCCATGCAGCCTTTTCACTAGTACATAACAACCTTGGTGTTGATACCAAGGGTGAGGAATTTCAGAAAATAAAAACCATGTGTAGATTCAACCAACTAGGGTACCAACAAGGGTAATAAATCATTCCATGCCTACTTTCAATCCCCAAAGTTGTTTTGGTCCTCCCAAACCACCTCCCTGAGATGTCCTAAGGCCATATTTCACTAATATGGACCAATAAATGTGTCAGTGCATACTTTCAACCTGCAAAATTATTTTGGTCCTCTCAGATCACCCCCATGGGTTTTGGTAAAGCCGTATTTCTGTCAATTTGAACTATTTTAAACATTTTAAAGCCAGGAGCCTATTACATGTATAGCCCTAGCTTTAGCCCAGCTGCCCTAAGACCCCGTTCTCATTACGATCGTGGGGCGCACCAGGAGGTCCACTAGCATGCCGCTGGCACGCCTCGGGTTCACACCTGTAGAGGGTAGAGCGATCTATCTTAGCACTCTCTGCACAGTAAACTGCGAATAGGCGCACTTTAGATCGCTCTATCTCTCATGGACCACCCCCCAGAGGTGGTCCAGTTTGAGATTGCTGTGGACCGTCCTGGAGCGCGCCGGAACAACATCGCCGCATTCTCAACATAGAGGTGGCGCGATTTGGGCGCACTAGAGCGCTCTATCCCTTATAACGAGAACGGGGTCCATGGCAGTGAAAGCATTCACACAATAACTTCCTATCAAGTACCCATTTACTAAACCCTTAAACAGATAAACCAACTTTTTAAACAGATAAACCAACTTTTCAAACTATGTACTGTAAAACCAGACATTTTTTTTGCGTGCATGAAACTTTTGCAAACTTCGTGAATAGTCGAGATATGTGAAAGTTTCATGCCGCAAAATAATCAAATCACAAAAGAAACAGCATAAAAGTTAATATTGCAAGCGAAAGTGTCTTGCTGCAAAATTGCCTACCATCAACAATTCCCAGAAGTTTTGTCGCAAAAGTTTTGTCGCAAAAGTTCCCCGTTTTACAGTACATAACCAGTGTTATAGCTACGGTGGTCGGCGGTGGACGGGCCCGTCCAGCACGGGGGATTTCCGTCCACTACTCCGGGTGAAAAACACTGCTTCCGACCGGCACTAATTTCACATAAGAAACTGCATTCAACGTAACTGTTTGTGAAGAAACGTGGTACTTACATTCATATTTCCATCTTTAATCGTGTTTTATTTGCAATTTTACGATAATCATGCTTTCAATTTGACAATAAATGATTATTTACTAAAGATTTGCCGAGTTTTATTGTCTTTTGTTACGCACTATACTGTACTACGGTCCGTAATTTGCACGTACATACAGATATCATGTTTTACGTAGCGTATACCGGAAGCTGCTGTTCTGACAGCTATACTGTCGCCATACCATCGATCTCTTTGGAACGACTTGTTGCTTGTCAAGTCAGTGAAATTTGAACCACCACTAAAAAGTTCCTAGCTATAACACTGTACATAACATTTCATGAAACAGATCTGTAATCATAGTGGGTACAATCATACAATGTACACAATGAGTACCACAACATTATCACACATTATCCCATCCCTTTATTTCATTGGCTCTTACTTTAATCAAAAGCCCTCCCTGCACCATATTGATTATAATGGAAGTCTGAATGTCATGAAGGTTAACAACACTAGTCAAAGAGTATGAACACTACCACACATCGTCCAATTCCTTTATTTCATTGGCTCTTACTTTTATCATAAGTCCTCCCTGCACCAAATACATTTATACAGAAGTCTGCAGAGATGAACTTAACATCGCCAATCTCTCCATCAGCTATGAGGGACCTGACCTTCTCAAACGATGGGAAAAACCGACTCCATATAGCCTGGAAATAAGAATAGACTTTTAAAATACTTCAACATGTTTGCAAGGGGTGTTCATTTTGTATAGAAAGTGCAACACAAAGATCTCAAAATTATCCCCTATCTCGCAGAGAATTATGAGATTAACACACCTATCTGTACCATTTCAAGAGGACACTTGGGGGCGTAACTTTAGAATACCTGGTAGGTTTAGGGTTAAGGTTAAGTTTATTGGTAAGATTATCATGAGGGGTAGTTTTAGCTAAGAATCTTAAAATTAAGTCTTTGGATTTTGCTTCATTGGTAAAGTGTAGGTCAACCATTGGACAAATTATCAAAGTTAGGGTAGGGTATTCTAAAGTTGCTCCCACTTGGGTAAATGACAATGTACCATGTTTATAACCTTAAACCTTATACAGTGTACAGCCAAGTCATGTATCCAGAAATATAAAAATCAAGGGTGTATCATTAATGAGAAAGGAGAACAGGAGCACTGAATTTCATTCTTGAAAATCCCAAATTTGTAGAATAATTTTATTTGATGAAGTTCCTGTATCAATTCACACAGCATACATGTACATTTAAGTGTTCAAATTTCATTATTAATACAGATTCTATTGGCCACTG
Organism: Heliocidaris tuberculata; assembly: GCA_025618425.1. Lineage (NCBI taxonomy): Eukaryota > Metazoa > Echinodermata > Echinoidea > Camarodonta > Echinometridae > Heliocidaris > Heliocidaris tuberculata. The sequence continues at coordinate 26,996,571 of CM046852.1, read as the reverse complement.
AATTATTTCAAATGTGTAACGATTAAATTTTTTTAAAAATTAGTAAAAATAGGGGATAAAAATCATTACTTACCTCCATGAAGAATACACCACTCTTCTTTGCAAGGTCAATCATTTGCCCTACTTCTTTAGCATGTATTCCTAGAGGCTTTTCACACAGTACATGTTTCTTCGCTTCCAAGTACAGCTTGCAGAGAGATAAATGAGCAGTGTTGATAGAACCAATGTATACAATGTCTGCAAGAGAAGCAACAAAAAAAGGGGGAGTCCACCCTGATATCACGTTGAATTTCCATTTCCATTTTTCTAAAGAAAATAATATCGGATGGCCTTGAGTGGAATACAAGGATATATGGCACGAGCTTTGAGCATATTTCACGAGTCGGCAAGACAAGTGGAATATTTTCAAAGCGAGTGCAATATACCCTTGTTTCACAAAAAAGAAAGCTGGTCATTCAATATTATTATTATTATTAGCTGTATGAAACCTAGTTCCTCAATTTCCATCATTACTTGTCCTTGTGTTTTTGTATGAACCTCAACAATAAACAGAGGTGGAAAAACATTATTTTGTCCTTGCCCAAGCATCTTGCAAGGTCTGCTTGCATACATCCATCATACATCCATTGTCTTACCCTTTGTGTAATTAAACGGGTATTCACTTTTTTAAGCGTCAAGCACACCAGAAACCATGAGATATGGAAATATATTGCACGGTCATCCATTTACACAAGCCATGAGATATTGTTTTGAAATTGCACGGTCATTCGGGTACTTTTGCACAAACCATGAGATACGCCAATTTTTCTGGTCGCCTGACCCTTCTTACAAATAAAAATCATACATTTACCCTAGATATAATCATTGTACATTTATTTTTAAATACAGCCTATATGAAACAAATCTGTTTCTTCATTAACAACTGTATTTATGAAACTTTCTATGGAGACAAAGTGGGAGAGGACCTCACAAGATACATCACAGAGTTGCCAATTTGTATTTGATTGATTAAAACTTCAAAAATTCATAAGATTCCTATTTCTTATTGGATTTTGCTTCAAAATTTCACTAATCTGTGGGGTGGACTTCCCCTTTTAAAAATAGATTTTTTTTTTTTCAAAGCAAAATACATAGACAGAGGATGGAGTGAATTAGCATTTCTGGGGAGATACAATCAATCATACGATTAATTGTAACTCTTCAGTACATGATTTGCCATAGACTTACGATTGATATCAATCGTAAGATTGATTGATCTCTTTATGTTACAGGCCCCTGTTTTGAGTTTGGCAGAATGTTTTAAAACCTTGACTACATGTAGGAGGCATAGCATGTGGGTCCAGACATAGAGGGGGCACTGACATCAGGGGAGAGGGGGGGGGGGGGGAGGAGAGCACTGGTCTTACTTGCTAAATGGAAGGCAAGTTCACATGGCTATGGATTAGTAGAAGTGTAAGGAAGGGGGTCCTTTCATCTTATTTTCTAATCCCCCCCCCCCTAGAGCTCCTTTCCTTTCTCTTTCCTTTCTTTTTTGCCATTCCTCTGGGGGTACATGTAAGCAGTGAGCACAGTGGCAGATTTAGGGGGCGTGGGTCAGATGTTTGGGTCAGAAACCCAAGTGGCATACCTACATGTAAGTACACATCTCCAAGTAAGTAAGTTTGTGTGCCCCCCCCCTTTTGAACTGATCATGACCTTTTTATCTTTTTGTTGTTGTGTTTTTGCTTGTCTAAGAATTTTGGAGTAATAAGACACTCCAAAATCTTATGACCCCCTTTTGTTGTTGTTGCTTGTCAGAGAATTTTGGAGTAAAAAGACCAAAAGAAGCTTATGACCTTTTATTTTTGGCTTGTCAGAACTATTAAGCCCTTCTTACAAAATCTTGAATCCTGGGTAAGCACATCGTCATCTTGCCCACCCCACTCCAACCCCCCCTCCCATCCTTTTTCAACCTAGCAATACCACTGCTTTATCTATACAATGCTAAAAACAGTATAAAAAACTTTGAGTGCTCTTTATTCACCTTCCTTTATCAGTGAAAGCAAACAAATCTCATAGTTGTATGCATGAGAACTCTTTACTTATTTGTTTAAAATCTAACATACCGGTACCATGCAAGCCAAACGCTCCATGATTATGAACTCTAAATGATCTTAGCCTGTTAGATCTAACATTTACAGATCTAAAATAGTAAAATCTACGATGTACATCAGTGCTGAAAGTGAAACCTGTAAGGCATAACAGTTATCTAGATTTGAAATTAAAAGTCTCAATCAATAGTTTTCTCAACAATTTGATGTGAACAATTATCTCAATGTTTGTTTTCATCATATTTGTTCAATATTTGTCTGTCAATAATATTGTTTACATTATAGATCTATAAGTAGATGTACATCTAGATTAGATCTACAATACCTGTTCATTCAGTGACTTGCTGAAAAGCAGTCTGGGTGGTTTTCTTTAGCCCTTTTGAGACAATTTACCACATTTTGTGGTTTGGCTCAATAACTTTTCATTCCGAGCTCTAAAAATCATACCAGATGCTTGAGTACAAATCTTGAGCAAAAATATCTGCACACACTACATGTATGTCCATTTTTGTTGCATGAACATATTGGCCGGAATTCACAAAGGTGGTTTCAATTCAGACCATGGTTTATGCAGATTTCGTGGTATAAATGCTCTTGATTTAGCGCATACACTTACATGTAAAAAGATCCAATAATGAACGCACGCCGGTCACGCGTGGTTGGCAAAAGCACTAAACTTATACTTGTTGCCATGGTTCAGACCATGGTTTATATGTATGTAAATTAATTTAAATACACCATGGTCTGAATTTACATAAACCATGGTCTGAACTATACTCATAATGGTTAGTACATGTAGCACGTATTTGAGTGTCCGAAGGTCTGCACACAACCTTTTAACACAAACACGTAACACGTAACACGTAATACAGACACATAACATCCATACCTCCACTTGTACATGTACACATGCACATACATGTAAACATGGTGGGGATTCCTTCAGGGAACCCCCGACCACTTAGGAAATCCTTCAGTAAGGACACTTCGTCATCCATCATGTCCTGAATCTGATTAAAATTCACGCGGAAAACTGTACTGCATGCGTAGTACAGTACAGTCAGTGCATGCAGTACAGTTGTACATATCATGTGTTAAATAATCAAATATTAATATATCATTAATCATTATATTAAATAATCTGAAGAATTTTGAAGCTGAAGTGGAGAAAGTAATGAAATCTTAATCCTGGTGGTTGCTTTTGTTTGTATTTTTGCTTTTCCATTGTATTTTTGCTATGATTAATTTGTACTATGATTGATTTGTAGCATTGTTTTTATTGTTTGTTATGATTAATTTGTACTTTGTATTGTGTTTATATAATTGTATTCACGGCCTCTCTGAAAAACAGCCTTTTTGGCTGATCGAGGGTTTTACCGTTTTGAAATCAAATCAAATCAAATCAAAATCAAATCAAATCACGTCAAACGATTATAGTATGCAACAAAAAAAATGCAAAAAAAAAAAATGACAAGTTTCAAGCAAAAATGTAATCTTTTTTTTTTTTTCTACTTTCTACTACTACGTTTCCTACTACGCAACGTTACGCATTTTTTTTAATGCCATAATTTACTTCAAAATATCTTTTCTTACATCCTTTTCATGGTTTTCTTGCTGTTTTATTTTTATTCATTTTTTCATAACAAACAAACTGTACCTTTAAGTTTAAATCTCTCACACTTGTGCGAGGTTATTTAAATTGGGGTCTATTTGAACTAGTGTTTTATATGAATTAATACACTTGCCCTGATTGCTTATTATTATCATCTAATTATGCATGGTCTGATTATATCAGACTATCATTTTTTTTTTGAAGGGGGGGGTCTGATAACATAAGACTAACAAACGATACTTTAAAAAGGAACGATATTCACCAAATGATACCAAATCCGCCTGCCCTTTCGCCGGGCGGATTTCGTGACGGTACACAATCTGCCGCCTACCACGATCCGCCGTCACACCGGCCTCCACAATGAGGAGCACCGCAAAAGACTGTTAATGCAACGCCGAAGTTCTCCGCTACTCGAGCTACAGTAGGTTACTTACCGACGTTTGGATCAGCGGCGAGCGAATCGTAACCTTCATAGGTCATTTCTGCTCCCACCTTGCCTCCTAAATTCTGTGCATCCTCCATACATCTTGCTGCAATTGCCTGAATTTTGTGGTTTTCTACATCGCAAATGGCATTGCAGAAATCTTGGGATATTTTCCCAGCTGAACAGATGCCCCAACGAAGAACTTTCATCTTGAAACAAATATAACGCGTGTGTGCCGACTATTCTGGTTATGGGGCGCGAAGTGTTAACTTTACTTTGTGTTCTATTATAGGATCTCTAAGCCTTTTCGGCATTGAGGGGCAGAATTGCCCGATTTTTGTGACAACATTATTTTAAAACGATCTTTTAATAATCCCGGGAACAGTCCTTTCCGTAACAAAATAAACCTGAACAATTAAATGTATGACAACAACAAAATCTGACCAGTTTAATTCCTTAACTGAATCATTTGCCCGGATCATAACAAAATTAATCTAAAAAATAATTTTGTCACTTACGAAATTTTAGAGTTCTAAATTATTTTTCACAAAATATAAGGCTATTTCGTAACAAAATAACATTTTTCGTTTGCATAATTTTGTAACAAATATCTCTAATATGTCTGTGCGTCTTGTACATACCAGATACCCATTTAATACACTTTTTGGAGAGGGTCAAATTTGGGTACCATATCCATCACCTTGTTGACCGCGGTGACCCGCATAAGAAAGTTTTGTATATATATATATATATATATATATATATATATATATATATGTGTGTGTGTGTGTGTGTGTGTGTGTGTGTGTGTGCGTGGGTGTGTGTGTGTGTGTGTGTGTGTGTGTGTATGTACGCCCATTTAAAGCGATGACATAGGCATGAACTTTACATTCGGACCGATGACACACAGCGAACCGATGACGTCATCGGTTGGCAGACCTGCGCAGTTAGACCCAAATTACATGCTTTTGCATATAGGGGTAGGTCATCAGTTAGTGTTACACTAACAAGTCGTCGGTTGTATAGAAAAATTTCAGACGGGTCATCGGTTATGCGGTTGAATTCTACACACACAGGTCATCGGTTATGCGGTCAAATTCTAGGTTGTAAAAGATGTCATCGGTTATTATGCGCGCACAGGTATGTGTGTGTGTGTGCGCGCGTGTGCGCGTGTGGGTGTGTGTGTGGGTGTGTGTGTGTGTGTGTAATATTTGGAGAAAGAAGAATTTGGAAAAAAAAAACAATATACGTATAGACAGAAAAATCCTTTAATTCAAAGTAGGTTAGACTATTGGATAATAGTGGATTAGAAGAGCGAGTGAACGGTTGTAAAATCGTTGCTTCGGTAGCCCCCGATCATTCGGCTATTGAGTTAGAACTAAAACTTGCACATGAAATATTTAAAGGAGGACCATCCTATTGGAAGTTTAATAATAGTCTTTGTTTAGATTCAGAATATATATACAAACGGCATGAAAAATGAAATAACGTGCTTGATAGAAGTGTTAAGAAAAGAAATTGTAGATAACAGGATTTTGTGGGACTTTGTTAAAATGAAAGTAAGAGATTATACAATAAAATATTCTAAAATTAAGGCACGAGAAAGAAAGTCACTTATGAGTAAATTGCAGGATGAAGTGCAAATATTGGAGGAAAAATTGGCTTTAGATGGCGATAGAAATACACTAGAAGAGTTAGAATTAAAAAGAGCAGAGTTAAATGGGATATACGGACATGCTTTAAGTGGTTTGAAAGTTAGATCTCGGGCTAAATGGTTTGAAGAAAGTGAAATTAATGATAGATACTTTGAACAATTGTTAAAAGTAAATAGTAATAAAACTTTTATAGGAAAAACAAAATCTAATGGCGAAATAGTAACATGTCAACAAAAGATTTTGAAGGAAATAAGGAAATTTTATTCAAGTTTGTATTCAGAAACTAATCAGAAAGATAGATATGAATCTGGACAAGAATATTTTTTCAGTGATATTCCGATGATAAAGGAAAGTAACAAGAAATTATGCGATGAAAAAATAAGCACAGGGGAATGTTTCTCCATTTTAAATGAGATGCAATTAAATAAAACCCCCGGTAATGACGGTTTGACTGTAGAATTCTATCGAACATTCTGGCCATTGATAGGGAAATTAGTTACAGATTCCTTTAATACTTCCTTTCAAAAAGGGGAATTGTCTTCGTCACAAAAACAGGGGGTTATAACTTTAATTGAAAAAGAAGGTAAAGACCCTCTTTTGATAGAAAACTACAGGCCCATTTCATTATTGAATGTAGATTATAAAATTTTGTCTAAAATACTAGCAAGCAGGATTAAAAAAGTTTTAGATGAAGTAATTCATACAGATCAAGTAGGCTATATGAAAGGAAGGAATATAGGAGAAGCAGTAAGATTAATAGACGATGTTATATTCCATTCGTCTACATTTAATATAAACGGTTTCTTGTTGGCTATCGACTTTGAAAAAGCGTTCGACTCCGTTTCGCATTCATTTTTGAAGAAAATATTAAGTTTGTATAGTTTTGGCCCTCATTTTCGTAAGTGGGTTGATATTTTATATTTTAAAGCAGTTAGTTGTGTTATGAATGGTGGACACTCCACTGGTTATGGGGAGAGGAGTACGTCAGGGGGATCCATTGTCTCCATATTTGTTTCTTTTAGTTATAGAAGTGTTAGCACTTGCAATTCGTAAAGCACATAATATAAACGGGATACAAATAGGACATACTGAAGTGAAGTTAACTATGTATGCAGATGATATGACTATGTTTTTGAAAGATTTAGAATCAATACAAAATCTAGAAAAGGTGTTAAATACGTTTTGGAGATTATCAGGATTAAAAGTGAACAAAAATAAAACAAAGATATTGATGTTAGGTCCTCGTAAAAATATAAGAAATACGTTTTCACTGGGAAAGCAGGTGGAAGTTGTTAAAATACTTGGGATATATTTTTCTATAGACGTAAATATAAAGGAGGAGATGAATTATAAAGAAATATTAAGTAAAATCAAAAGATTATTAGGCTGGTGTAAACAGCGCGATTTGACCCTTACTGGTAAAATACAATTGTTGAAAGTATTTGCCTTATCTAAACTTATATATGTCTCTTCTGTATTATTGGTATCAACTTGGGTTATAAAGAAGTTGAAAAAAATAGTTTTGATTTCATATGGAGAGGTCATGATAAGATTAAAAGAAATATCCTTTATTTGACTTATAATCACGGAGGTTTAAAAATGATGAATTTTAGAGCTATGATTAAGGCACAAAGAATAATGTGGATTAAGAGACTAATCTATGAAGACAGTAATATGAAATCGAAAAAATATTTTGACTATATATTCCAGTCAATTGGAGGAAGATTTATATTTTTATGTGATTATGATATGAAAGATTTTCATATTCAGGCGCCTCCATTGTACTTGGAATATTAATATTTGGCATGACTTAAGAGAGAACAGAATTATTACTAGTAACTTAGGAAATCAAATGATTTTTAATAATACTTTAATCCGTTTTGGCCGGAAAACGCTATTTAATAGGAAACTATTTGACGCTAATATATATCAAATTAAGCATGTTGTAGATAAATAAGGCCATTTAAGGCCAGTTAGCTATTTTTTACAAAAAGGTCTTGATGCCAACGATTTATTCTACATTAGTAGCATTTATTCAGCATTGCCGATGAATTTGAAAGAGAAAAGGAAAAAAGACGAAAAGATAAATGACACGATCGATTACTCGGAATTAATGTATAAAGTAAGCGATAAAATAATACCATATGAAGGACTGACTTCTAAATTATGTTATAAAATCTTTATAAATAATATAAAGGAAACCTTTGCGTTTAGACACGCGGAAATAGCACATTTAAATACTACATCTGGAATTGCGACTTCCTTTTTGATGGCACTTTAGATGGTAAATTTAATACGTGAATTCCAGTTTAGATTATTACACAGTATCCTATATTGCAATGATAAACTGTATCAGTTTGGCTATATATATCATCTAACTTATGTTCTTTCTGTGGAAAGGAAATTGAGGTATACAACCACTTATTTATGAATTGTCAATTTGTTAAAAAATTGTGGCAAGAAATAGGGGAACAAATGAAACTGATGCACTTAGATACTTTAAAATGGGAGGAGATTTTGGTTGGGTTAGATGGAAAATCAGAAAAGCACATGTATATTAACCACTTAATTATACTCATAAAATATATGATATACAATGCGAGATCAAAAGGAACGCCCCCAACAAAGAAAGAAATCAATAATGCACTTTTAGAAAGTAAGGATAATGAACATAAAAAGGCAATAGCTCGAAATAAGTTAAGTCTACATCTAAAGAAATGGAAATATTTTGAATGTTGGACGGAAGGAGGACATACACGATAATATCACAAACAGTTTTAAAGAAATTATATTCATTATTACAATTGCCCAATATACTTTGAATTTGCACCTATCAGGTTTTAATCTATACCTTGTTCAGTTAAATTGTACTATTGTTGTTTATTTATGGATGGCACGATATGGAAATATATAATTTGTATTGTGTTTATTGCCATGTTGAATTATATTGTGTAATTAATGCTCAATTTGTAATTATTCGTTTTGAAAAACTGAATCAAGGAATAAAAAAATTATGAAAAGAAAAAAAAAAGTGTAAAGGCTACCGCACACCTGCGATCCGATTTGTGA